>CM076579.1:1255892336-1256232230 GCA_034641835.2 Pinus albicaulis | reverse complement strand
ATGTAGCTGCTCTGAACATGGTAAAGATTTTAGTTGCCTTTCATCCCTTCAAATGATCATCCCATCCACTTTAAATTTTAAGGATTGTTCTCTGTCTAGCTATCTTGCCCCGTAATACCATCTTGTGCGTAGAATAGAAATCCAGTAAAGCCATCCTTTGACTCCATAGCCCAATGGACTGAAAACCCTCAACCTTGCCCTTAGTTTGTGGATTCCACCATTTTCCCAAAACAAACTTTGAATTTATAACTAGCCTAAAACCTTCCAAGAACAAAGATAAATCATAAAGAGAGAGCCCTCTCTGGATGCAGATTGGCTAGATTCTGCATCTAAAAGGTTGGTTTGTGGTTACCTCGGGTATACTTTCCTCTTACACAACTTCTAGGAAAACCTGAGTGATAACAGAATATTTTAATAATATCTTGGAGCAAGCCCTGATTAAGGTTTATAATGTTGATCGCAGCGATTGGGACGTGCGCATCCCCTCTGTTCTTTGGGCCTATCAAACTACCTACATGAATTGACTAGGAAGACGCCGTTTAGGATGGTCTATGGCCAGGAGGCCATTATGCCTATGGAATATATTGTTCCTAGCCTACACATTGTAGCCTTTACAAAAATGGTGGAGCTTGCGATCATGAACGACCATCTAGCGTAGATTGTCGCTTTGGAGGAGGATCGTTTTATTGTGAATTTCCATCAATAGGTTCATAAGGCTCGGGACAAGGCATGGCATGATCAACATATTCGACAAAAGACATTTGCAGAGGGAAAATTGGTCTTGTTGTATGATATCTAGTTTTTAAAACACCCATGGAAGTTCTGTCAGCACTAGTTGGGGCCTATGTAGTAAAATAAATCACTGATGGTAAATAAATCCTTTGAGGCGATATGCTACCCGGTTATCTCAATGGCAGCCGGATCAAAACGTATCAGATCAAATGACTATATGGCAGGAGTAGCTGTATAAAGTGGGGTATGCCCACTAAGGAAGGTAAGAACAGAACGTACCATGGTGCGCACGGGTAGCGGCCACAGAGTTGGAAGCTTAGAGGGGTGCATCGGAGGCGCAGGTTTATGTTCAGAACGCAGCAGGTGCGATGGCCGCGTAGAAGTGCGTTAGGTGCACAGGAGATCCCCTAGGAGTGTAGGGGTGTGCTCAGCGCATAGGAGGTGTGAAAACTAGCCATTGGAATAGTAAAATCGGGTAAAAGGAAAAAGTTACTGTTGAAAGAAGCGGGCGACTGGCATTTAATGAGGCGATTTTAGAAGATTTTTTACCGTTTACTTGATGGTAAGTCCAATATAAGGTTTACCCAACCATTGGTCCATTGCAAAGGCTATAAAAGCAAGGGGATAGCTCAGAAGGGGGTTCCATATAGCTTGAACAGTTTGTGATTTGTACGAATTTGTGTCTTTTGTGTTTTTTTGATGTTTGAGTGCGCTTCCCCCTCGGACAGTAGCCATCACAAGTTTGTTTTTCACACCAGAATAACAACCACTAATCTCGCTGAAACCTCAGAATTGGTTACCTCGACTGAACAAGAAACCGAGGAAGTAGTGGAAATCGAATCAGAAGTGAAAGAGGTTATATCTACGCTCAGCCCATCCAAGAAGAAGGGAAAGGAAAAAGCACAAGGCTTAGGAAAACCTGCGAAATGGGTTGGGGTGAAGCCACATACTTCCCTGCGAAATGTAAATTCCCTGTGGGTGGTGCTCAAGGCATGCTCGCCCAACCCAGCAAAGTGACCTCAATCTGCTCAAGAAGAGGCCCAAGTAGCCAAACCAATCAATTGGCTACCACCCTTTGTTCATCCCCACAGGCCCTCCACCCATACACCGAAGAGCCTTGATGGCCTACGCACATACCTCCAGATGCCACTGACCCCAGGAGAGGTCCCCATCATTAGCGAACCTTTTGGATGGCTCCATGAGGTGAAATTTGATGATCATGACTTAGCCAATTTGGAGGCCTTTCCTGCCCTGGCACCTAAATTATACCTTGATAGAATATAGGAAGACGATGGGATAAATATGGTCCATATGCAATGGGTACATGGAGTGGCAGGGTCCGGGCTCTTAAACCTATTAAGAATGCTGCACTTCAGCCACCACAATATCACAGAGTATCTGGTACGACAGTTGCTCACCCTAGTCCATGATGGATGCTTATGGATCCAGGATCGAATCCCCATCAATGCTGTGCTCATTCATCAAATCACTAGTCTTCCCATGGAAGGGTCGAACCCTCTGCTGTGCATTGGTAAGAAGTATGAGGGCGAGATTGTTGAATACGTGTGCAAAACTTACCATGTGGAGCGGAACTCTTGAGGCTTCATGATCAAATCCATCAGCGACCCTGGTACGCAGTTGGGTACCCTATTATTGGCATGCAAGATCATGCAAAAATTCCAGGTGGCCTCCATCCTCACATATGTAATTAAGCTAGCAGGATGGTGCAAGAAAGGGGTCTACTTCAATTGGTCCCAGTACTTGTACAACACGTTTTTGGCCATTGTCAACAAATCCCAGGAGTAGGGACAAGAATTTATTCCTGGCTGCTGCTTCTCATCACGTTGGTTTCCTGGGAAGCACCTGAGGAATATTTTCTCCTGTAGCTCACCCCAGATATGTGCTAGGGGGCCTGATATACAAACTTGTGGGACTCTAAGGATTTGCAGTGCACCGAGGACAATCAAGTCTTCTGGGTGTTATTTCAAAGTGGACTCGCGGCAGCTATCAACTCCCTGCCATGTCTGTCGCTAGCCATCTACGATAATTACAAAAGTATCGCTACATTCCAGGTATAATGTCCAAATCCAAGGTCGCAAGGATCCTGCGTGGGTTTCACTCCCTTATATGGTTGCCAATGAAGAGATTTACTGTTTGATTGCATAATGGCCTCCTCACTAGAAGCTTGGATTTAAAATAGGTGCGAAGGGTACCGAAGGAACAAGCTCCACGAAGGTTACCCCACTTGTCATCACCAAGGATATCGGAGGATCGAGCAAAAGCACGAGGAAGGGCACCGAAGCCGCATCACAGATGGGATCGTAGCCCGGTAAGGTTACAGGGAAGAACGCGGAAGCAACAACGTAGAAGGATGCACAGCAGGATCTCGGTACCAAAGTTCAGGAGGCAGGAGGTGCTAACTCCCCTTGGGGAACCAAGTGAACAAATGACCCTGCTAAAGGGTCACGGAAGAAGCAGCGCTTTCAACGACCAGAACGTGACGAAGCAGTTACACTAACCAAAGTGGACATCAAGAAAATCACAGACGCAGCCACATTGGTTGTAGAAGACAAATGGTTGGCTCTAGAAGAGCAACAGAAAGCCACAATCGACACACTTCAGGCCGAACTCCGAGCTCTGCTACTGAAAATGGACATGCTACAGACCAGTATGATTTAGGTATGAATGACCTCAGCAACCAGTAGCAACACTTATTACGTTGGAAATTCGCCTCTATTCCTTGCCTGGCATAGCCTTCGAAATAAGTCCACCTGACTTAGGAGCGCAAGTCCAGGCCTATGCAGAGGTCCAGCAGGATTTAGAAAGGTTGCCACATGAAGCATTGCAGATTCTCCACACTTCCTTGTTTGAAGAAATTCAACACAGGGACCATTGCGTGCACTAGTATCTTAGTGTAGCTGAGAATATAATTAAGGAAAAAAGCCATTGAAGTTTCCCAGGTACATGCCGCATATGCCCTCGCTACCGTGTAGCAGACAGAGCTGGAACACTTAATTAGTAGACTCTACGTGGATTTCACAGAAGAAATATCGGCCACGAACACCCCCCGGGCCAATATTGAGGGGTTGGTTGCAGCATTGAAGGCCTCACGGACTGAGATTCAGGTGGTAAAAATGCATGTGGAACAACATATCGTAGACTTGCAGGCCAAGTTGCAGCCCGAGACACCACCGGAGGTGCGGGCCTAGCAAGCTGCGTTGGTTACTGCAGCTACAAATGTCATTACGGGACAGATTGCTCAGGGTGCCCAATTACTAGAAACAGTCATGCAGTTATGGACCAGGGTGCAGCAGGACCCTCTCCTGCATGAAGTCAACCAGGATCTGCGATAGAAGGAATAAGCGTTCAAGTAGCTCGAAGCCACCATGCCTACTCTCATTCCTGCTCAATTATTGGCACGACTACGAACCAGCCATGCCCCTCGTGATGATATTGACGAACTTTGATAGAAGAAGAAGACCCTCAGCGACTTCCTTAAGCTTTGGGCTGATGAAGCCCTCAAGCTCTCTGAGGATGTTGATGTCACTTTTAAAAAATTGAAGCAGACTCTGGAGAGTGTCACCGCTGCAACAGAGGGTCTGAATTCGTAGAATTTGGTGGATATTGCGCAGAATGCTGCTGCTCAGAGTGAAGGCGTGCTACCCCCACTGGTTGAGGCGATTAGGCTGCTACAGACGTAGGTGGAGACCCGACGGCCACAGTGACTCAGGACGGGTCACAAGATTGTGTTAGGGGACTATTGGAACAAGGTCCCCTAAAGCTGCGAATTTTGTACAATTTTGTATTTTTGGTATTATTTAGTCTAACACAGGGGTTTTGGTATGGGTCAAAGCCCCAAATGCATTGTAATGGGTCAAGGGTAGACCAAGAGTCTGCAAACCACGGTTTGCGGACCATTATGAATCTGTCTGTGTTATGATATAACTTTAATCTATTAATGATGCGTTAAGATATTGTGTATTGATAACTACTGATACGCACGTGGATGCGAAGGTATTAACTATATATATGCATGGTAATAACTCTGTTATACTGTGGATTGCATTGTTAATAAACCTGTGAGCAGACATGTCTTATGCGAATCCAATAACCTGCGAATGAGGATCTACTTGACCTACCTAATCTCTCTCTCAGGGTGTGAAAACCTAGTTCCAACACCCTCCCATACTGCTTCGAGTGAGACTTTCACTGTTGGCTGCAAATAGGTCATTGCCCAATAGGTACAGACCTTAAAGCAACTCCTTTTCCATTTGGTGTAGTGGCTATGACTGGGGGTAATGGGACCAATTTCCAAATAAGGATGATTTTGAGGGTGTGTGATTATATGACATGTAAATAAATTATTTTAATCTATCTGATGCATCTATCTAAACTATTTATTCTACTATATACCCAAGATGTTTCTTCCTTTACGCGATCTGGAAAGATATCCTTCAAATGTTAATAATATAGATATTTTAACAATTAAAAGAGATGAAAATTACGTAAGATGATTTTTCTAACAAAATAGTTTGACTAGAAGATTTGTGAAAAACATATCGCATTCATGTGTGTGATTATATATTCAATAAGAAACTATAGATAAATATTAAAACATAAGTGCATGTAACATTCATCTATAATAACGTTTCAAATATATAATGCAATAAAAAGATGATTGCCAATCTATAAAGCAAGACTTAATACAAGTGAATAAAAGTACCATATGTACGAAGTTCTACTAATGTAAACTAGCAATAATTTATCTACTCCTTCTCACTTAATATTAAGTTAAAGAGTACAGTAGTGAAACATCAAATAAGCATCATTAATTGTAAAAAGATAATAGATGTGTTCCATTAATTCATCAAAGCATTCACAAACTTACAATAGTGTATTATTTGCAAATGTTTTTGAAAATTTTTTGGACACTTCGCCAAATGCATGAGAGGGGTTTAAATGCAAAACTAACTATGTTCTAAAATGGATTATTACAAAAATATAGATGAGGTTTCAAACAACCATCCTCATAAGAATAACTTAAACTACAATCTAGGAAAATAAAATAACAATTTTGATTTATGAATTCTGCCCTTTCTTCTGGATTTGGTCACGAATTTGAAAAATATCTATCATAGGCTTGAGCTAATCTGGGTGAGAAATACTTGATCTAACCTATCCCTTGAATACTACGTTTGAAATTACTGGTTGCGATCTTTTTGTTGAATCTGTTAAGGATTGTAGAATCTGATACTAATGATAAGGTTTGATCAGAAAATTCTAATAATTTTCTTGATCAAACTTATTTAGTTTTTTAATTACTTCATCATGTGTGTCTTCTTTCTGCTTCCACTGTGTTTCTATATTTTTTTACTTCTGATAACACTTCAGACGTGTACTCTTTGAGAAGTTCTGTTTTCACCAGCTCTTCGCATATAGATTCAATAATTTCATTTGATAATTTTGATGTTTTCGCTACTGATTTCTCTGTATGCTTGATTTGTGCTTCCTAATCTTTGAATAGTATCTCCTTATGAAACTTATCTACTTGAGGTAGATCAGCTTCCTTTCTCGAGTCTGATGCTTGCCATTGAATGTGTTCATTGATTTTCTTTTTGAGTCTTTCACATTCACGTTTCTGGATAGCTATTTGCTGGATTAGTATTTTATTTGAATCACAATAAGAGTCAATCATAGAAGCTTGATGACAAAATACTTCCTATTCTTTCTTTAACTTAGCATTTACATCCAATGCTTCTTTTATAAATTTCTCTAGTTACTGTTGGATCTGTATCGTGATCATTGTTGCTTCCAGTTGTACTTGTTTCTCATTGATTTTTGCTTGATGCTACAATTTAAGACTCTAGAAATCCTTTTGAAATTGGGCAATCTTTGCTTTTATTTTCTCACTGTAGTTGGATTTTTCTTCATTTAACAGCCTCTCTAGTTCTTGTACTCTGGCTTCCTTTTACCTCAGCAACACTCTAACCTTAGTAGCTTTATCAATAGTGGTAGTAGCATATGCCCCAACATACTGTGATAATTTAGTTAGATGTTCCGTAGGATCATCTAAGGAGTCCTTCCATAATACGTCTACTGATTCATCTGTGAGGTTTGAGACTGTTTTATCATTTCTTCTCCTTTTGTTCCTCTTAACTACAACCTTATACCTAGGACTGTAGAAGATGTCGAGTGAGGTAATTTATTCAATTTGTAAAACTATTTGCTCTGTAGGGTAGGCCAGTATGATCTCTCGATCATGAGTCTTGGAACTTGTTGTATTATATTAATATTTTCCACTATCGTCTCAGATTGTTCAGGTGTTTGAAAGCTAGTTACTTGATCAGTATTGGGATTAGATTTAGGAGTTTTTATTACTTCATAAAACTCCTCCCATTCACTACTACGTGAATTTTCAGACAGATCAAGTGTGTCATGACTGTGCTGAACTTCTTGAGAAGTTGACTCTATTCCATTAATTTATTTTCACTCCTGCATCTCTATCTCTTAGATTAACTAATGCTCTGATTAACTTGAGTCATCCTTAGACATGTCTTTTGCTTCATTATAGAAGCTGATACTTGGAGTAGGTCTATTGACATCTTCAATAGTTAACAAGTTGAGACGAAATCTCTCCATTCTCTTATTTCTATATATTTGGAATGCTTCAAAATCATATTGGCTCAGTTGATTGGATGCAAACTTGATTATATCTAAAAACTTTTCCATGCCTTGGAAGAGATCATCAAATCCATCTATTTCCTTTACAAAAGGCTTCATTTTGAGCTATGTAGTGTAGTTTTTAATTACATCATTTGGATCGTATAGCCTCTTTGGCATTACTGTCAATTTCAATAGGTTAATCTTGGATACCACTAGGTTTTCAGTAGACTGGGTTCCATTCTTTGATAACTTTCATGAGATCCGGATGTTCTGCTCTAAACATTTGTAGAAAAGCCTTGTCATATTTCCGCTGAGTTTGGTAAGTGGTACATTGCTTGTAAATATTCTACCCTGAAAGACCCTATGGTGTCTCCCTTTGAATCTTTGAATTTCCTATGATCTATGCTTAAGTGGTCAATTACCCACTTAATGATGTCTGTGTAAGGGAGAATTTTAGGTCTTGTGGCTACCTTGTGGACGAATGAACATGCAACATCGAAGTAGGTCGCGTCTGAAATAGATGTCGTGCCTGTTGTAGAAACTTTGGTTATTACTTTTGGATTTTCATCTTCAAATAGTTTATACATTACTTCCCATGATGAACTGCCGCAATCCTTGTTGCAGGTGGTATCTGAAAATAAGGGACACATGTCTGAGTCTTTAGTAGGAAACGCTTGAGAAATCTCTTTGCTTATCAAATCCATTGTTTATATCAAACATGCACGAATATATATGAATCTTTCAAATATGATATCAATCCTAGATAATTATTTCAAAATTGAATTTCTTACACCTTCACACGAAATATGTATCAATCAGCTTTAAGTCGTTAGATCTCGAATTTCGGTTTGATATGAAATAATTCATTTTGCATGATCGAGTAATTAAATTCCATTAGTTTTCACATCGCCATATATAAATTTTACTGTTTGTGATGTTTACCCATAAATGCTGTGAAATGCGATGTGCGCAAACCGTACATTGCAACTTTTATGCGTTAATGAATTTGTTTTCGATTAAGTCATGAGAAATGCGAATTGCGCATTAAAATTCAAGCGGCCCAGACTTTAGAGTTTTATTTTTATTTCTTTGTTGGCTCATCGGGTCCGCGCAATCGCACTTATATCGAATTGCTTTATGAGTTGGTTTTTTTAAATAAGGTGCGATGCAATAAAGAGAGTATAACGATAATTGAAGTGTTTGCAAGTTTTAAAAACATAACTTCGAAAAAGGTTAGTGCATTTCACAGCCCACAAACTTAGAGAATTGTAAGTCTTTTAAGTTGTAAGCCATGCAGTTTGCGAAGCAATGAAGGTATTAAGCGGAAAACTAAAAAGAAAACTTTTATTTCTAAAGTATTTTATTTTTAAAGCTAAAAATAAATTTCCTATTTATTTATAAAGGGTCCCCATTTATTAAAATAAATGGGGGGTGTTATATAGCACAACAGTAGGAAAAAATTTAATAAGTTTAGGGATGAAATTGGTATATATTGTAATGTATCTTTGGATCATAGGAGGGAATGTTAGATGATCCAAATATTATAGTTTAAAGCTAGGATAAAATATTTATTAAATTAGAATATTTAAATTAATATTGGAGACACTTAGAAATATAATATTGTTACAAAAGATATGACTCTAGAAAAGTGTCTTATCTTAGCCTCTTATATAGGAATAAAGTTAGTAGATTTTTTAGGAGGATATTTATTGTAAATGGACACTTGTTATTTGAATAAGTGAACCATAACTAAAATAGTTGAGGACGTATAGCTTATATATAGCTCATTTTCCTGATTGCAAGAGTGTTAGAGTCTATGGGTGTAAACTCTTGAAAATTTCTCATGTAATTCCTTTTCCAATTAATAAAATTATGTGTCTGAGGACACTTCTTCCATTAACCGAGCTATTGATTTAAGATTTGTTGAATCTTGTTACCTTCTTCAATTTGCAAGTAGAAGATATTCAACAACTTCATCTTTGTCTTTGATAAGAAACTCTTTCTTAGTTTTATTTTTCTTTCTCAGCCTTTCAATCTCTTCAAGATAATTGGCTAAATATCTTTCTAAATTTATCTTAGCCTCTTCACCATCAAAATTAATAGCTTCCACTCCTAGATTGTCTATAAAAATAAGCATAATGATTTTGGACTTTTATCATCTCTTTCCCCATTAGAGGATTAGTTTCCTTCACTTTTAGAAGAGCTATATTCTTCGATATAGATACTTCTCCTTTTAGAATTGTTTCTTTCCTTTTGAACTTTCCTATACTTCTCTTTTGGATCATATTCCTTCTTCTTCTTTTCAAGACACTTGGAACCATAGTGACCAACTTTACCATAATTAGAGCACTTAAAAGGTAACTTAATTTTATATTTGTGTGAGCCTTTCTTGATCTTCCCCACAAATTTGGCTTCTTCCCCATCTTATTCACAACAAGAATCATCATGCTATGCATTGGTCTTCTTATATTCTTTAAATACTGACTCCTTTTCTACAGGATTTCCATTTAAAATTTTCATCTCATAAGTAGTGAGTGTACAAAGTAGCTCATCCAAAGTGAGTGTATTCAACTCAGTCATCTCCTCAATAGCTGAAACATTTGGATTAAATCTCTCAGGGAGAGATCTCAACGTCTTTTGAACTACTATAGGTTGTTTTAATTTCTCAATTAGGCCTCTTATAATGTTCAAAAATTCATCAAATCTTAAGAAGTAATTTGCAATCATCATAATGCATATTTAAAGACTTAAATTACATTCTAAAACCTTGAAATTAATTTTTTTTTAGCTTGCTATCACCTTCAAAATAATTTCTCATCTTGCACCAAATAACTTTTGCAGTTGTGTAGTTCATAACCTTCGCTAGTTTTGAATTAGGTATGCTAGAAAGAAGGACATTCATGGCTTTATTATTTCATCTGAACTCCATATTGTGATATTTAGTAATAACTACTAGAGGATTTTGATATTATTCTTCGACAATATCCCATACATCAGCTCCAAGTGACTGAATATAGGTCTTCATCCTTACTTTCCAAAACACCTAACCTTGGCTAGTTTTGATTTAGGTATGCTAGAAAGTAGGGCATTCATGGCTTTATTATTGCATGTGAACTCCATATTCTGATATTTCGTAATCACTGCTAGAGGATTTTGATATCTTCCACAATAACCCATACATCAGCTCCAAGTGACTGAATATAGGTCTTCATCCTTACTTTCTGAAACACCTTTTTTGTTCCATTGAACATAGGTTCCCTATTGGTAAATAATCCTTCATGTTTTTCCAAGGTCCTTAATATTTCTTCCAGTTGTTACACTGATCGAGGGAATATTTTAGGGGCTAATATTCGCAAGTGGGCTAATTTTCCATGTTTTTTTCCAAAAAACGATTCGTTAATTTCAATTTTTTCTAAAAATGATTTGCCCAAATTTTATAATATAAAATTATTTCACCTTAAAAATCGCCAAGATTTTATATAGAGATTGTATAAAATTATTAGAACTTTGAATATTTTTACAAAAATATTTTCAAACATTTTCTAGATCACATATGATAGATTACGAGATTCGTCAATGTTTCTAAACTTCAAGATAAATTTTGATCCTTAAAATTTTCCATGCACTAATATGAAGTAACCTTGATACAATATCAATTATTGGAAACTGAGAAAATAATGAGAGGGGGCTGAACCAATATTTTATGTATTTTACAACTTTCTTTAATCGCACAACATATTGGGACATCAATCAATAATTCAACAATTAATTCATATGACCATAGTAAAAATCAACATAATACAAACAAGGCATCACACATAGATCTTTAAAAAAAATTGTTCAATCTCTTCATAAGGCAAGGTACTACTTCTTATTACAAAGTTCTCTTGTTACATCAAGAAGGAAGCAAATAATCCCTGATTTATTAGCTACAACTGAAAGGATCTACAACCCCTAATTTTATCATTTACCAGTAAAACGAGCTTCAACCCATAATCTCTAAACTACTACTTGCATGACCACAATAATACATCTTTTATACAATTTTCATACTCAAACCATGAAGCCATTCCCTTTAAAAAACAAACTAATTTGTAGGCTTCGAACACTCACCAAAACCACCATTACAAACACATTTAGCAATCTCTTATCACTAGACAATTCACCATACACACGAACAACAATCCATCACACGCTAACAACCAACACAGTTCCACTATTTCACACTATCACCTTGCAAATTCAATTATGCTTATAAAAAAATTTCGAATGATATTATGGAATTAAAAATTTAGTTATCTCTCACTTCAATGCTTGCATGAATCTTTTATTTTTTCATTTGTATTTATTTTGTCAATTCATATTTATCTTCTCTCCAAGTCTTCAATTAATCACCTATTTATGCTTGAAAAACTGAGTTTAAATACTCAATTTTGTTATTCTAGAATTTTTACATGATTTAGTAGTGCTCCTTCTAATTTTGGTGTTTCTAAAAATTTATATATTCAACCAAATTTGTCTCCAAATATGTCCATGTTGCTACTGGAGCTTCCAACTCATTCATTCCTTTGTTTTATACTTTTTTAGCGTTCCTCTAAATGACAAAATCAAGTTATCGACACATTCTTGTTAAACATTGAAATTTTTTTACTCATCCATACATGTGCCCAAAGCACTTAAGCTAAAACTATATATATATATATATGGGGCTCGGCTACCTTATTAAAAAATGTGCATATAACCCTCCGCTGGCCGATTTCTCTTTAAGCCCCAAGGGTTTATTTTCTTTGAAAATTCCCCTCCACACCCTTAGTCTTCATTTCACAAAAAATATTGACTTGGTCCTTAGGCTTTTGTTAGAAATTAATTAGCAGAGCAATGAAACAGATAAAATATTATGGAAACACAAAACACGAAAACACATAAAATAAGAGACACAGATATATGTGGTTCACCCAATTTAGGCTACACCCTCAAAGAAACATCCAATCCTTCCTTTTATATTATTCATGAAAATAAATAGATATAACTTACAATAAATATGTTGTAATTTCGTCTTCACTCTCACATAGTCTCCTCTCTCTTTCTCACTCAGAATAAAAATAACACACAAAAATAATACAATTCCCTCATATAAATAAAGGGTTTCCTTCTATGGAAAAAACCCTAAATTAATAGAACTTCTACCTTCATATCATCTGTATAATGAACAACCCATATTGGCTACAAAATTACAATATTTTACGAGGAAAATTTTCATCTATTTTTAGCTTCGGGGGCACTGCCCCCAAACCCCTACTAGGAGGCGCCTCATAAAATTGTCATCCCCCCCTAGAGCCCCCTTATGGGATTCATACCAGTGGTGTTTCTACCTTGTTAGGAACAAGGATCCAACATGGTTGAAACAAAAAAATCTGAATAATTAGGAAGATAATTAGGCTCCACACCCAACAACTTTAGCTTGTGCTTAATTCCTTCCAGGATTACATGCTCGTATGGGTTCACCCTGCACCTTTTCCCATTGGTCCTGTGCTCCCGTATGTACTGTTGTCATGTCCCAATGCTCTGTTAGCCCGAAAATCCTCCTTTATGCTAAGTCATATCCTTCTGAGATCTGGGGATTGGGATGTGGTGTCCTGGTGGGTGCCATGGTTGTGCTCTTGGACCAATAAATGACAAGTCAAGGTGACTTGTTTCTAACAACAACCACCATTTCTTAGCACCTAGTCAGCCCAGAGCTTCGCTTACTGCGCTCACTTGAAAAAAAATTGGTTTTTAGGGTCTGGTATGATGCCATGCCCATTTCATTAACAACACATGGTTCCATATGAGTGGTGACACATGTCACTCATATTTTTCTCCTTCTATCACCTAAAAGCGTTGAATCTTTCTGCCACGTGTCCTTGGGCCTGACATCTTATTGATGTCATCACCGAGAAAATAAAATTTTGGCATGTCCCCGGGCCTTTATCATTGGACCAATGTCTTTAAAGAAATTTATAAGGGTCTCAGGACCTTTTACAATACTGTAACTGGCATGACTACCCAGATGCCTCTCTATTGGTATATGTTGTTGCTCTACTTCGCCACGCTATCTCGACTATAGTCTATTGGATAATGCTATAATTCTTCCACATATACATGGCATGAAATCATCCCAGATATTCACTTATTAGTGCATACGTTAGCTCTTTTTAAGGAATTCACCCTGGTTTAAGTCTTACATATGGTCTGCCGCTTTAAAAACTTCGCCAATCAACTATCATTTCCACCTTCTCTTCTATTCCTTTTCTTCCCATACGTACATCATCCCATGCTTGCATCATCCTAGATGCTCGCTTTATGTGCTTCTTTGTTGCATCTAGTGTATCCCCGCTTGGATGAGATGTTATACAAGCTCCACTAATGACCAATAAAACAAGTTCCGCTAAAATTATTGTAAGGCCACATTCACCCAATCCTCCTTTAATCGCTCTGCCATATTTGGGAAAGCCGCCAAACTGAACTAGCTCGAAAGGGTCCTTTAGTAACTTAGCTCTGCAACTTTTACTTTTGGTGTACCTAAAGATTGATTGGAAATAAGTTGCGATCGATGAGGCCATTTTGGAACTTCTATGTACTACTAGAAATCTCTTCCAGAGATGATCTGTTATACAATAAATGGCTCTAAATCTTATGCACCTTGACCATATTTTCCTTTGCCATACTTGATTTGATCTTCATGCTTCTTGCAATCACTTTTTCTTTTTCCTTCATCCTCATCACCTTTGCCATCAAAGAAAATACATTTCTAGCAAATTCAAACAATGAATCATTGCAATCATTGATAATTCTGTCATTGACCAAAAATCCTTGTTCAAACAACAATTATTGAATAGACAAGATGTCAAAGTCTCTATATAGACAATTATATGGAAAATCATAGATATAAATTGAACTAAGAAACATTGGTGTAATCCTTATTGATTGAAAAAATAACAATGGTTTAAAGTGACCACATGCAGGATTTTAGTTGTGGAATAAAATATTATATACATAACCGGGGACGTTGTCATTAAAATGGAGGTATTTTTTTTCTAGTTGTGTATAACCAAACATTCACAACAACTGAAAACCACTTGGAGAACCATTTTAAGCAAAATAAATCTCCACATAAGCTAATTGCAGATGAACCTTGTGCAATGGAAGGATTAGACAATCCTTACAAATATGCTTCTACATTATCAAAATTGTGAGGTATTGTTTTCTAGTTGTATATAACCAAACATTCACAGCGACTGACAACCACTTGGAGAACCATTTTAAGCAAAAAAAATCTCCCCATAAGCTAATTGCAGATGAACCTTATGCAATGGAATGATTAGACAATCCTTACAAATATGCTTCAACATTATCAACATTGTGAAGGTTATGCAAATAGTCGAGAACTAGTTCACTTTGCATTGAAGAAATAGTCAAATCATCTTCGTAGCTCAAGAAATATCAGAGGTCGTATTTTTGCTAAGCAATATAAAAAATGTAAAATAACAACAAATGAATCAAATAGACAATCCCCTCGATAGTAGCGGAAATGTTTCTACCAAAATAGATTGAAAGTAGAAAGCACCAAATCAATTTGTTGCATATCTGGATCGCTTAATGCAAATTTATTTTTGTTGGCATATCTTAGATTTTATTATACTATCATAGTAAGTTGTTTTATTGCAAATTTTTTCTATAAAAATAGTGTTTTGTTTTTGAAAGAAGTGAAGACAACAACAACAAAATTTAAAGGAATATAAGATTTTATGAGAAAAGTTGTGCTTGATTATTTTTTGAGCAAAACACAAAACAACAAAAGAAAATCAAGTGCAACAAAAAAATCTAGAGACTTAAATTGTATATGCAACATTTAAGTCATCTATAAAATTGCAATAGTGCTAAAGGGCTATTGATTGGAAACACCTTTTTTGCCCATCAATGCATAAACTAGATTTCTCAAGCCATCTATCTAATTAGAATTAATGAAACATTCGATTATAAACAACAACATCTAACACAAAATATCTATCTCACTAAATCCATTGATAAACATGCATCACTAATATGAAGATTCCCTAGAAAACCATTTGCAATTTTACAAGAGTGTCAATAAAATCTAGAAAAATAAATAACAACAATGTAAAAAAAAATCCAATTTTAAATATATTTTGGGAAAAAGTTTTTTATACTTTTTTAATAACCTTTCATAATACTATGAAACAAAAATATTTAATTAACAATAGAATAAAATAATAAACACTAAACTATTGAGCTTAATGTATTAATTCTAATGCATTAAGTATAATTAATCTAATTTAATGAAACATTAATTTTAATTATAAATGTTATTTATAACTTATAAAAAACAACTACCACTATAATTAAAATTAATACTTAAATCTAATTAATCAATCAACGCATAGTTTTCTGAGAAAAGGGATAAAATTGAAAGAAAATAAGGGATAGAATTGAAAGAAAATAATTGCTATGCATGCTGCTTAATTATTATTATCCTCACATTTCGATGTCAAATATTCAAGTTATTTCAGGAATGAATAACTTGAATATATCATTATGCATCCTGGTCGGATATCATTGAAATAACAAGTGTTTTTTGAATCTTATTCTAGATAAAGAATTCTTCTTATTTTTGAGGTTCTCCTTTTTTTATATGAATTCTTAAACTGAATTTATCAATAGTTCGAATGAACAAAATTATCCAGAGTACAAAGTTTTATTGGGACTCTCGTCGCTTTCGGAATTTCAAAACAAACCCGCTTGTGAATTTTCGTATCACATCTCCCAACCCATCTTCACAATTCCAACAAAAAGATCTTTATACCTTTTGCAAAAATTTTAGCTGTATTTTTACTGGCAAATCACCCGGTGACGGGGCTAATTCTATCCATGATCACCACATATTCCAGATGGGTATCAGTTATACTTATCACCACATATTCCACGTCGATGGGCAAACTTACCGTCGTGTGTCGGTCACATCTCTCTATTGGGCAGCGCGCTTTCTGCAGCGGTCCATACGGGGACAGGTCTTTCCTTCAGTCGATCTCACGGACGGACGAACGAGATTCAGTCTTGCTGACGTATCCGCAGGTTTTATTTATTTATCGTAGACATTAGCTCTTCCATCGACGTTACCCCACCTGGTTAGTGGAATTCGACGGATTTTATGGGTGATTTTCCATTAAATACAGAGAAGAAAAAAAAACAAAAAAATCGCTGTGATCAAAATTATATGTTAATTTTTGTTATTAAAATGATTAAAACCGTGATTAGAGTTACATAAAAATTTGACGGATATTTCAAATTTGAAATTCCTACGCTGCCGCGGCATTATTGCTCGCAACGTGGATAGAGGTTTAGTGGGAGGCGACGCAACCTGGCTGTTGCTTTGACGGTCATAACGGTCACTTTAGATCGAACCTCGCTGCTGCTTTATAACCGTTAGAGAACTGCATGCAAAGCACCAATCCGTTGGACCAAACCCTCAGGGGCAAACACTCACAAATCTCGATTGAGTTAAAAATCACACATTCGAATGTTATTTGTGATTCTACAAAACACGATGTAAAATAAAAAAATAGTCGGTCTCCAAAAACCTAATTTATATTTAGGGTTGGCTCCAAAGCTTAAGCAGGTTGAACAATATCAAAATACAAGAAAGAGTCATATTTTTTTAGTTTTTAACATAAGTTTTCTATAAAATATAGCGACAACGATCAATTTTCATATTTTTCATCTTCTTCACCATATACAATTATTATATTTTAAAAAAATCAATATAAATTTTATTTTCCAATATATATCATGTTATAAAAATTATAATACCAGAGAAAAAAAAATCAATTTTCTAAAAAAGAGTTAACCGAATTGTTTTCACATGTTCATATATTCATGGTAGAGATATTACTTAAAAATAAAAGTTTTTAAATTTAAGAATTTAATTAACACATAAATATTTGTGTTAAAAGGAAATATTTTTTATTGAAAAAAACAATATTTTTTAAAATCGGAAATATTTTTAAATTTTAAATAGTATACAGTGATATAAATTATTAATTATGAAGGGAAATTTTATTTTTTGTTAAATTGACCATTATGATAATGAATGATGTTTACTAAGATCAATATGGTTTATTTGACATTAAGAAAGTAAGAGATTTACTGAGATTTTTTAACATTTAGTTTTTATAATAGAAAAGAATGGAGAAAAGTGTTTAGTGGTTTTGTTGACTTCATAAGTCAAGAAAGTGTGTGTTAGTGTGGTGGACAACCCAAGATAAAGTGTTTTTCATCTTCAAACCTCTTAGTATAACAAAGGTACAAACTCTTTCGTCTCAAATGGTTTTGGGAATAGACCAATGCCTAATTTCACTTTGAAGTTCATGTCAATTAGTTCTTATCTTTGGCAATGTTGATTTTATTCTTAGCACGAGGTTTCTAAATTGGGGTTGTTCTTTTAATAATTTACAACTTACATTTGAACATTGTAAAAACACACTCTCTAAGAGATTTACTTACCATGAATTGTCAAATTTTAACGTGGCTAATAGTTAGTCAGCAGAAACCACTTTAAAATTATACATATTTAACTAGCATAACTACATTAAAAATATTAATGTGGTTGATATAGTTAAATACTTTAATTTTATGAATTCTAAGTTTTGATAAAAAAATAGAAGTGTTGAAGTGTTTCTAATCCTTTACAACAAAGATATAAAACAATTTTTCTAAAGTTAAGTATGCTTAGAAAATCTCTAAAAAATTGGTGGGCTTTGGAACATCATTTTTTTTTAATTTATTAAAAGTCAATACAAAGTAACAATTCTCTAACACACTACATTTGGTCATAAGCATTAAGATGAAACATATTCCCTTAAAAACTAATCTAAGCCATGGATTTACTTAAGTTGAAATAGGAAACATTAGGCTAATAAATTAATCCTCTAAAAGATAATGATCCTATTTTTTTTAATATTAAAATTATTTTTAAACAAAAATATTTTTTAAATAATAATATAGTATAATAACCTAATAAATTATATTATTTCAATTTAATTTAAAGAAAACTGATACTAACATATTGCATAAAAAATTATATTATTCCAATTTAATTTCAAAAGATCGACGATAAGGAGAAAAAAAAAACTCGTAAAATCATACATTATTTATTAAATTTAAGTTCACATGTCCCAACGCATCACCGTTATCCACTAACGTCGACTTACCCTACTCCGTTGCGATCATCCATCCGTCCAACCTCCTAAATCGTGATGACGAGGGTCCACATCAGAAACCGACAATGCATTATCATCTACGAATATAATATCTCCCGTCGACACTCGCGTTCAATGAAACTGGCTTTCATTTCTCACCGTCCTCCACTTGTGAGGTGTGTGTTGCTTTGGTTGATTGCAAATTCCAGAATGTTCGGTGCCAATTGTGGTACAACATTTTTTTATCTCACAGAAAATTTTGGACTGTTCGCAAATCAAGGTTTCCTCAACATTTAAATGTGGGAAATTGCAAACCAGAGGAGCCATACTTTCCCTTTGCAGTTTCCAAGGCTCCTTCCCATGCCAGACTGTTAAACTTCCGCCTGCTACAACAGAGCATTTGTATGTAAATTCTAATGTGATGCTATGCATAGATTTATATAGCTAATCCTGTAATCAGCTCCTATCGTATCCGCTCAGTTATCCTTTTCGGCTTCTATAGCAGTAAGAGCAATTCTTCGCTAAAGCCGAGCTATCATCCCCTTATACTTCCTGCAGCGCCACTTCTGCGTTCCCTGTTCGAATATCGTGCCCATCTTTGTATCATGACTCACACGCTCAGAAAACGTGACCGAGAGGCGGAAGTTCTGCCGGTCTCCACTGACGTGCTGGAGGCGAAACGCTTCCACGGTGAAGAAACGGAGCGGTTTTGTCATGTGCTGCAAATAGACAAAACCCTATCACAAGAAGAAGAGGAATGGGCGGCCAGTGAGGAGGTTATAAACGAAGTCATGAAAAGCCTGGAGGAAGAGAATGGCACGGCTGCTTTCACTTCTTGTCCCTCAAATTCTGGGGATAATTTGGCGCCGTCCGATATTTCTAGCGGCCAAGAAGATGAAACCCTAGCTTTTGACTTGGGAGATGATCTGTTTTATCTGTTGGGGGCTTCAGATGACGAGCTCGGCATTCCTCTGGGCCCTGTTACCAATGTGATGGACGAAGTCTGCCAGTCTCTTGAGGAAAAGTCGGAGGGTTTGTTGGAGAACCCTGATCTTAAATCCATTAGCGAGGTCTGGGGCTTCGAGAACGATTTTGGAAACTATCAACAGTTTCCGTCGTATGAGGATGCCCATGAAGCGAGCGAGGTACAACTACAAGGTTATATCCACACAGATTTTGTTTGTGAAGACACGTTTTCTGACGGGGATTTTTCTGCGAACTGGACTTTGGAAGCTGCTGGCTGCTTGTAATCATAGCTTAATTAAGCTTGTATAAGCCTGTGCTTAAATTTTGTGAATACAACGTCGAGGAAATTTAATCTTTTACTCCGTTGGTAAATTGTATACTAGAATTTTCGCATATGTTGGAGCCGTTCAAATTGTTTTATTTTTTAAATCAAATTGAAAGGAAAAAATTAATATATTTATAGAAAATATTAAGAAAACATAATTCATCTTATTTTTATTAATAAAATAAAATATTGAATTAAAATATAAGAAAACAGCTTCACTGCAAAAGTGAAAGCTATCAATACAATATTATGATACATCAAAAATATAATTTATTTTTGATGAAATTTGTATGATTTTTTATAATTATTTAATTTAATTAAAATAATAGAAAAAAACAAAATTATTTTTAATATAAATCTCAATTTTTTATTTTTTAAAATATTATTTCTAGAATATTATGTAGAATTTAAATCTGAATCATTTATTTATTTATTAACTAGCATAACCACATAACTCACATAATCACATTAATAAATGTCGTTAATATAAGTGATAGGCATCAACTTAATGTGATTGTGCTAATAAATTTATTTGTATTTTTTGGTATTTGAAAGCTATATAAAATAAAAAATTCTTTATTGTTAATGATAAGTCTAATTGGCTTCAATGTTAATAGATTATTTTTCTTAATATATAAACTAGCAATTGCACCAGATGTTGTAAAGAAAACACAGTAAGGCATAAATTCAATCGTGAGATAAATTCAATATCCACACAAAATACTTCACTAACAGAGGAAAGTCTGTTTGGAGAGTTTGTAATCCACACAAAATACTTCACTAACATAGGAATAGATTCATTTTATAGAGTTTGTAGATCTGACAGGAAGGGTTGTATGTAGTTTTTTCTCTAACTTGATAGGAAGGGTTGTATGTAGTTTTTTTCTCTATCTTTTAATGTTGTGCAATTTTTTTGAGAGTTTGTAGATCTGACAGGAAGGGTTGTATGTAGTTTTTTTTCTAACTTGACAGGAAGGGTTGTATGTAGTTTTTTCTCTAACTTTTAATGATGGCTAACTATTTTTTCTAACTACTAATATGTCAAATTATTTCTTAGTTTTAATTAGTTTGAAAAAATTTAATATGAACAAAATAAGAATAAACTTTATGAGCTTTATATTGAAAGAAAACATTCCTAAAACACTTTAAATAGAAAGAATTTGTTATCTTTATATGATATTAAGAGGGTTAAAAATTAAAAGAATATTCTTTTAAAATATCTTGTGTACATTTTAATTAAATCACAATTTCAAAATATTTATTATAATATTCAATTTCTAACCTTTCAATTTATCAAACATAGTATAAGAACTAAAAAATAAATTAACATATTAATAAAATAAAATTTTCACCATGTTGAATGATAATCGAGAAAATAACCACATTAATCCCTCTCATGGAGATTATGCCTCCTAACAAACTCTCAGACAAGTGGAAATGTTTAAAGACACACATGTTATGAGGATGACAAGAGTAGGAAAATTCCATCCCTTTAACCTCCCTCCACTCATCACTATGATTCACTCTGTGATGGAAATTTCACTCATTACTATTCACACTATTATGCAACCATTATTATCACTTATCTTGGAATTGGCTGATAAAAACTATAATGGGTGAGGCTTTGGTTGAGATAAATGAAGCCCAAGAGGAGATTCTTCTAAACGTTTACTCCTTGCAACAACAAATTAAAAAAGTGGATAGTAAAGTTAAATTTTTACTGTTAGCCAAGAAACTATCCAGCTTCCAATTGAAAAAGACAAACAAGCCCCCAAGAGGAGATTCTTCTATCCATTTACTCCTTGCAACAACAATTAAAAAAGTGGATAGTAAAGTTAAACTTTTATAGTTAGCCAAGAAACTATCAAACTTCCAATTGAAAAAGATAAGCAAGCCAAATTATCAAACTTCCAATTGAAAGAACAAGCAAGCCCCCACCCTTGGAAAACTTCCAATTGAAAAAGATAAGCAAGCCAAATTATCAAACTTCCAATTGAAAAAACAAGCAAGCCCCCACCCTTGGAAAAGTTCCAATTGAAAAAGGCAAGCAAGCCCCCACCCTCATCGAGGTGGATTATATTTATGTTTTATTTACATGTAGTGACTTTCTGATTTGTAATACAAAAATAATCTAATTAATAAAAAAACATGTAAATAAAATTTTAAAAAGAACAATAAAAATATTATAACTATGTTTAACTACTTTATAAAACAAACCTTAATAAAAATATTTAAAAATAAATTAACAATCATAAAATATTTAATAAACATATTTCAATGGTAAACTCAAATTTCAACCCTAAAATAAATTAAATAAATAAAATTAAAAAAATTTATATATATATAGCATATCTATGTTTACCTACTTTATAAAATAAAACCTAATAAAAATATTTAAAAATAAACTAACACTCATAAAAATATTTAATAAACATTTTTCAATAGTAAACTCAAATTTCAACCCTAAAATAAATTAAAAATAATATTGTTTCTAACCTTACATTTGATTCAAAAATAGGAACCCTAAAATAAATTAAAAAGAATATTGTTTGTAATCCTACATTTAATTAAAAAATGAGAAATAAAATTCTAAAATAATTTAAATTTGATAAGACTCGAATTATATCCTTAAAGAATTCCTAAAACACTTTAAATAGAAAGAATTTGTTATTTATATTTATATGATATGAAGAGGCTTAAAACAATTTCAAAATATTCAATTTCTATCGTTTTAAAATATTGAAAATATGATCAACTTAAAAATAAATTAACATATTAACAAAATAAAATTTTCACCTTGTTGAATGATAATTGATAAAACAACCACATTAAAATAAATTAACATATTAAAAAAATAAAATTTTCACCATGTTGAATGATAATTGATAAAACAACCACATTAATCTCCATCGTGGAGATTATGCCACCTAACAAACTCTTAGACGATGATGACAATATGCAAATTTCAGTCTTTTAACCTCCCTCCACTCATTACTATAATAAATTAACATATTAATAAAATAAAATTTGAACCATGTTGAATGATAATTGAGAAAACAACCACATTAATCTTCCTCATGGATATTATGCCACCTAACAAACTATTTGACAAGTGGAAAGGTTTAAATACACACATGTTATGAGGATGACCAGAGGTGGCAAATTCCAGTCTTTTGACCTCCCTCCGCTCATTACTATGATTCACACTGTGATGGAAGTACCACTCATTGCTATTCACACTATTATGGAACAACTTATATTGGCATTGGCTCATAAAAACTATAATGGGTAAGTCTTTGGTTGAGATAAATTAAATGCAAAAAGAGATTCTTGTATGCATTTACTCCTTGCAACAAAAAATAATAATAATAAAATAGTAATTAAAAAAGTGGATAGTAAAATTAAAGTTTTATAACCTTAAACTTATTTATATAATTTTACTATAATCCTCTAAGTAACAAACCATATAAGTAAGTATGTAGTGACTTTCTTATTTGTAATACAAAATTAATTTGATTAATAAAATAAAATTTTAAAAATAAGAATAAAAATAAAAATATTATAACTATATTTGACTATTTTATAAAATAAAACATAATAAAAATATTTAAAAATAAATTAACAATCATAAAATTATTTAATAAACATCGTTCGGTGGTAAACCCAATATATTTCGATACATAGTTTGTAAACTTACATTGTTGTTCCATATTTATATGGAGAAGAAAAGTAGAGCGCACGAGTAGAAAAGAAGATGAATAAAATGTGCACCGACGTTAACGTAACATAAACCAATTTGTAACATAAATTTGGGTTACTTCCATAACAAAGTCTCAAAATACTTTGTTTCACTCTATTTTTCGGCACCGAGTGTTTCCTGTACAACAAAAATTAAACGATTAACCAATTTAGCATCAAATAGATCTATGACTTCACATTCCTTGAACAAGTGAGCAAATACTCAACCCCATTCATTTTCTTCCCCGAAAGCTTTGCAGATCCCGCAACTGCACAAAAAAAAGGCACTATTATCAGGTTTTGGAGATTGTGGAATTGATTCTCTGGAAGAAAAGAGAATGGAATGTTACATTAAGTGAATTCAACCTTTATATACATTGGGAATATCTCTTATTTGTGACTTATGAAATCATTTTATTACTGTAATTTTGGAAAGTTAAAATAATTTTAGCCCTCCTATGAAGGAACCCTGTCACAAAATAATTAGTTCACTTACCTCATCCATGTTAGATTCACTCAATTTGAAATATGTTAGTTGATACATCAATATATATTTCTATTAATGAAATCCACGCTTGAAAGAAAAGAGGCAAATGGTACCGAATTTATCCATCCTGCACATAGAAAAGGAATGAACATGAAATGTGGTTTGGAACTCGGTCAAGACAAACAAGAAATGTGCAGCTACCTCCATGTCAGCAGATGGTTCACCACAACCTCCACTACACTGAAACGCTCACGAATCTGGACATGGATAGCTTCCACGACACTGAAACGCTCATGAATCTGGATATGGACCTGGCTAGAATCTATATCGAATCTGGACATGTGTTAAGTCCCTATGTTAATAGCGTAGTCCCTTATTATGTTAGTTTATACCCCATTATTGTTATTGTTGTACCCTATAACCCCCATATTGTTATTATTGTGCCCTTACATTATAATTGTTAGTTCGGTTAGGGTTACATTGTGGCCCCACTAGGGTTACATTGTGGCCCCATGGACTCCTATATATAGAAAGGAGGTTTTCTCATTTGTATCATCCAATAATTGTTCATTCATGTAATTTATTAGAGGTTGCCCACTCGAAGTGGCTTATTTCTAAGGCATTGATATCACTTTTCTTCTATTTTTGGAGATAGTTTCACAAGATTTGGTATCAGAGCTTTGGATTCTAGAGTTTCGCTGCTCCAAACAAGTCATTGTGGCATTTTCACTATAATTTTTTTTCTACGAAGGTTCAGAAGCTGAATTTTTAGAGTGCGGAGCTGAAATCCTGAGGAATATCGTCACAAAATTTTAGATCTTGGTTCACAATATTTTCAGAGATATGATCTTTGGAAGTTAAGGCTTTTTGCAGGCTCTTGAATTTAACCTAAACAGGTCATCGCGGAATTTTCGTTATAACGTTTTTTCTACGAAGATTTAGAAGTTGAAATTTCTTGAGAGCGAAGCCGAAATCTAGAGGAACAACGTCGCAAAATTTCAAAGCTAGGTTCGAAATATTTTCGGATATATGATCTGTGGAAGTGAGGTCTTTTTTAGGCTCCCGAATTTCATCTCAAAGAGGTGATCGTGGGAAAATCTTCATAACTCTCTCTCTGAGATCGGAATGGGATTCTGTAAAAAGTGGCTTGAAGTAAACAGACTTTAGTTTCTTTTCTAACAATTTTGGAGCCAAAGGAGAAAACAGGGACACGTGGCAAGTCGTACAAGTTCGCTCTACTAAACCTGTCCATAATTAGGTCATTGTGGGAGATTGGACATAACTTTGTCTTGAAGAATCCAAATCAGGTCAGACCTATGGCATTCGAAAGAGAATTAAAAGGGATACTTCAGTACCAAATTGCAGATATTGAAGATCCGAAATAACATAGATAATTCAGTTTCAATATAGAGCTCCTCAAAATCAAGAAAAAGATGTGTATTTTGTTTGAAAAAACAGTTTGAAGTGATTCCAAGGGCATATTTTAGAAATTTTATCACTATTGGGCTCTATAATGTCTCCAAAAAATAATTCCATACCCATTAAGCCCTCAAAAAGCTATACTATGACGCATGAAGAAGAACAATTGCAGTGTGAGATATCAAAATTACAGTACCAAGTGCAACGAATTTTGATCTTACGAAGAGCGACTGAACATGACATAGATGGTTTAAAAGTAGAAATGGAGGCTAAGTTGGATGGTTTGAACGATCAAATAATAGCTAATATGGATGATAAATTATTGGAATATCACATCGAGCATCAACAAAAAGTTTTCCAACTTTCAAAGGATAACCTAACTTTGGTGCAGAATCTAATGAAACAACAGGAAGATCAACATCACATCGAAAGAAGTTTTGAAGCAGTCACAACAAGAACTCGACAAGTACGATCAATTTTAGAGTATCTCAGTAAGTGGAAGAACTTTCCTGTAGAAGATTCCACATGGGAGGATGAGAATTTTATACAAAAGCATCAAGAAATAATCAAGCATTGAGGACAACACTTGTTTGAAGGAGAGGGGCATGTTAAGTCCCTATATTAATAGTGTAGTCCCTTATTATGTTAGTGTATCCTCCCTTATTTTTATTTTTGTACCCCTGTAACCCCCATATTGTTATTATTGCGCCCTTACATTATTATTGTTAGGTTGGCTAGGGTTACATTATGGCCCCACTAGGATTACATTGTGGCCCCATGGACTCCTATATATAGAAATGAGGCTTTGTCATTTGTATCATCCAAGAATTGTTCATTCATGTAATGTATTGGAGGTTGCCTCCTCGAAGTGGCTTATTTCGAAGGCGTTGATATCTCTTTTCTTCTCTTTTTGGAGATGGTTTCAGAACAACATGGATCTTGCTATTCGTGTGGTTTCACTGGGTTAGAAGCTACTGTGGTTGGATATGGATCACAAATTGGAAGGAATGATCCAACTGGAATGACGAGACATTTTAGAGGTCCTAGAATGAGAGAGGCACTTTAAAGTTTATATTTTATTTTATAGTTAGGTGAAAGAGTCATTAATAGGGCTTGGTGAATTAGTTAGGTAGTTAGTTAGTTAGAAGGAATGGATCTAATGGCCTAAAACATTTTAATCGTGTAACATTTTATCCAATGGTGTAGAGAAAGAAAAGTAGCACTTAGGAGAGTTGTTTTCAAAGAAAAACACCTTACAACTTAATTATAAAAATATCTGTAAATATATTTTTAAAATATTTAAAACATTAAATTTTTGTTTTTGTTGTTCTAATAATTTTTAAATAACATATAAGAAAAGATAATTTTACTTTCTAAAAATTAATTCTTCATTAAAGTAAAAAACAGAAGAAACACACCCACCTTCACTCTTCTTGTAGCATAAAGAAAATACGATAGTGTCTCTAATTAAGAAAATAAACCCATTTCTTTTTTTATTTTATAAAATAAAAAAGAAGATTTTTATAAAAGACAAGACGTGGAGCAATAGCCCAAATATAAAAATTCACTTGGCGAATTCGATTCGTCAATGGGAAATCAGTAGGACAAAAAACACATGTAATATCTCCCCGGCTATATATGCTTCTAAACTGCCATATTCAACAGCAGACGGTCTGTAGAGGGTTATCCGATCGAATTGCTTGACCGTATGGATTACAAAGGAAATTATTTGACTCCAATATGTTAAATAAGTGGAAATAAATATTTTTTTAATTAAATTTATTATGTTTTTTATTTTAGTTGTAATTAAAAAAAATTTCAAATATTTTTAATATTATCATATTTTTCAAATATAAATTTCAAATATTTTTTATATTATCATATTTTTCAAATATTTTTTATATTATCATGTATTTTAAACATTTTTTTTATTACATGAAAAATATTTTCTTCCAAAAAACTACACATAACTGTGCCATGTTTGGAATAGTAACTCTGTTAAACTTTAGCTCTTTTTTTTTCAATAAGAAAATATATTATTTTATTATTAACAATCATATAGCAGATACAAATATATCCAAGCCAGAGCTTGCAAAAGTCAGTTAATAACGTGATATGAATCACCAGCAAGTGCCTTCCGTCCTGAAGCATCAAAATGGAGAAACTTAATCCATGAGTACATGTAAACCATGTAAGCCTAATATCCAAATCTTGTGAAAACTGTGCCAAAAAAACCAGATCACATCAATATATATATATATAAACGCCCTATGTGTCAATTAATCCTGTGCAGACAGATAGGACCAGCGTGTAATGTCGATCATCTGTGAGCCAAAAAACATCATACAGGATGCGATGACTAAAGACCAACTTTCGCTCTTTCAACGCCGATAGAACTTCAAAGCCATTGAGCGGCCATGACATGCGCCCTCATCTTTCCAATTTCCGCTGGCAGATCAAGCCTAAAATGAAATCGATGTCCAAAATCTCAGTGAGAAAAGTGCCGGAAAATTGACATCCACCACTTTCTTTTTTAAATTATTTAGAACCATTAATCACATTTCAATTCTTGTTTGTCCCTATACTCCCCTGAATTCAGATTCTTTCATAATAATACTTCGATTTGATGAACATATATTCTTTTTTTACAGTTTATTTGATTTAGATTTTTCTGATCGTACAACTCACCACATTCAATTTGATTTGTTTGGTTAAATATCAATTTTGCAAAGAAAAACACTATCGATGTATTAATAGACCTTTTAAACTTTGTGATTTTAGTTTGACATGACTCCAAAATTAGTAGATTATGAATTTACATGTGATTTTAGTTTGACATGATTTCAAAATTAATAGATTTCATTGCATTTTTCGAAGATTTAAAATTGTTTTGGCAGGGGATTTGGTTGTACAATGTTAAAATTCTAGGTTATTAGGTTATTAAAGTTTTTTTTTTTTTTTTTAAATATGTTTTAGAGTTATTTTATTTTGAATTTTTTTATAAGTATTTTATAAGATTATAATTAAACATATTTTTATTGAGTCAGTTTCCATTTCTTTTAAAGTGTGAGTTTTTTTCAATGAGAAATTTATGCTTATTTAAGAATTTGTAGATGGAGATTCACGAATTCTAAATATATTTTGTTTTTCTTATTATCTTGGAATAATTTGGTGGTTAGTCTTTTAGTTTTTACCATAAGTATTCAAAATTTAAAAAAAAACCAGTTATATCAAGTTTTTTACAAATTTAATAAGTCAAATTTAATATTTTAATAATTTTATGAGACAATTTCATACACCACTCATTAAAAAATTAAATTTAAGATATACAAACATTTATGTATAAGAAAACATGTCCTTTTCCATATCTACTTCTACAATCTAACATTACATTTAGTGTCGCTTTGTAATGTAATTGTATTTAAAAAAATAATTTGCATGAAGCAAAATGCAATAACATTATATTTTGCAACAAATTTTCTTTCTTTTACTATGGCTTGTTAATATCATAGGTTTACTAAGTCATAACTTATTTTATTTGACACTTTTTCATATGAAAATTTATTTTTAATTAATTAATTTAATTATAAAGGAAAAAAAACATAACTAATTTTGAAATAATCTCAAATTTTGTTTTATGACTATTAATAAGAATATTTTAGAATATTTCATGGAGGTTAAATCTCCATTATCCATTAAATATTTACTCATAATCAAATAAAATTATGGAACCCTCGGATACATCAATAGATTATATTGGAGGGGCACTTATCAAAGAAGAAGGATAATTGATTAATAAACTTGAGCAACAACGAAAATAGGAAGAGATCCATTAAAAGAAAAGATCTCGGGTTCAGGCTCAAAGAAGGAGAGTGTAACCCTATTTTTTTTCATAAACTGATCATTAAAAATCGTCATCATAATAGGATTTTTTCCCTCTCCTTTAGTGATGGACAATGACTCGTACAATATGAGGATTTCGAATAAGAACTTGTGTAAATTTATTTTTTTCATAAAGTGATGGTTAAAAAGCGTCATAGTAATAGGATTTTCTCCCTCTCCTTTAGTGATGGACAACTACTGGTACAATATGAGGATTTGGAATAATAACGTGTCTCATATTATGACAGTCTGCTTATAGAGGCAACTCCAAACAAACGTGGTGCTATCCATTGCATTACTGCACATATTACTCACCTCATTCACCCAAATCAGAATGAGGCCTTGATGCGAGAAATATCTTTCGTCAAATTAGAAGAGGTGGTAATGGAGATGCCCAAAAATCAACCCCTAAGTTGTGATGGCTTTACAATGAACTTATTCCAATCATTCTTATTGTTTATCGGACTTGAATTGCATGCTCTCATTAAAGAATCTCAATTCTTTTAACATGTATTGTTGAGTTTTAATTCTACTTTCATTACCTTGATTCCTACACCTGGTAAATATGATAATCTCAGTGGATTTCTTCAAATATCCCTTTGCAATGTTGTATATAAAATTATTTCCTCTATTATTGTGAAGCAGATTAAACACTTATTGAACAACATTATTTCTTTTTAGAAATCAAAATTTGTGGAGGGTTGCCAAATTCTTGATGGGATTGTTGTAGCCCATGGGTTATCCACTCTTTAAAGAGAGATAAACGAGATGGTATGATAACTCAATTAGACCTATCTAAAACTTATGATAGGTTAAAGTAGGATTATCATCCTGAGATCCTTTGATACTTTATGTTTTCCCCTCAGTGGATTTCCTGGGTCAAGTCCCTCATTTCGAAACCATTTTACTCCATTCTCCTGAATGATTTTCCTAGTATGAATTTTATCTCCTCTCGTGATCTCCGTTACATATATCCTATCTCTCATTTTTTATTTATCTTAGCATTTGAGGGGTTAATTAGATACCTCAAAGAAGCGGGCCACTAGGGTATCATTAATGGTTTTAATCTACGTGGGAATGATATTACTATTACCCATCAACAATTTGTTGATGATATTATTCTCTTATACCTATCTTTAATGTGGGATACTTTGGCCATGAAAATCATACTCAAATACTTTATGGATACCTATGGTATGGTGATAAATGGGGAAAAGTATAGTGTTTATTCTTTAATACCAATGCAATTGTGCGAGTATATCTAACTTGACTCCTATATTTTGATATCAATGACCTTCCTACTAAATACCCGAGTGTTCCTTTGGTTGAAAATTCCTTGAGAGTAACGTTCTCGAAGTAATTCTACAAAATGATTTCCAAAAATCTTGGTAGTTGGGTGTTTCAGTCTCTAAACCTAGCAGGTCAACTTGTTATTCTTAGGTGAGTGCTCCAAGCTCTTCATGTGTACCAACTGTTAACACTAGTGGCCCCAAAATTTATCTTTGATTCCATCACTTCCCTTTACAAATACTTTCTCTAGAGAGGTGCAAAGAAAGCCAATAAATGGCCACTAGTTGCTTGGGAGAAGTTGTATATTCCCAAGCTAGCTAAGGGATTAGGACTAAGGGATCTAAATATTTTAAATAAAGCCTTGGGCACCAAATTATGGTGCAGGAAACTTCACGGGGGAGAGGATATTTGTAAACAAATATGGGACAGGAAATATGGTCATTCCTCCTCCTAGTCAAAAAATCTAAAAGCTATGATGTACCCTTTCGGTTTCTCTATTTGGAATTTGGCCTCGGAAAACTAGAGTCTAATTAAAAATCATGCCTTCTACGAGATTAGGAATGGATTAACCACTTTCTTCTCACAATATTCTTGAAAAAACTACCATATTTGGGAAATCGAGTAGATATTAGAGAGTTGGAAGAATTACCTCAAATCACCAGGGCATCACAATGGACAATTTTTGGCAACGCAATCTAAATTCTACATTGTGACATAAATGGAAAACAAAGGATGATTTACTAGAGCACCCTACCCTAAATATCTGACCTAATTTAGCTTAGGAGCTATGAGGTCATAAGATATGCATAAATTAGGATCCAGATAAAATCTGATGGGGATATCAAATGAAAGGGATGTTCATGCCCAAGAAGAACTACTCTTTTCTAGCTAGTCATTAGTCTCTCCACAAAGAACCTCACTAAATAAAAAAATGGACCAATATTTTTTGGCCTAAGGTCACTCAATTCCTCTAGTTGGTTAGAAGACTAAAGATATTCACATCGGAAAAAATCTAGAAAAGAGGATTTCATGACCCCTATTTGTGCCACCTATGTTAGAGCCAAGAAGAGATTATGGAACACCTCTTGAATGTTTTCCCTTTCATCAAATTTATTTGGTCACTTGTATTACTCCTCTTTGGCTATTTGGATCATAACCTTAACAACATGGTTGAAACATTGGAGCAGTGTCAACCTAGTTTATTTAACAACCAGATGGTGATTAAATCTTGGACCCTAGTTCTTGGTTTTGTTTTATAGGTAGTATGGAAAGAATGGAGTAGAAGGATTTTTAAGTAGAATACAGAGAAATAATACATGGTTTGGAACATTAACAAGAAAAATATTCGTGAAACATTTCTCTTGGAAGCATAGTCCTAGGATGATTGAAAAACAAATCATTATGAGGCTAATATCTTAAGTAAACTAGAGATCTGAAATTCTATGATCTCATCCATTTCTCCTAAGACCCCCCTCCTAGAAATTACTCCCCTTCCTGTTACACTCCCCCTCCAACAAGTTTTGTAAAGATTAACTTTGATGGCACTTCAAAAAGTAACTTTGGTCCAACTGGTTATGGTGGGATTTTTTTGTGATTGGGAACATAATACAATGGAGTTGTATCCTACAAATTATGGGACAAAAAGTAAAAACATAGCAGAATTACTTGGTTTAGAAATGGGTTTGATGCTTGGCCTTAATGAAGGGTATTCAAAATTAAAAATAGATGGAGATTCCCAATTGTTTATTGTGACTTCCTAGAAAATCATCATTGGAGCTTCTATAGAAAAAATGTCCAAGATTTGGAGACTTGAGCATCATCTTCCACATTCATACGTTGTCCATCCCACTCATTATGTTGTCACCTCACATTCTTGGAGATTAGGTAACAAATCAATGGACTCCCTAGCTAAATTAGATGGCCAGCATAATGACATCTACTTAATTTCAACCCTCCCTAAATGGGGAATGTAAAGTTGGAATGTTAGGTCCATATATTACTAGTGTAGCCCCCTGATTTTTATTGTTGTACCCCTATAGCCCCCATATTGTTATTATTGTGCCCCATAAAAGTCGTTATTGTTTTTGTTGTGCCCTTACATTATTATTGTTAGGTCGGCTAGGATTATATTATGACTCCATGGACTCCTATATATAGAAATAAGGTTTTTTCATTTGTATCATCCAATAATTATTCATTTATGTAATGTAAAGGAGGTTTTCCCCTCGAATTTACTAATTTATAAGGAGTTGATCTTTATTTTCTTCTATTTTGGGAGTTGGTTTCATAACATTTGGTATCATAGCTTTGGATTCTAGGGTTTCACTGCTTCAAATAGGTCATCGTGGCATTTTCGCTATAATTTTTTTTCTATGAAGGCTCAAAAGCTAAAAAAAACCCATTTGCGAAGAAATCCTAAGGAACTTCGTGTAAAAATTCCGATCTTGGTTCCCAATATTTTCGGAGATATGATATGTGGTAGTTAGGGTTTTTTCATGTTCTTTAATTTCATCTCAAATAGGTTACCTTGGGAAAAGCGTCATAACTCTCTCTCTGAGCATCGGATTGAAATTATGTAGAAGGTGACCATAGGTACATGGACTGTAGTTTCCTATGTATAAATTTTAGAGCCGAAGAAGGGAACAGTGATACGTGGTACACCGTACAAGTTCTCTTTACTGAACCAGTCCATAATTAGGTCATTGTGGGAGATTGGGCACAACTTTGTTTTTAAGAATCCAAGTTAGATCAAACTTGTGGCATTGGAAAGAAGATTTAGAAGCTACTAAAGGACTGAAGATAAAATCTCAGGGATCTAGAATTACAAAGATACATTAGTTTCAATATCGAGCTCCTCAAAAGCAAGAAAAAGGTGTGTACTTTTTCAAATTGCATAAGTCTTGTTTGAAAAATCAGTTTGATGTGATTCCAAGGGAATATTGAATCATAGATATCAATATTGGGGTTTAAAATGCCCCCTAAAAATAATTCAACACCCATTAATCCCTAAGAAGGCTCTACTATGACTCATGAGGGTCATTATGAATTTTTGGTCATGCCTTTTAGCCTTAACAATGCACCTTCTGCATGTCAAGGGTTGATGAATTCCATTTTCAAACCATTCCTTAGAAAAAATTTGTTATTATTTTTTTATGATATACTAATCTACAATAGTTCCTGGAAGGATCATGTTAAACATGTTGACAGGGTGCTCAAACTATTGGAGGAGAAACAATTATATGCAAAAACCTCCAAATGTTTCTTTGGAGTACAAGAGGTGGAATATCTGGGTCATATTGTATCTCAGGAGGGTGTTAAGGTAGACCCTAAAAAAATTAAAGCCATTAAGGAATGGAAATTCCCCACAACCATAAAGAAATTGCGAAGATTTCTCGGGTTAAGAGGGTATTATCACAATATTGTTAAGAATTATGGGATAATAGTAGCACCTCTAACAACATTATTGAAGAAAGATGGATTTTCGTGGACCCTTTAAGCAGGTAAGGCCTTTGAACATCTTAAATAGGAAATGTGCCTACCACGGGTCTTAACTACACCAGACTTCACAAAAACCTTTATTGTGGAATGTGATGCCTCGGGAAATGGAATTGGTGTTGTTTTAATGCAAGAAGGAAGACCCATTTCTTTTGAAAGTCATTCAATCAAAGAAAAGTATTTACAGAAAGCTATTTATGAGAAGGAAATGTTGGCAATACTACATGCACTAAAGAAATGATGACCTTACCTAATTGGAAGACACTTCAACATAAAATCTGATCATGATAGTCTTAAATAATTTTTGGAACAAAGACTATCTTTAGAAGAGTGACAAAAATGGGTCACAAATATGTTTGGTTAGGATTTTGAAATCATTTACAAAAAAGGGATGCTAAATGTTCTTGCAGATGCACTCTCAAGAAAGGATGAAGAGGTGGAATCATTTCTTTGTGCCATTTCTAGTATCCAACCAGATTGGATAACTAAAGCAAGGGATAAATGGAAGAATGAAGAAGAAGTGTGGACAATCATTCAAAAGTTGTAGCAAGATCGTAGTACATATAATACATTTAGTTGGAAAAATGATTCCTTATGGTACAAAGATTGCTTATATCTATGTAATAATTCCCAACTAAAACAAAATATTCTTTTGGAATTGCACACCTCTCCCTTAGGAGGACACTCAGGATTATTAAAAACTTACCACAAGGTGAAGAAAGAACTTTTTGGTGATCACCTTAAGTCTGATATTCAAAATTTTGTAGCGGAATGTTTTGTTTGCTAGCAAAATAAAGTTGGGACAATTAAGACCCTGGGTCTACTACAACCTTTATCCATTCCAAGTCAACATTGGGAGGAGGTTTCAATGGATTTTATCACATTTTTACCTAAGTCTGAAGGAAAGAGTATCATCATGGTGGTAGTTGATAGACTTACCAAGTATGCACAAATTTGTGCATTATCTCATCTATTTAAAGCAAGTACAATTGCTACTGCATTTATGGAAACAATTCAAAAGCTACACAGAAACCCAAAGATTATTTTAAGTGACAAATATCCCATTTTTACTAGAAATTTTTGGACAAAATTATTTTCTTGTTTGGTTGCTCAACTAGCTCATAGCTCATCTTATCATCCTCAATCCTATGGGCAAATTGAGATAGTGATTTTTTTTTAAAAGGATACCTTCGTTGTTTTGTATCTGATAAACAAACAAAATGGGTCACGTAGTTACCTCTGGCTGAATGATGGTATAACACTTCCTTCCATACTGCAGCAAAAATGACCCCATTTATGGCACTTTATGGATATAATCCATCGTCCATAACATCATCTTTAAGAGAAAATTATAAGGTTCAAGCAGTGGAAGATCACATTGAGCATAAAAAAAAAATTCTCCAACTTTTAAAAGATAAGCTAAATTTGGTACAAAATCAAATGAAACAACAGGCATATCAACATCGCAGCGAGATAAGTTTTGATGTAGGAGACTGGGTATTTTTACAACTACAACCATACAAACAAATGTCCCTCAAGCAAGCTAAGAAGGATAATAAATTATCGCCAAAGCACTATGGTCCTTACAAAATGTTGCAAAATATTGGTACTATGGAATACAAATTGGAGTTTCCTGCTTCTTCTCGAGTGCACCTAGTTTTCCATGTTTCATGCTTAAAGAAGGTTATAGGTGACAAACTTCCAGTTCAAACAATATTGTCAGAACTTGATGAGGAAGGAAAAATCATATTCGAACCTAAAGAAGTCATGGAAACAAGATCTTGACATGTACGAAATCGATCAATTTCATAGTATCTCATCAAGTGGAAGAACTTACCCACTGAATATTACACATGGGAGCTTGAGAATTATATACAGAAGCATCCAGAGCTACTCAAGCATTGAGGACAACACTTTTTTCACGGAGAGGGGCATGTTAGGTCCCTATATTACTAGTGTAGTCCCTTATTGTTGTTAGTGTAGCCCCCTTATTGTTATTGTTGTACCCCTGTAGCCCCCATATTGTTATTATTATGCCCCATAAAAGCTAGTATTGTTATCGTTGTGCCCTTAAATTATTATTGTTAGGTTGGCTAGGATTATATTGTGACTCCATGGACTCATATATATATATATATAAAGAAGTTTTTTTCATTTTTATCATCCAAGAATTTTTCATTTATGTAATGTAAAGGAGTTTTCCCCCTCGAAGTGGTTGATTTCTAAGGCGTTGATCTCTCTTTTCTTCTATTTTTGGAGCTAGTTTCATAACATTGAAAAATGTGTTATAATTCATTTTGCATGAGGATAGAAGACCCCAAATTGGGGTGCCTATTAAGGAATTATTAGAGGGATGGGGAAAAATTGCCACCTCGCTACCAATCAATGCATTTAAGAGGGGGAGGTGGCATGGCCATCCCACCCCATGCATTGTTCATGTGATCAATCCATTCCATATTTAATATGGAAAGTCTTCATTTGTTTCACAAATTTTTCTGGAAATCCTCTACTCCTCGACCTTTAAGGTATGTTATGGTCCCTTCCCCACTATAGGTGGGATTACTCTCTTAGGTTACTCATAATAAGGGTTCTGGTATGGTGAAATATTTGTAAACAGATGGACTACACTTCTACCTCTTCCTGAAGTGAGGCTACCTATATTAAACATTGGATGCAGGGTAATTTAGGTCTACACACGCCTTAGATTGTTTCTTTCATTTAGAGAATCTTGGGGCTTACTGTAAAAGAGAAATGGTGGATTAGTGAACGACTCTAGACATGAAGGGATTTTACACTAGATTGTGTGGCTTTCTTTGAAGTTGGTTGTTATTGTTGCAATAGTCGCCACTCTCTCTCTAACGAAGGTGCATTTGAGAGATTTGGAAATGGGGGTTGTTACCATCTAGGTACTATCAATTACACTTGGATCCATTCATATTTCTATTGAAATTTAATCTACATGTTATAATTTTGATTGTTTCATTGTGTTTCTTGGTGGTCTGCATTGCAACCTCTATTATGTTGACCTTTGGTTAAAGAGTGACCCTACTCGAATATTTTCATTTGTGACTGTAGTTCTCTGTAATGTTATATTGTGTTGGATTAGTCCAACCTACCCTCCCAATATCTCTCAACTAGGTCCTATTTTTGGTACTCCTATTCTATGTACCTTCACTCTTGGATTGTAGAGCCTTAGATTATGTGCATATTTCTATTCATGCAAGTGCATTATGACTAGAAAATGCATGCGGCAAGGGGGGGGGGGGGGGAGTTGGAGAGGTGGCCACGTCCTATAGGGAAGACCACGAGCCAAATTCCAAGTGCAGGAGGTTGCAATAATATTCCATTTAGCTACCTCTCTTGAAATTCATGAAGAGATTCACCAACTTGAGACCCTTACCGCCAATGACAGTCAATTTTTATCAGTTTTGAAATATTGGAAGAGGTAATCCACTAGGTTCTCGACCATGGTCACATTAAGGTAAAACAAATCCAATACCTAAACTCCATAACTCTTTGTTGGAAAATGAAAACCTTTCTAGGTAGGCTTTTGAAAGATAAGCATGAGGACTGTAATGACTTAATTTATAGCGTAAATGAAATCAAAAGGCTTCAACATTATCAATGTTTGTGCCTAGCAAGCCTACATGCACAAAACTCCCACTAAGAAAGCAACCTCTAGTGTGAATTTAAGCCCTAAAATCCACTAGGGACCAATGCCTAGTATCCCTCTCATGTGACTTTTTCATATTCTTGATCTTATGTTATTTCTTGAAGTAATTGACTTTATTTTATATGTACTTAAGTATATGATATGATTATTAGTAGTCAAAAACTGGTATTATTTTGATTATAATTTATCATCCGTAAGCAGTCAATATATTCAGGGTTTCCCTTGTGGAAAATTGAGACTGCTTATGGTGAACTATGGAAAAACAATCTCTCTTGAAGTGATATTTTGATTTTGAGGTAATGTCAAACTAAATTCACAAAAAAAATTATGGAAAAATTATTCCAATAAAGATATGTCTATTATCTTAAAAATGAAATATGAACATGTTTCATGGTTTTTTTAGGGATATGGTAGTATTAAGCCATGGTATGATCCCATAGTATTCTAGAAAAGCATATTTACATGTTAAGAATATCCACGGGAAAGTGGGGTCAAATCTCCATGGTTAATAATATTGTTACATGTTTTTATAAATGTATATATGTTTAATTTGCATATTAATTCTTTTAATAATAATAATAATAATGTTAAATTTTATGATTTTTTAAAATTTGGCGATGTGAGATGTATTATGAGAAGTGCTTTGATGCATATCCATATTTACTAGCCATTTAATTGATATGATTGTGCTCGTGTATTAGCATAATAAGTGGAAAAAAATCATATTTATTTATGTTTATAGGGATGTCTATTTTGGAATAAGGATTAGAGAATTTTAATTTAATAATATATAATTATTAGGTCGATATTAGAGATTTAACATTCAAGAAATATTATTTAATATTCTTAGTAGTATACAAAAATCAAATGTTGAGATTTATCTCTAAAGTAGTTATGTCCATTTTTCTAATTTAATTAAGTTAATTAGTTAAGTTAAATGTCATATGAACAATTATCATATGAAGTGAGTTATGGATTTTTGGGCATGCTATATTGATAAGCCATGACATTGGCCAATAGTATTGTAACAAAGTCTATTTATAGGTTAAGAATCTCCATGGAAAAGTGAAGGTAAATTTCCATTGTTAAGAGTCTTGTTCGATGTTTCTAATTGTATATATGTTTCACTTGTATATTAAATGGTTGATAAATGTAGATGGGCATCAAAACACTTATCTCATGATACATCTTACATTGCAATAATCTAAAAAATGAAATCTTAAAAATTAACTAAATTATAAGTTTATTTGAAATTATGATTATTATATTAATTAAAAAAATAATTGTTATATGATTAAACATATATACATTAAAAAAGAACTTAAGAAGATTATTCATATGGCACATGTTCATATGACATTTCTTTTAATTGATCAATTTAATTAAAAGGGCTGAAAGTGCATAACTCATTTGGAGATAAATCTTAACCTTTGATGTGTGTGTTAATAAGAATATTTTAGAATATTCCATGGAGATTAAATCCATACCACCCATATAGTAATACTTGATAATTAAATTAAAATTATAGAAGCCATCTTTCAATACAGCCACGACGTACTTAATAATAATAATAATAATTTAAAATAAAATTATAATTTAGTTAGTTTTTATTATTTTTTTTAATTTTATAAACTTTGGATATATTATAGAATAAGTAATTTAATATTTACTATAAATTAATGTTATTGAAATTATTAAAAATTTAATCTATATAGTTACTATATATATTAAAATTATATCATAATATAATAAATAACATTATATTGATAAAGTTATAAATCATAAGGTTTAATCATAAACAACCCTATTTGACTTGAAGAATCTAAAAGATTCATTTGGTATCTATTCTCTATTCGTAGAGGTAGATAATAAAATATATATAGTTAAACTTATCAATGTGTAACAAACAAGCACAAAGGTATATGAATGGTATTAAAAACTAAAATTGGAAAAAGTATATGAATGGTATTAAAAACTAAAATTGGAAAACGATAAAAATTTGAAAACATATAAAAAACAAGCCTATCAAAATCAATAGCTACAAGTATATACATATTTATTATCTTTGTAGAATTTTTTTTTAATGGTGAGAATTATTTTAAATTTATATTTTTCACCTTAGTGAGATGTTCTTATTCAATTTGTTCAAAACTATATAATATTAAGTTACCTACAAAAATTGATCGATTGATGATACATAATGAAATATAAACAACTAATCGCCAAAAATGTGTGCTAGCACATAGATTTACAAATTCAAACATATTTTATGTATTACGTTATCTCCTATTATTAATAGTTCATAGAATCTATGAAGGGCCTACTTATCATAACATCATAAATTTAGGAATCTTATGTAGATGTTGTTATCCTCTCTTTGTCAGCATGCATGCCATGGAACGAATAAGTGCTATGAAAGGAGGAGTATATGTTATTCAATAAAATTCTAAATTTCTTAAACAATGTAAGATAAATTGTTCCATTGCTGACATGTCTAGATCTGTCGCAACTAATACCCTTGGAATTTTCTCCCCATTGCGTCGAATATAATTATTCATATATGAGTGTTATTTACTTTTTTTAATAGTATAAATATATTGTTTAATCAAGTTTTCATACCACATAAAACAAATTACAAGAAGTAATGAATTGAATTATATATGCACTCTTCCTAAAATAAATTTATATTTCCATTATTACAAAATGTAATTATAAAGTATGTAATTTGATCTGTATTTACGGAGGGAATGAAATGAGGAAATGAAATGAAGTAAAGGTTTTAAAAACTAAAGGTATATAATAAAACTCGACCTCAATTACTAATAAGAAAATGATGAAATTATATACATTTCTGAGTAAGCCTTAGTATGCACTCTCTCTCTAGTTGTTGCCTAGTCCATTGATTGATTATATTAATTGACCTTAGCAATGGAAATAGAGCTTACCCTCGTGAAACACAACAGTTCCTTCCTACTACAGAGCCTGCAGCATAAGACCTTGCAAAGACAGCACAACAGGCAGGCCTTCACAATAACACCACAATGCTACCCATGAAACTATAACAGGTGTTGTTTCCCAATAGTTTCAATGAACCTATTAAATAAATATTCATAGAGCTAATAAGTCAAACAGTGAGTGTGCAAGAGGTGGTTCCCATCATCGCTAGATGGCCAGCTAAGTTTCAGAATGAATGATAACTAGATTGAATGGTTCTAGTTTATCTCTGAGAAGAGGTGTGATGGCTGCGCGCCTTCGTAAACCGTGTTAAAATGAGAATTGGAGATAAACATAAAAAATTCGAACCCTAGGAGATAAAGTGCCGAAGGATTATGAGCGTCGATGGGGTCAGTTGGAATGTCAACTTCTTGGGGTCGTAACATAGGCCTACGATCTCTAATTGGTGTGCACTATAGCCTTTTGGAAAGATTTATCCAAGGAGTACATTTTTTTACTGTAATATTGTTTCCCCCAAAAATTCCATGTAGGGCCTCAAAATAGCTCCAAAATTTCAAGCCTTGGAAACTTCCAAAAATAAAAAAATTGTCAAGATAGGAAAATTATGCTATGAGCCAATGAAATAGTTGGATTACCACGAATATACACCTATATCATGATTACATCTCAACAATTTTTAATTATTGATACCTTCAACTATTGCAAAATTTTGGTCATTTCTTTTCCCACCTCTAGCATCATGATTTGAGGAATCTCCATGATAATCCATATAACATGTACATTTATTACAATGACACAAGTTACTAAGTTAAATTCAACATATATAAAGACAAAGAAAATGACCCTCTAACTCAAAGACATATGGAAATCCCCTAACTCCCTAACCCACCCATAAATAAAGATAATTGATTTTGTTACCATAGATTGTGTGACAATTATATTTTGGTGTCAGGAATTCACTTTGTGGAAGATTATATTGGGACACTAATTATGAGTGATATGCTTTGTGAGGGACATGAGCAAGGTAGAAATTAGATAATTTTCATTCTTTTAATTTTGTATTACAATATGATTTCAACTGCATTCAATGAAGGCAACTTAACATGATTTTAAATTATTTATCACTTACCTAGGTTAACCAAGTGACATAGATTGTGCATCCATCAAAGGACTAGGAGAGGAGAAACAAGAATAACCATTGAAAAACTTCATTAAAAATGTTGTTGACATGGTAAAGAGAGTGTTCTAGAATGATTTTTAGTTGAAATTTAAATATGAATTCAAGTAAACCTTGGAGCTCATTTTCTCATTTCTACTTGCACCATTATATTGGAGTTGGTTACTATTAAATTTTACATGGAATACTAGCAAAATTGTTGATATTTGACTCCACAAGCTAGTAAAATTGTTATTATCTGATAGATGTTTTTTTGTATATGGATTCCGAACTTTTATTATATAGGAAAAAACAACCTTTAACCTTTATTTCCTTAAAACTACACTACAACATCTTTCAATTCATAATTTCGGTTGGTTTTACTTAAGAATTTTAAACCTAAGGGATTTATCATGTAAATTTAATTTATATAATAGTAATGGGATTAACTAGATATCATGTATTATAGTAACAGTATGCAATATCTTAAGTAAATATGGATTCCATAGTTTTGAAATTCAACATATTTAAGGCATATAAAATGTCATTTTCATTATCTCCTTATACTAGTAAATAGTATAGGTTTATGTATATTTATGTATTTACACTTTGATTAAAAAAATCACAATTTACTCTTCTAACTCTTGATAGTGAGTATATTAAATTCACCACCAAGAATTCTTGTTAATATTTGTAGCTGCAATGAAGGCCATGTAAGGTGGAAATGGTAGAAAAATTAGGATTGCAAGAAAATTATACCTTATCATGTGAAGTTGGACCTAAATGGCCCCAAGAAATAAAGTAATATTAGAATCGACTCTTTAGATGCTAAATATCTTTATAATTACAACCCTTTAATAGGAGTCACACATAAACGATAATAAAGGTATTAAATATATTGAAACACAATGCCTCATACATGAAATTATTTCATCCAGAAAATTCGCCTTTAATCAACCAGAGTTTCATTCAAAAAATCTATTTAAAATTCATTTGACTATATAATAACATGTGATTTATCTAGAAGAACTTAGGGGGTTTATATATCTATAGTGGGAGAGGCAAAATAAAGGTAGAGGGTAATGAGGGATAAGAGAAGTAGCAGGAGGAAAAGGGGGAGGAGGGTGACAAATAAGAAAAAGAAGAAAAATGGGAAGGAAAATGAGGAATAGGGAGAGGAGTTTGGGGTAAAAGGAGAGGAAGAGGGAAATTTGGGGAGAGGAGTGGAATGAATTAATGTAGGGAGAAGAAAGAGAAGAGGGAGAGAAAGAGAGGAATATGATGGAGGGTAGGGGAAGGGAGATTAAGGGACGAGGAAGAAGGAGGAGTGGAAGGATAAAAGGAGAAGAAGAGATATAAAGAGATAAAGTGGGAGAGAATTGGATGAAGAGAATGAAAATTCAAAATCCATATCTAAAACCCAAAACCTAAAACCCTTTTTCAAAAGTTGCATCAATTTTTATTTTGAATTTGAAAATTAAAAAAACAAATTGGCCAAATAACATGAAACATACATGTGGATCAAAAATATGATGACACCAGAAAAACATCTCATGCTTGCTCTTATTTAGTGCTCCCATAATTCCATTTCATTATTAAGGAGTTGTACCTTGCACCATCATGTGAGATGAAATGACAAGACCCCACAATTTTGAGTTTATATTTAACATTGGTAGTAAAAATGATGCAGAAATTATTGTTGGGTCTTTTTGTACGATAATTATGTCAATTTTGCATCAAAATTATGTTCAAGTGCTAAAACAATAATATATAGCATGCATTGGCCCATATCATCCTAGCATCACTAATGTGTCAATCATACAATGCCATAGCACATTCCTTTAGCATTGTTATGCATCATAAAAAAGAAACATTAACATAAGTAAAAAACAACATATCCTTCGTGTTGTAGAATATTTATATATATATATTCTTAATATAAAATAGTATAATTGTTATTTTATTTTTATTATTATTAAAAATTTCATTGGCCATAAGACATGACATTTGTATGGAATCTCTACTTTACGATTAGGGCATGGCCTGGAACAATGTATTAAAACATAAATGGTAGGTGTCCTTTCTGAATATATTATTGAAGGTTGGAAATCAATGACTTAGAAACTATGCACTACTTTTTAAGATATGGTGCGTAGTAGCAATCTAATGTCTTAGGCTCTTCACACTATTTTTATGGTCCATTAGCCATGAGAAATCCTTAATCTTCAACATATGCACACTAGTAGGAATATTTCACCAAAAACTAGAATATGATCTTGATTGAAAGGTTTGGCACACTAAGCATCCCTCCGAGACCGTGAGATTTTTTGAGGAAAAAAAAACAAGGGGCTTAAACTCTAACATTGCATGTATGACTAATGGTACATGGATATATATTCCTAAGCTATAATGTAGTATTCTATAAGGTATCTTTTCGTGCGAGTAATTTTTCTTTTCCCATGAGTAATATTTTCTCTAACTATAAGATGTAAGCTTGATTTTCTAATTTATCACTTTTAACATAAAGTGTAAGTCTAAAAAAAATGAGTTCAGCCTTTAAATTCTCATAAAAACTTAAGAAATGAAAATTCCTCTAAAGAAAATCATTTACTCATATAATTTTTCTCAAAATTAAATTAGCTACTAATTCAAAATTTTAATACATGACTGATCAATCAAAATACCAAAAACCCTGATTAAATACTAATTCAAAATTTTAATCCATGAATAATCCTTCGAATCAAAATTTTAATACATGATTAATCCATCAAAGTATCAGATTCATGTATCAGATTCCATTATCGTAAAGTACCAAGAACATGGTTCATGTATCAGATTCCATTATTGTAAAGAACATGGTTCATGTATCATATTCCATTATCGTAAACACTTCGACCACCTATTGATGATACATCCCCCTTAGTCTCAATAAAGTTCTTCTAAAGAGATTAGTAATTTCTTGGATTGACATAATGTAGATGTGTCTCGTCATCCGAGCACTCTAGTTGATGATATGATATGGTAAGAAAGTTTGAAAATACTGGAAAAATAACACAAGTGATTTTTTGGATTGACATAATGCCGATGTGTCTCGTCATCTAAGCACATTTCAAAGCGAAACACTCTAGTTAATAACATGATCTGGTAAAAAAAATTGAAAACAATGGGAAAAATAAAATGAGTGCGTGCTGGATATTATTTGAGATGGGCATAACTTAAAAAGTCAATAACAAGTTACCAATTTACGTGCTAGTAAAGTGAAAGGATATATAAATGTTTTAAATTAAGAAATAAGTGTTAGAAAGTCCTTGCCAGCTACCATTCATAATTAATGGCCCATTATAGGAATGAAATGAGATGAAATAAAATGAAACCCAATGTATGCTTGCCGGCCTTCTTGCTTACGAAATATAGTTGAAAATGAGGATGAGAGGGACCCTTAGAGACTCGGTGCGCAATGAAGATAAGGGAGAATCCAATTTGGAAATATCAACCAAGGAGGCTTCACAATTATGTTAAATCCATTCAATCAGTTATTTACAACTATGTTAAACAGGCTTCCAAATTGGATGCATATGTTTTCCGTATATTTGTAGAATGATTTCCACAATGAGGATGAGAGGGACCCTTAGAGACTCGGTGCGCAATCAAGATAAGGGAGAATCCAATTTGGAAATATCAACCAAGGAGGCTTCACAATTATGTCAAATCCATTCAATCAGTTATTTACAACTATGTGAAAGAGGCTTCAAAATTGGATGCATATGTTTTCCGTATATTTGTAGAATGATTTCCACTTTGGATGTAATGGTTGATCATTATGTCAAGTCCGATGGAGATGCCGCATCCAAGTGGGCCTTTGCATATTATTAAATTGTTTGGAAATATCATGAATATTTAAGTCTAGAATTGATATCTACAAGGATAAGTGACACAAACTCATAACAAAACCAATATAAATGCAACGCGACATAATTGATTAGCAGATTGGTTAATCTGCTAATGTTTAGATCACATATTGATAGAATCTAAATCTATATGTCGTCTTCATCATCTCAATATATTATATCCAAAGTGATTTACGTTTTTACAAATATATACTACCTCATTAAAGCATAAATGTTACGAAAAAGTTATGTACTACATAAAAGGTTATTAGACGATTATTAAGATGCAAAGTTATTTTTTTCAATTATATTACTAGAGGATTATTGAAATGCATTTTATTTTTTGTAGATGCAATTTTTTTTTTCAGTTATATCAAAAAATATTCATATTTTTCTCTTCTTTATTTATATCATCTCAATTCTTAATGCTGGTTTTGCTTCATGTTTTTATTCATCTATATTTTTTTTGTTGAAGATAATGGAGAAACTTTATTAGAGAGAGTCGGTTCACCAGAATCTTAGATTAGGAGTTTGTTCCTACTTTCTAGGTATTGGTTCTAACTTCCCTATTTTCATGTAACCTATATATTGTTTAATCTGTAATAAGAATGTAGAGCGACTTGCGGACGCAGTGCCTCCTGGTGTAGTCTCTCATAGTAGAGCTAACCAATACAACTTTCATTAATTTAATCTGTCATATTTTTATCATGGTATCAAAGCTACAGGGTCGAATCAAAGCAAGAGTGCTTTTGTTTCCTGTGAGTATCCAGGCGGTAGAAGAGAAGCTCTTGATGACCTGAGGGTGGCCTGAGTGAATTTTTTTTCTCTTCCTGTGAAAAGCTGATCAGAGAGTTCGTATTTTCCACAGACACGTCGATCAACGTGGATCAGTGATAGAGAGAGTTGATGATCCTAAAAATCAGCGCAGAATTGATTAGAGAAATGACACTGATTAGTAATTACATTTACGAGTTTTTGACCACCGCGACCTCTGCATGATTGTGGAGCGTCGACTGAAAGGTGATCTTGAGAGCTCGTGATTGGAGGAGCCAGTCCATTCAGATTGAAGGAGCCAGAGAGCTTGTGTTGGAGGAGCCAGAGAGCTCGTGTTTTGGAGCATTGTTGAGCTAGAGAGATCGTGTTGAATGAGCTAGAGAGCTCGTGATGTGGAGCGTCGTGGAGGCAGAGAACTCATGATGCAGATTGTCGATTGAAGCCAGAGAGCTCGTGCCTGCAGATCCAATGAGATCATGTCATAGGAGCTGAAGAGACCGTGTCAGAGGAGCCGAAGAGGACATGTTAGAGGAGCCCGTGAGCCTATGGTGTAGTGCGTAGAGAAGCCAGCCAGAGTGGTCGAAGAAAATGTAGATCTGTTTCTTGATATTGGTGTTTTTGTGGATGTCGGGTAGATCTGTTTATAGATCTGGTTTTCTGTTAATTGCTAGAGGTCGATTTTTTTATTGCAAAATTAATAATTTAATGGAAGTATACTTGAACGAGAGAAATAAGCTCGATGGTTCCAATTATTCTAATTAGAAACTCAAGTTAGAGACTATGCTGGAAGGGCATAGTGCATGGGGGATCGTGAATGGTGATGAAGTGAAACCTACAATTGTCGCAGGTGCAATAGCTGTGACAGTACAGGAGTGGGAGAAGAGGGAAAACAAAGTGAGAACAATGTTGAAGATGGCATTCAAAGACTGCATCATCTCTCACATCAGATACTGTAAGTCTGAAAATGAAATATGGACAACTCTGAGAGACTTGTATGAAATCAAAAATACAAATCTCCTACTGTTTCTGAAAAGCAAGATTCTCTCCATCAAGATGGAGGAGAATAATACAGTAGCAACGTTCATCTCATGCATCAAGGACCTTAAAGACAAGTTTGGCGATATTGGAGAGGCTGTAAGTAATACTAATATGGTAACAATCACTATGAATGGTATGACTGACAATTACCATATGTTTATAACAAGCTTGAATGTGAGAGAGAAAGCCCCCAAATTCGACGAATTGATAGGGATTCACATGCAAGAGGAGGAAATTTAGGTGACACTTAAAACCCCAGTATTCAGATCTAGCTTTAATGGTGAAAAAGAATCCATTCAGAGGAAAAGTGAATGGGGGAAAAAGAGGTGGAGGCACAACACAAAAAAGGCCAAATCCATCTCAAGGTAGGTCACCAAATAAGAATGATCCACGATTAACATATTTTTATAGTGGAAAAATTGGCCATATGGCTGAGAACTATCGAAAGAATAAATATGATGAAGGTTAGCAGAGATATAAGAGACATGCAGGTCACTTTGCAAATTATGACCATAACCAAGATCTCAGACTATTTATGGTTGACTCTAGTGAGAAGGATGAAGTAGATACCTGGGATGTGGATTCAACGGCTTCCACCCACATGACAGGTAACAAACAATGGATTGAAGACTTAAAGGAAACCAACACTTGAGAAAAAATCTACCTTGCCGAAGACAGAGCGTGCCCAATCAAAGGACATGGTAATGTTCCTATAATTTTGCATAATGGAAATATTAGGCACATTCAGAACATGATGGTTGTACCCTACATTAAGAAGAATCTAATTTGCGTTTCCATGATAAAAAATCAGAAGCTTAAGGTAGAATTTTATAAATCATATTGTGTTGTTAAATATTTTCTGGATAGTATGAATACCATTGCAACATGGATTCGTGTGGGCGGCCTCTACAACCTAAATGTGAGAAGTGCACCACATCAAGCATTAACATCATCAATTATGACAACAGAAGATTTATCGCATCAATTATTTGGCCATATTAATTTCAATGATTTTCTATTAGTTCAGAAAAAAAATGTATGGCCATTGGTCTTCCTGATTTAAACCATAGTCATGTTGATTGTGGAGCATGTGCTCTTGGGAAGATGCACAGAGATGAGTTAATTGTTAATGTTAATAGAAAATAGAGAGATATACTATAGTTAGTCCACACTTATTTACATGGGCCAATGCAGTCAAGATAGTTGGGAGGTGCATATTATTTCCTATTATTTGTTGATGACTGTACTAGATTTATGTGGCTATATTTTCTCAGCAAAAAGAGTCATACTTTTGAATATTTCAAGCATTTCAGAAGCATGATTGGGAAGCAGATAGGTAAATAAATCAAGATTCTTTGCTCAGATCAAGGGGAAGAGTACAGGAAGGATGAATTCAGAAAATATTGCAAAGAACATGGAATACTGCAGCACTTTATAATACCCCACACTCCCCAATACAATGGGGTTGCAGAAAGGAGAAACAGAACCCTCTTGGAGTTTTCTCGAAGCATGTTGAAAGGTAAGAGTATTTTTAATGGATTTTGGGTTGAAGTGATAAACGTTGCAGGGTATTTGAAGCATAGGAATGCTACACAGTGTCTTGAACTTAAAACTCTTTTTGAAGCTTTACTAGGATTTAAACCTGCAATTAAACATTTAAGAATTTTTGGATCCAAAGCCTTTGCCCATGTGCCAAAGGAGGATAGAAAGAAATTGGATTCAAAGGCAATCAAATGCACCTTTGTTGGGTATTGTACAAAATTTAACGTTTACAAATTATTTGATCCCTCTACTTATAAAGTTTTTGCGAGTAGAGATGTAGTGTTTCATGAACAAGTACATGATGGAAACAATGTAGAAAATAATAATGAATGGGATATTCCTTTGTTGGTGGAAGAAGGGAATGGTGAAATAGGAGAAAGCCATGAGCAGCACCAACAAGAGAAGAAAAAGGAAGAAGAAGAAAGTTCAGATACAAGTATCGAACCAAGTCCATCAAGGGATAATCAGAACAGGCTGGTTTCCACTCCGACACCCAGGAGATCAGGTAGGAAAACACAACTGCCAACTAGATATAGGGAGAATTCTTTTATAACTAGCATGTTAAGTGTTGTTGAACCCTCTAGCTATAAAGAAGCGATTTAATATAATGAAGGGAGGGAATCCATGGAAGAGGAACATGAATTAATTCTTTAAAAAAAACTTGGGAGTTAGTTGAATTACCTGAGGGAAAACAAACCATAGGTTGCAAATGGCTATACAAGCCCAAATTTAAAGTAGATGGGAGCATAGATAAATACAAAGCTACACTAGAAGGAAAAGACCTTCTAGAGGATGTTTTTGAGGAACCCCTTATAAAAATACCCCAGAAATATGTTTATAGTGGAGGTTACTAGAGGAGGTTGGCTGGTGGAGGTTTTTGCGGATGTTTTTCATTCGGTGTGCTTATCATCCTAACCCGCACCGGTGCGTTAAACCAGAAAAAGCACCGGTGTGCAAAAGACATTGGCACATCAGACACCGTGTGCTCCGTACAAACCTGCCTCGGTGCGTCTTATTACTGTAGCGCACTGGTGCTTTACAAAGATTCCACACTGATGCGTCCTAAAATCCCGCGCCAAAACTGAAACTGCCTGATGCGGTCATAGGAAACTGCACCGGTGCGCCTATAAAGCCTTGCTTACTGGAACAGGGTAAATAAAAACAAATTATGGCCAAAAAACCACATTTCTCACTTTTTAGTGCTTGTGAGCTCTCAAGCACCGGTGAAAAGTTATCCTTGTCTGAGCCGCCACGCCATCAGTGCTCCCATTACACCCATTGCACACACTGTTGCTCTGCATTGTCCACCAATCTACATTTTGAATTTTGCAAAATGGTGGACAAATTTACTTTTGCAAATTCTACAGCCAACACGCCTCCTCGATGGCCAAATGTACAGGTATTTTTCCTGTTTTTCCATAATTAAGTCTTTTAGCCGATTATAATTGTAAATTAACTTAAAATTAACAGTTTAAAACAAACAAAAAAATTCTCGCATGGTGCCCTTGTGTCGTTCAGCGTGCACCGGTTCGCGGTGCTGCCTATCATTTACAGGCCGCACCACAACCGATCCTTACAGTATGCGCACCGGGGCGATACGAAAAGGTGCACCGAAATAATTTAAAATTTCAAAAATGTGTGGTGCGGTCGGTTACCCAACCGCACCATTGACCACGTGGAATAACGGCAATGTGGTGCATTGACTTAAATATGCACCCTGGGGCAGGTATTTTTGTCAGCGCACAACATTCTGGAATTTCGACATGGTCAACAGTGCGACCTGGTAAAATACCACACTGTTGACTAAGTAATGATGTCAGGAGGGTGATCCATTTACCAAACCATACACCTCGGGGTGTATAGTTTGGTCAATGCACCGCCCTCCAACACCGGTCCATAGTCAATGGTGCGGTCTGCTATACCACCGCACTGTCGACTTATGGACAATGCCAGGAGTGGTGCGCTAAAAATTTTCATGTGCACTGCCTCGGTGCGTTGGAAATTTGTTGGTGCACTGCCTCCAGTGCGCGACAAAAAAAGACGCACCATTACCGGATGATTCTTTTGCCAGAAAAATTCTTTGAAGAGTGCTTCTTTTTCATGTAAGCACTGTGTTCCCTCCCCTCTTCATTCATTCTTTCTGTTGGCCAATCTTCATAGGTGAAGTCAAATTGTAAATGATAGAAGAAATTAGATGAGATATTCTCTAAATTCATCATTTGGAAAAAGACAGACCTTTGTCTTTCTGGATCATAGTCAGTTCTTCTAAAGGGATTATTGAAACGTCTAATTGTGAGCCTGTAATTCCCAATTCTGTTATCATCTTCATAATATATTTCATAAGAAATGTTTCCAATATGAACCAAATAATCAAGTTCTTGAATAGCGAAATCATTTTCAACTTCCTGATCATCCCAAGTCCAGAGATTGGGAATACCTTCTCTCCACCGAATTTCCTTCAGTGGGTACCAATCTTCATCCTTGGAGGATCACAAAGTTGAAAATGATTTGGCCATTCAAGAACTTGATTATTTGGTTCATATTGGAAACATTTCTTATGAAATCTATTATGAATATGATAACAGAATTGGGAATTGAAGGCTCACAATTAACAATTAATGCTAAATCGACCATAATTTGGAGTAATCGCACAAGCAAAATAAAGTCAATAATTTTTTGAACTGCCAATAAAAGAAGATTCTAGAGTAGCAACAAATTCAAAAATATATGAGCATCACATCAATTATGCAAACAATGGCATCTTTTCGCCGAAAACTTAGAGGGAGGGAACACAAATAGCTTACAAGAAAAAAAACACTTTTCAAAGAATGTTTCGCAAGAATCATCCATCGCAAGAAACCAAAGGACTACAAGAAGACCATTTTATTTATCAGTATAACGATGTTACAAAACACTTAGAAAGACTCATCAACACGAGATAGACTAACATGATGAATAAATGTATGAATATCCTTGCATAAGTAAGTGCAACTGCAGGCTACCTAGCTCACAAAGAAGACTCAGTCTAAAGCATCAAACAACAAACCCTAAATATCATCATTTTCAAATTTCTATGCTCACACATGACGTATTTCCGCCAGAGCTCCATAGTGGGACTAAATTGTAAATGATAGAAGAAATCAGATGAGATATTCTAAATTCATCATTTGGAAAATTGATCATAGTCAATTTTTCTAAAGGGATTATTTAAACGTCTAATTGTGTATTTTCACCTACCTCAAGCATCATCTTCATAATATTTCATAAGAATGTTTAATATGAACCAAATAATCAAGTTCTGAATAGCGAATATTTTCAACTTCCTCGATCATCCCAAGTCCAGATTGGGAATACTCTCTCTTCCACCGAATTTCCTTCAGCGTGGGTACCAATCTTCATCCTTGGAGGATCACAAAGTTGAAAATGATTTGGCCATTCAAGAACTTGATTATTTGGTTCATATTGGAAACATTTCTTATGAAATCTATTATGAATATGATAACAGAATTGGGAATTGAAGGCTCACAATTAGACGTTTAAATAATCCCTTTAGAAGAATTGACTATGATCCAGAAAGACAAAGGTCTGCCTTTTTCCAAATGATGAATTTAGAGAATATCTCATCTAATTTCTTCTATCATTTACAATTTGAATCCACCTATGAAGATCTGAGAAGCCTACGTCTCTATGTGTGAGCATAGGGAAGAACCGAAAGTGGCCGAATATTTAGGGTTTGATTCTGTTTGATCTTTAGACTGAGTCTTCTTTGTGAGCTAGGTAGCCTACAGATTGCACTTGCTATGCAAGGATATTCATCTGTTTAATGCCACAGTAGTCTATCTCAGTGTTGATCGAGTCTTTCTAAGTGTTTTGTAACATCCAGTTATACTCAGTAATAAAATGGTCTTCTTGTAGTCCTTTGGTTTCTTCTGATGGATGATTCTTTTGCCAGAAACATTATTTGAAGAGTGTTTTTTTTTCTTGTAAGCACTGTGTTCCCTCCCCTCTAAATTTTTTGGGGCAGAAAGATGCCATTGTTTTCATAATTGTTGATAACCATGTGAATTTTTTGGATTTGTTGCTTCTCTAGAAATCTTCATTTGTGAGCAGAGTTCAAAAATTATTGACTTTACTGCTTGTCTGATTACTCCAAATTTGTAATCACCAATATTTCCGGACAACTTGGTGACTATTTCTTGTGAAACCCATAATGGAAAAGAAGAGATGAATACTCCTTTCCATTTTGGTTCAAGGAATGAGTTCAGGAGACAAAGTATGCAATCTATGTAAGAACTCATTAAAATATTCATCAAAATGCTGCATATTATGGAGTTTCATAGAAACTAGAGTAATAGCAGTCAAATCATTGTTAATTTGTGGAAAACCAATGAAATTTACAGTAATTCCATAAAGTAAATAACCAATCATATTGTTTATAGGGAGTGATGTCATTGGATCCATATATACACTCCCATCTTCATTCAGAGCTTGTGAATTTTCCCATGTATTTAACAAAGTGGGATCTTTTAAGGTTTCAACTTTTAACCATGAATCTAAAGATCCTTCAAATCCACCAATAATTCTTCTAGTAGAATTAATGGGTCCAATATCATCAGCCAAGTATGTTCTGTAACAAACAAGCATAGAATGCATGACTGACAAAACTTATGCCTCAGTGCAATTATCAATATTCCACGAATATGTGGAAGATGCAGACCAATCTTTATGCTATTCCGATTTCATCAAATCTCTCCTATCTGGGGCAGGGGACCAGGTATAATTCCATGTAGATCTAGATGTGGTTGCATGGACTGCATTATCTTCAGCAATGTTAAACTGAATTTTGTCTTGAGGAGAAAAATTTTGTACATATTCCTCAAGCTTTTCCAAAGAAGGTTCTTCATCATCTATCTCTATCTTGTGCAGACCTGTATCTTATTTTTCTTCTTCATCATACCACTGCTTCTTTGCTGTCTCTTCTTCCTTTGCACTTTCCTCTTCTGCTTTCTTCATCTTAATCCATTCCGTGAGGGAGGAACTAGTTGAAGTACTAGGTTGTGAGGAAGTTATGGGGTTTGATTTTAGATGGCCAAAATAACTTGGGGCAGCAAAAAGACTGTATGGATAAGAGGTTCCTGGTTTGCGAAACTCGATTTCTACAGGTTGCTTTATAAGACTTGATACTGAACCAGAGACAATGTATGGCATCTGTGAAGAAGGCTCACTAAACAAAGTAGTGGATTTGTAAGAGCATGATGAAGGCTTCTTTTTAAATGAATAAATGGAGTTGGAAACATTAAAGACTTGTTTCTTGATAACATCAAGACTAAAATTTACTTTAACAATTTCTTTTCCATGAACTATAGCTACATCAAAAATCTTCTTGTTTGTAGATATTCTGAGCTTATCCAGGCTTTCAGCTATATTCTTATCATTTTCTTCTAAGGTATTGACATTATCATTTAAACAAACCAAAGCATAATCCTATTTTTGCAACATTCTATTAATCAAATCTCTCAGAATGTTATTCATTTCTTCTATGGATTTATGCCGATTTCTCAAATATTTTTCCAAACTGGAAAGGGCAAGATTAGTCCAGTTTGTGGCAAGGACAGAGTCTTTCACATAATCCTCTGTCTGGATGGGGAAAAGTTTAAAGACTTTCCCATCATTTTTTCTGATAACAAAGTTTTTCCATGGTGGAAAATCATTATCAGTCTCATAGATCTGTCCATCAAAGAGTTCCCTTTTGTGTTTTGCAGGGGAACCAGATCTAATCATGTTTACCTGCAAACAACTGCAGATATCTCTTATTAATTTCTCTCTCTTTGTCCTTATGGCCTGCAAGTCTCTCAGCAAGTTAGGTTTGGATAGCTGCATCAACAATCTTCATATCTGTATATTTTCACGCTGTTATGGATTCTTTATCTGCATCTAGTTCTCGTCATCAATTTGGTGATAAATCATTTGAAGAAATTTTAAAAGAACAAGAAGAAGAAAATATTGTGAAAATAAATTCAAATGTTACAGAGTCTGTAGTTCTTGATAGATCTGTTAATCTATTTTCCGAACCTGTTGCCTTTGATTCTTGGACTCTTCCTAAAATAGACCCGAAAAATGTTTATAAGAAATTAGGATTACTGGACTCTATCCAGTTCTGGAGATATAAGGTTAAAGAGGAAGTTCTGTAAACACCCTCTAATAAAAACATCCTTCATTCTTTAAACATCATAAATCTATCTGATTTCGATGCTGCTCAGAAAGAAAGATATAATTTTGCTCATTTTGGTCATGTCCAAATTGGTATTCAGCCCCTACATATAAAAGGACAAGATGTTGCCTTTTTCTCTTGTGTTTTTGATAGAAGATGGAGAAATTTTCCAAAAGCTCTAATTGGTGGTTGTCAAGGGACTCTTGCCGATGGTCTTGCTTCATGGTCGTGTTTTCTTGATTTCTCCATAGCATTAACTGATCCAAATTCCATAAATGCCTTAATGCTTGGATTGAAAACACATGGTTATGATGATTTTGATAATGATAGTAAAAATATAGCCATTTGGTGGTCCTCAGTAGTCAAATTCTACAAAAATAATACTCCTTCTATGGTTTAATATGTATCATGCCAGTCTGAATTCACTACCATGATTACACATGACTATGGTATGAATCTCATAGCCCCTCAGATGATTCCTAGATCTGAATTAAAACCCCCAACATAATGGGTTACTAAATGGGAATCCATCAGAAAACCTACTGGACCATCACCTGTAAATTCCTCCACAATCTTTACCACCAGAGATGGTAATGTCCATACCGTCTTTCCAGAGTCATGAGATGAGCGTGGTGGACCTTCTGTTAATATTTCTACTTCTGTAAATACTTCCCCCACATTTTCAGTTGATCCTATATTTTTAGATACCATAAAAAAATTATTCCTGAGTGAAATTTCCTCCTCCAGCAACCCCTTAGCTATTGTTTGTGACCATACTCGCTGTTCCAAAACCTTCTATCAATTTTCTTCACAACCACCAACTCCACATGGCAATATTGAAGAAGACAGGAGAAGAATCAATATGATTACTTTTTTACCAGACAAAAGTAAGTCTGAAGAAGGATATACAAGGATGTGTTTCTTCAACATCCATGAAGAAATAATTATCCAGTCAATACAGCAAAAAAGTCACCAGGGTTTAGGATTTGTTGATGGATCAGAAATCCCATCATACAGGAAAAATCCTAGAAATAAAATTCCGAAGCATGTAGAAATTCCTTCAGACAGTGAAATCACTACATTCTTGAAAATATACAAAGGAATTAGCCCATATGATCCCGAAGATTAGTGGAAAAAGAAAATGTTCAACTGGGACATTTTCACTCATAAATCTAAAAATAGATATGTTGAAGAACTCATACTGCTGCCTAAAGAAGAAAGGAAAAACTTCAATAGCCAGAAAAATGAGGAATGGAATAATTGGATGAAATCCAACAATCAATGGATTTCCTTTTATGAATGGTACTATCCTTCCTCAAATCAGATAGAAGAATCCTTAAGAAAGAGTTTCTTGAATCAGGCTAGGCAAAAGAGGATTCAAAATATTGAAAATTTTGTAGCAGAAAAGATGGAATCAAATCCTATCACTATTCCATCTCCAATTATGATTCCAGAATTCTCTCCCAAAATACAAAGCATGCTATCCAAACCTAACCTGCCCAGAGACTTGCAGGCCATAAGGAAAAAGGGAGAGAAATTAGTAAGAGATATCTGCAGTTGTCTGCAGGTAAACATGAATAGATCTAGTTCCCCTGCAAAACACAAATGGGAACTCTTTGATGGACAGATCTATGAGACTGACAATGATTTTCCATCATGGAAAAACTTTGTTATCAGAGAAAATGATGGGCAAATATTTAAACTTTTCCCCATCCAGACAGAGGATTCTGTGAAAGACTCTTTCCTTGCCACAAACTGGACTAATCTTGCCCTTTCCAGTTTGGAAAAATATTTGAGAAATCGACATAAATCCATAGAAGAAATGAATAACATTCTGAGAGATTTGATGAATAGAATGTTGCAAAAACAGAATTATGCTTTGGTTTGTTTAAATGATAATGTCAAGACCTTAGCAGAAAATGATAAGCATATAGCTGAAAGCCTAGATAAGATCAAAATATCTACAGACAGGAATATTGTTGATGCAGCTATAGTTCATGGAAAAGAAATTGTTAAAGTAAATTCCAGTCTTGATGTTATCAAGAAACAAGTCTTGAATGTTTCCAACTCCATTGATTCATTGAAAAAGAAGCCTTCATCAGAATCTTACAAATCCACTACTTTGTTTAGTGGACCTTCTTCATAGATGCCATACACTGTCTCTGGTTCAGTATCAAGTATTATAAAGCAGCCTGTAGAAATCGAGTTTCCCAAACCAGGAACCTCTTATCCATACATTCTTTTTGCCGCCCCAAGTTATTTTGGCCATCTAAAATCAAACCCCATAACTTCCTCACAGCCTAGTACTTCAACTAGTTCCTCCCTCACAGAATGGATTAAGATGAAGAAAGCAGAAGAGGAAAGTGCAAAGGAAGAAGAGACAGAAAAGAAGTAGTGGTATGATAAAGAGGAAAAAGAAGAAACAGGTCTGCACAAGATAGAGATAGATGATGAAGAACCTTCTTTGGAAAAGCTTGTGGAATATGTACAAAAATTTTCTCCTCAAGAAAAATTCAATTTAACATTATTGAAGATAATGCAGTCCATGCAACCACATCTAGATCTACTTGGAATTCTACCTGGTCCCTTGCCCCAAATAGGAGATATTTGATGAAATCTGAATATCATAAAGATTGGTCTGCATCTTCCACATATTCGTGGAATATTGATAATTGCACTGAGGCAGAAGTTTTATCAGTCATGCATTCTATGCTTGTTTGTTACAGAGCATACTTGGCTGATGATATTGGACCCATTAATTCTACCAGAAGAATTATTGGTGGATTTGAAGGATCTTTAGATTCATGGTTAAAAGCCGAAACCTTAAAATATCCCACTCTGTTAAATACATGGGAAAATTCACAAGTTCTGAATCCAGATGGGAGTGTATATATGGATCCAACGACATCACTCCCTGTAAACAATATGATTTGTTGTTTAATTTATTTAATTACTGTAAATTTCATTGGTTTTCCACAGATTAACAATGATTTGACTTCTATTAATCTAGTTGCTATGAAACTCCATAATATGCAACATTTTGATGAATAGTTTAATGAGTTCTTACATAGATTGCATACTTTGTCTCCTGAACTCATTCTTGAACCAAAATGGAAAGAAATATTCATCTCTTCTATGCCATTATGGGTTTCACAAGCAATAGTCACCAAGTTTCCATGAATGATTGGTGATTACAAATTTGGAGTAATTAGACAAGCAGTAAAGGAAATAATTGTTGAACTCTGCTCACAAATGAAGATTGCTAGAGAAGCAAAAAATCCAAAAAAGCCACATGGTTATCAAAAAATATGTAAACAATGGCATCTTTCTGCCCCAAAAAATTCAGAGGGGAGGGAACACGGTGGTTACAAGAAAAAGAAGCATTCTTCAAAGAATTTTTCTGGCAAAATAATCATCCATCAGAAGAAACCAAAGGACTACAAGAGGACACAACTATATTCAAGGAAGAAAGAATTCAAATGTTACCATTGTAACAAAAAAGGACATATTTCCCCAAATTGTCCAGATTTAGAAGAAGACAAAAAGAAAGGAAAACAAGAGAAAGGTAAGAATAAAGTCTTTTACAGAAATCAATCTAGTGAGTTATATTATTTGAATTCTCCCGATAGCTGTAAAGAAATTACCAGTGAAGAAGAATCATATTATGTAAATAGATTTAATTCTGATTCTAACACTTCTGATTCTGAAAATGAATACTGCAATGATCCACATTGTGTGGAATGTTTCAAAGATAATTGTGATTGCAGTGATCCAGATGTATGCCAATGTCATTCCCTGAATATGATGAAGCAACCAAAATAAGATGAACAGACAAGAAATTTGTTTACTCAAATGATGGCAGCTACAAATTCCCAGTTGAAAGAAATGTATAAAGAATTGCTGCTTAATCAATTGAATTTAAAACCAGCAAAGCAGAACAATCCTAACAGAGGATATGTGCCACCAGCCTCTCTTTTTTCAGTTGAAGCTCTTACAAGGCAATTCATACAAGAAGATTTTGGTGAAGATCTTCCACAAAACTTGCCAAGTATTCACAGAGCAATAAGGGAGCTGAGAAAGACAGTAAAAGAAAATCGAAGGCTCTGCATTGAAAGTCATCAGGACTGTCAACTCAGAAAAATAAAAGCTGAAAATGAACCAGGATCAAGCTCAACTCAGCCTGTTTTCTCAGCTCATACTTAGAATTATATTTATCATCAGAAACCTTTCAAAGGAGTGGAAATTCATGAGCATCATTCTGATGAAGAAACAGAAGATGACCGAAGTGGTCTAGGATGCAATCAAATCACTAGTGACATGATGTATTGCATTAAACTTAAAATAAGAATTGGTTCAAAAATTGAATATTGGAAAGCTCTTATGGACACTGGCTCTAGGCTCAATATTTTAAGTGATACAGTAGTAGAATCTCATCTCAGAAGACCTACAAACTGTCCAAAATTCACAACGGCCAGTGGAGATATCAAAACCACTTCAGAAGTTTTAGTTGATATCTTTCTTACAGAATCTGTTGGAATCAAAGTTGTTTGTCCAATTGTCATAGGAATGGATTGTGCAATGTATCTTGGAACGCCCTTATTTCAAAATTTTCATAAACATGGAGAAAACTTTGACCAACAAACAAGGAGATTCGGCTATTTTCTGGAATTGGAAGGTAAGAAGTTATTTTTTCCTTTCATAAATTCAAGTTCTCCTAACAGGAAAAAAATGATTGAAAGATTAGAAAATATGTTGGCAAAAATGGAGAAAAAGAAAGAAATCCTCAGAATTGGTGAAAATATTGAACAAGGGAAATTTGACAAAGAAATAACTAATCTCAAGAATAAGTTTCTAGAATGTTGCTCAGAGGATCCTAATGCCTTCTGGCATGTACATAAGCATTAAGTTGAGCTACCATTAAAAAAGGATTTTAACAAAAAGCTCAGAAGGTCAAAAGCCATTCCTATGAATCAAGAACAGATGGTCCTCTGCAAGAAAGAAATCAAGGATCTCTTACAGAAAGGGTTCATAAGAAAAAGTAAGAGTCCAATAGCTTGTTTTACATTTTATGTTAACAAGCATGCAGAGATAGCTAGAGGAAAACCCAGGCTAGTAGTAAATTATAAACCTCTGAATAATCTACTTGATTATGATGCCTATCCTCTTCCAAAGCCATCTACCATCCTGTCACAAATCTCCAAATCAAAGATCTTTTCTAAATTTGATTTAAAGTCATGATTTTGGCAGGTTGGAATTAAAGAAACATATAAGTGGAAAACTGCTTTTTTAGTCCCAGAAGGGCATTTTGAATGGAATATAATGCCCTTTGGATTGATAAACACCCCTTCAGCCTTCCAGCGCATCATGGACAAAACTTTTGAAGGTATGGAATATTTTCTTAAGAAATACATTGATGACATTTTAGTTCATTCAGAAGATATTCCTGCTCATATTAGACATTTGAAATTATTCCTCCAAAGAGTTAAGGGAAAAGGAATAGTTCTTTCTGAATCAAAGATGAGGTTATTCAAGACAATGATAGACTTTCTATGATACAATATACAGTTTGGCTCCTACCAGGTAATCCAGAGAAGTATAGATTTTATTGATAGTTTTCCTGATGAAATTTTAGATAAAACACTACTGCAAAGGTTCCTAGGAAGCCTTAATTATGTATCTAAATTTCTTCAGCATTGTGCTCAAGAGAGAAAACTCTTGAATTAGAGATTACAAAAAGAACCCATCCCGTGGAATGAAGAATGCACCAAAGTTGTTCAAAGGATTAAAGAAAGAATTCGCAGGATTCAACCTTTAAGTCCAATTCAAGAGAATTGGAAAAAAATAATCATGACAGATGCCAGTAATATTGGATGGGGAGCTATTCTTTGCCAAGAAAATCCAGAAAACAAAAAATGTCCATTAGAAATATGCCAATATGCTTCTGGATTATGGTCCACAACTCAGATGAATTGGGCAAACCTCAAGAAAAAACTCAGAGCAGTTTGCTTAGGGATTGAGAAATTCAAAGACTTTGTAATTTATACAAAGTTTTTAGTAAAAATTGACTGTCAAGCATTGAAGTTCGCCATCCAAAAATGTGAATTTGAAGATGCTGCAATGGTAACATGGATGATGACACTTATTCAATATAATTTTGAGATTGAATTCATCCCTGGTCATAAGAATTCTTTCGCTGACATGCTATCTAGAGAATATTTGGAAAAAAATTCTATTCATTCTTTATCCTGCGATTTCATAAGAAGGGACAAAGATTATGTTGAAATAGAAACCACTCATGCATGGGTCAGATATGACAATATTAGTAATACTAGTATTTTGGATCATGATGAAGATTGGTACCCACTGAAGGAAATTCGGTGGAGAGAAGGTATTCCCAATCTCTGAACTTGGGATGATCAGGAAGTTGAAAATGATTTGGCCATTCAAGAACTTGATTATTTGGTTCATATTGGAAACATTTCTTATGAAATATATTATGAAGATGATAACAGAATTGGGAATTGCAGGCTCACAATTAGACGTTTCAATAATCCCTTTAGAAGAACTAACTATGATCTAGAAAGACAAAGGTCTTCCTTTTTCCAAATGATGAATTTAGAGAATATCTCATCTAATTTCTTCTATCATTTACAATTTGAATTCACCTATGAAGATTGGCCAACAGAAAGAATGAATGAAGAGGATCCTTTTCCAGAATGGTTTGAAGGATGGTGGAAAATCTATGGACTCAATAGTATTCTTACAATGCCTTATCAATTCACCCGACTAAAGATTGATGGATTCTCTGCACCAGGCATGCTTCATACAAGGGTCTTGTATAAAAGCCTTAAAAATCTCATTGAATTAGAATATATTGATTTTTTAAATGCACTAAGTAGATGTGGACATACTCATTGGTTCGTTGCCCAAAGGATCAGTGCAAGACAGCTTGTCCCAAGTACTAATGGAACCCAAATGGAATACAATGAATTTCACCAACAATCAGATCCGGACGCCAATCCTTTTGAACGGAGTAACTTTCTCCAACCCCCAGAAGATCATGAAAATAAGATTTGGGAATCTGAAAAGGAAGTGACAATACAATTCTTTTCTACATATTTAATATGTCATTTCTGACATAGCTACTATACCCATCCACAAATATCATTTTTTGTACTGTAAAAGTCTTTCTAATCGACAATGGTGTTAGACGTTTCTTTCATGGGTTCTTCGTAAAATAATCTCCATTTTGTACACATTGGCACTTAGTACATAGGCATGTCATGGAATCTCTGCGCGGATGTCACTTCGGTGTTACCCGAAAGCAATGATTCCTGACATTTTACTTTCTTTATGTCACATAATAATCGTAAGTATTTTGATACCCTTGGACAGGATTATCAAATCCTCTTCGGACGATTTACTTTATGTTAGAAGATGACTGAAAGATTTGATATTTTTGCACGGATGATAAATTTTGGGAATCTTTTACTTTTTTAGTCATGAAATTCATGAGGGAAATGGTCAAGAGAAAAGGCTATTTAAAGAAGTTCGGAGACCAAAGGGGGGGGATTCAAGTCTAGAGGAATATATGAGAAGCCTGCGTCTCGATGTGCGAGCATAGGGAAGAACCTAAAGTGGCCGGATTTTTAGGGTTTGATTCTGTTTGATCTTTAGACTTAGTCTTCTTTATGAGCCAGGTAGCCTACAGATTACACTTGCTATGCAAGGATATTCATCTGTTTAACACCACAGCAGTCTATCTCAGTGGAGATCGAGTCTTTCTAAGTGTTTTGTAACATCCAGTTATACTCAGTAGTATTTTTGTAGAATTTGACTACTGAGGACCACCAAATGGCTATATTTTTACTATCATCATAAAAATCATCGTAACCATGTGTTTGTAATCCAAGCATTAAGGGATTTATGGAATTTGGATCGGTTAATGCTATGGAGAAATTAGGAACACATGACCATGAAGCAGGACCATAGGTAAGAGTCCCTTGACAACCACCAATTAGTGCTTTTGGAAAAGTTCTCCATCTTCTATCAAAAACACAAGAGAAAAAGGCAACATCTTGTCCTTTTCTATGTAGGGGCTGAATACCAATTTGGACATGACCAAAATGAGAAAAATTATATCCTGCTTTCCAAGCAGCATCAAACTTAGATTGATTTATGATGTTTAAAGAATAAAGGATATTGTTATTAGAGATTTTTTGCAGAACTTCCTCTTTAACCTTATATCTCCAGAACTAAATAGAGTCTAGTAATCCTAAATTCTTATAAACATTTTTTGGGTCTATTTTAGGAAGAGTCCAAGAATTAGAGGCAACAGGTTTGGAAATTAGATTAACAGATCTATCAAGAACTACAGACTCTGTAACATTTGAATTTCTTTTCTCAATATTTGCTTCTTCTTGTTCCTTTAAAATTTCTTCAAATGATCTATCACCAAATTCATGACGAGAACTAGATGCAGATAAAGAATCCATAACAGCGTGGAGCTATACAGATATAGCGAAAGACTTTAAATAAATTATGTAGTTTTCATAGTAAAGACAGGAATCTTCAAAATATTATGTACCAGTTATATCAGAAATACGTTCGCAAACAGAGAAGGTTTCGCGGCTCCTCCTGGAAAGAAGTTCTAATCTCCTAGTCTTCAAACGCCATAAGCGCCATCCTCATCGTAACAGGCCACAGACATTATCGAGACTCTAACAAACTCAGATGTTCCCAAAAGTATGCTCAAACGAAATGCAACTTGTCTCTGATACCATTTTATAACTGGATGTTACAAAACACTTAGAAAGACTCGATCTCCACTGAGATAGACTGTTGTGGCATTAAACAGATGAATATCCTTGCATAGCAAGTGCAATGTGTAGGCTACCTGGCTCACAAAGCAGACACAGTCTAAAGATCAAACAGACTCAAACCCTAAAGATCCGACCACTTTAGGTTCTTCCCTATGATCGCACATAGAGACGCATGTCATGGAATCTCTGCGTGGATGTCACTTCTGTGTTACTCGAAAGAAATGATTCCTAACATTTTACTTTCTTTATGTCACATAATAACCGTAAGGATTTTGATACCCTTGCATGGGATTATCAAATCCTCTTCGGATGATTTACTTTATGTTAGAAGATGATTGAAAGATTTGATATCCTTGCACGGATGATTAATCTTGGGAATATTTTACTTTATTAGTCATGAAATTCACGAGGGAAATGGTCAGGAGAAAAGGCTATTTAAAGAAGTTTAGATACCAAAAGGGGGGATTCGAGTCTAGAGGAAGATCTGAGAAGCCTGCATCTCTATGTGTGAGCATAGGGAAGAACCTAAAGTGGCCGGATCTTTAGGGTTTGAATCTGTTTGATCTTTAGACTGAGTTTGCTTTGTGAGCCAGGTAGCCTACATATTTCACTTTCTATGCAAGGATAATCATCTGTTTAATGCCACAACAGTCTATCTCAGTGGAGAACGAGTCTTTCTAAGTGTTTTGTAACATCTAGTTATACTCAGTAATAAAATGGTATCAAATCCAAGTTGCATTTCTTTTGAGCGTACTATTGGGAACATATGATTTTTTTGGAGTCTCGATAATGTTTGTTGCCTGTTAAGCCGACGATGGTGTTTATGCGTTTGAAGACTAGGAGATTAGAACTTCTTTCCAGGAGGAGCCACGAAACCTGCTCTGTTTGCGATCGTATTTCTGATATAACTGGTACACAGCATTTTGAAGATTCCTGTCTTTACTCTGAAAATTGCATAAGTTATTTAAAGTCTTCCGCTATATCTGTATATCTTCACCTTGTTATGGATTTTTTATCTGCATCTAGTTCTCGTCATGAATTTGGTGATAAATCATTTGAATAAATTTTAAAGGAACAAGTAGAAGCAAATATTGAGAAAAGAAATTCAAATGTTACAGAGTCTATAGTTCTTGATAGATCTGTTAATCTATTTTCTGAACCTGTTGCCTTTGATTCTTGGACTCTTCCTAAAATAGACCCGAAAAATGTTTATAATAATTTAGGATTACTGGACTCTATCCAGTTCTGGAGATATAAGGTTAAAGAGGAAGTTCTGCAAACAACCTCTAATAACAATATCCTTCATTCTTTAAACATCATAAATCAATTTGAGTTCGATGCTGCTCATAAATCAGGATATAATTTTTCTCGTTTTGGTCATGTCCAAATTGGTATTCAGCCCCTACATAGAAAAGGACAAGATGTTGCCTTTTTCTCTTGTGTTTTTGATAGAATATGAAGAACTTTTCCAAAAGCTCTAATTGGTGGCTGTCAAGGAACTCTTGCCTATGGTCTTGCTTCATGGTCGTGTTTTCCTGATTTTTCCATAGCATTAACTGATCCAAATGCCATAAATGCCTTAATTCTTAGATTGAAAACACATGGTTATGATGATATTGATCATGATAGTAAAAATATAGCCATTTGGTGGTCCTCAGTAGTCAAATTCTACAAAAAGACTAATCCTTCTATGGTTAAATCTGTATCATCCCAGTCTGAATTCACTACCCTGATTACACATGAATATGGTATGAATCTCATAGCCCCTCAGATGATTCCTAGATCTGAATTAAAACCCCCAATATAATGGGTTACTAAATGGGAATCCATCAGAAAACCTACTCGACCATCACCTGTAAATTCCTCCACAATATTTACCACCAAAGATGGTAATGTCCATACCATCTTTCCAGAGTCACGAGCTGAGCGTGGTGGACCTTTTGTTAATCTTTCTACTTCTGTAAATACTTCCCCCACATTTTTAGTTGATCCTATATTTTTAGATACCATAAAAAAATTAGTCCTGAGTGAAATTGCCTCCTCCAGCAACCCCTTAGCTGTTGTTTTGGACCATCCTCACTGTTCCAAAAACTTCTATCAATTTTCTTCACAACCACCAACTCCACATGGAAATATTGAAGAAGATAGGAGAACAATCAATATGATTACTTTTATACCAGACAAAAGTAAGTCTGAAGAAGGATATACAAGGACAGATTTCTTCAACATCCATGAAGAAATAATTATCCAGTTAACACAGCAAAACAGTCACCAGGGTTTAGGATTTTTTGATGGATTAGAAATCCCATCATACAGAAAAAATCCTAGAAATAAAATTCCGAAGCATGTAGAAATTTCTTCAGACAGTGAAATCACTACATTCTTGAAAATATACAAAGGAATTAGTCCATATGATCCTGAAGATCAGTGGAAAAAGAAAATGTTAAACTAGGACATTTTCACTCATAAATCTGAAAATAGATATGTTGAAGAACTCAAACTGCTGCCTAAAGAAGAAAGGAAAAACTTCAACAACCAGAAAAATGAGGAATGGAATAATTGGATGAAATCCAACAATCAATGGATTTCCTTTTATGAATGGTACTATCTATCCTCAAATCAGATAGAAGAATCCTTAAGAAAGAGTTCTTGAATCAGGGTAGGCAAAAGAGGATTCAAAATATTGAAAATTTTGTAGCAGAAAAGATGGAATCAAATCCTGTCACTATTCCATCTCCACTTGTGATTCAAGAATTCTCTCCCAAAATACAAAGCATGCTATCCAAACCTAACCTGCCCAGAGACTTGCAGGCCATAAGGACAAAGGGAGAGAAATTAATAAGAGATATCTGCAGTTGTCTGCAGGTAAACATGATTAGATCTGGTTCCCCTGCAAAACACAAATGGGAACTCTTTGATGGACATAAATGATTTTCTACCATGGAAAAACTTTGTTATCAGAAAAAATGATGGGAAAATCTTTTAACTTTTCCCCATCCAGACAGAGGATTATGTGAAAGACTCTGTCCTTGCCACAAACTGGACTAATTTTGCCCTTTCCAGTTTGGAAAAATATTTGAGAAATTGGCATAAATCCATAGAAGAAATGAATAACATTCTGAGAGATTTGATGAATAAAATGTTGCAAAAACAGGATTATGCTTTGGTTTGTTTAAATGATAATGTCAAGACCTTAGCAGAAAATGATAAGCATATAGCTGAAAGCCTGGATAAGCTCAGAATATCTACAGACAGGAAGATTGTTGATGCAGCTATAGTTCATGGAAAAGAAATTGTTAAATTAAATTCTAGTCTTGATGTTATCAAGAAACAAGTCTTGAATTTTTCCAACTCCATTGATTCATTGAAAAAGAATCCTTCATCAGACTCTTACAAATCCACTACTTTGTTTAGTGAGACTTCTTCACAGATGCCATACACTGTCTCTGGTTCAGTATCAAGTCTTATAAAGTAGCGTGTAGAAATCTAGTTTCCCAAACCAGGAACCTCTTATCCATACAGTCTTTTTGCTGCCCCAAGTTATTTTGGCCATATAAAATCAAACCCCATAACTTCCTCATAGCCTAGTACTTCAACTAGTTCCTCCCTCACAGAATGGATTAAGATGAAGAAAGAAGAAGAGGAAAGTGCAAAGGAAGAAGAGACAACAAAGAAGCAGTGGTATGCTGAAGAAGAAAAAGAACATATAGGTCTGCACAAGATAGAGATAGATGATGAAGAACCTTCTTTGGAAAAGCTTGAGGAATATGTACAGAATTGCTCTCCTCAAGACAAAATTCAGTTTAACATTGCTGAATATAATGCAGTCCATGCAACCACATCTAGATCTACATGGAATTCTACCTGGTCCACTGCCCTAGATAGGAGAGATTTCATGAAATGTGAATATCATAAAGATTGGTTTGCATCTTCCACATATTCGTGGAATATTGATATTTGCACTAAGGCAGAAGTTTTGTCAGTCATGCATTCTATGCTTGTTTGTTACAGAACATACTTGGCTGATGATATTGGACCCATTAATTCTACCAGAAGAATTATTGGTGGATTTGAAGGATCTTTAGATTCATGGTTAAAACCTGAAACCTTAAAGGGTCCCACTCTGTTAAATACATGGGAAAATTCACAAGTTCTGAATGCAGATGGGAGTGTATATATGGATCCAACGAAATCACTCCCTGTAAACAATATGATTGGTTGTTTACTTTATGGAACTACTATAATTTTCATTGGTTTTACACATATTAACAATGATTTGACTGCTATTGCTCTAGTTTCTATGAAACTCCATAATATGCAACATTTTGATGAATATTTTAATGAGTTCTTACATAGATTGCATAATTTGTCTCCTGAACTCATTCTTGAACCAAAATGGAAAGAAATATTCATATCTTCTTTGCCATTATGGATTTCACAAGCAATAGTCACCAAGTTGCCAGGAAAGATTGGTGACTACAAATTTGGAGTAATCAGACAAGCAGTAAAGGAAATAATTGTTGAACTCTGCTCACAAATGAAGATTTCTAGAGCAGCAACAAATCCAAAAAAGCCACATCGTTATAAAAAATTATGCAAACAATGGCATCTTTCTGCCCCAAAAAATTCAGAGGGGAGGTAACACAGTGCTTACAAGAAAAAGAAGCACTCTTCAAAGAATTTTTCTGGCAAAAGAATCAATGTCCATCAGAAGAAACCAAAGGACTACAAGAAGACACAACTATAATCAAGGAAGAAAGAATTCAAATGTTACCATTGTAACCAAAAAGGAAATATTTCCTCAAATTGTCCAGATTTAGAAAAAGACAGAAAGAAAGGAAAACCAGAGAAAGGTAAGAATAAAGTCTTTTATAGAAATAAATATGGTAAGGTAAATTATTTGAATTTTCCCGATAGCTCTGATGAAATTACCAATGAAGAAGAATCAGATTATGTAAATAGATTTAATTCTGATTCTAACACTTCTGATTCTGAAAATGAATACTGCAATGATCCACATTGTGTGGAATGTTTCAAAGATAATTGTGATTGCAGTGATCTAGATGTATGCCAATGTCATTCCTTGAATATGATGAAGCAACCAGAAGCAGATGAACAAACAAGAAATTTGTTTACTCAAGTGATGGAAACTATAGATCCCCAGTTGAAAGAAATGTATAAATAATTGCTGCTTAATCAATTGAATTCAAAACCAGCAAAGCAGAACAATCCTAACAGAGGATATGTGCCACCAGCCTCACTTTTTTCAGTTGAAGCTCTTACAAGGCAATTCAGACAAGAAGATTTTGGTGAAGATCTTCCACAAACCTTGTCAAGTATTCACAGAGCAATAAATTAGCTGAGAAATACAGTAAAAGAAAATCAAAGGCTCTACATTGAAAGTCATCAGGACTGTCAACTCAGAAAAATAAAAGTTGAAAATGAACCAGGATCAAGCTCAACTCAGCCTGTTTTCTCAGCTCAGACTCAGAATTATATTTATCATCAGAAACATTTCAAAGGAGTGGAAATTCATGAGCATCATTCTGATGAAGAAACAGAAGATGACCGAAGTGGTATAGGATGCAATCAAATCACTGGTGACATGATGTATTGCATTAAACTTAAAATAAGAATTGGTTAAAAAATTGAATATTGGAAAGTTCTTATGGACACTGGCTCCAGGCTCAATATTGTAAGTGATACAGTAGTAGAATCTCATCTCAGAAGACCTACAAACTGTCCAAAAGTCACAACGGCCAGTGGAGATATCAAAACCACTTCAGAAGTTTTAGTTGATATCTTTCTTACAGAATCTGTTGGAATCAAAGTTGTTTGTCCAATTGTCACAAGAATGGATTGTGCAATGTATCTTGGAACTCCCTTCTTTCAAAATTTTTAGAAACATGGAGCAAAGTTTGACCAGCAAATAAGGAGATTCTGCTATTTTCTGGAATTGGTAGGTAAAGAGTTATTTTTCCCTTTCATAAATTCAAGTTCTCCTAACAGGATAAAAAGGATTGAAAGATTAGAAAATATGTTGGAAAAAATGGAGAAAAAGAAAGAAATCCTCAGAATTGGTGAAAATATTGAACAAGGGAAATTTGACAAAGAAATAACTAATCTCAAGAATAAGTTTCTAGAATGTTGCTCAGAGGATCCTAATGCCTTCTGACATGTACATAAGCATGAAGTTGAGCTACCATTAAAAAAGGATTTTAATGGAAAGCTCAAAAGTTCAAAAGCCATTCCTATGAATCAAGAACAGATGGTCCTCTGCAAGAAAGAAATCAAGGATCTCTTACAGAAAGGGTTGATAAGAAAAAGTACGAGGCCAATAGTTTGTTTTGCATTTTATGTTAACAAGCATGTAGAGATAGCTAGAGGAAAACCCAGGCTAGTAGTAAATTATAAACCTCTGAATAATCTACTTGATTATGATGCCTATCCTCTTCCAAAGCCATCTACCATCCTGTCACAAATCTCCAAATCAAAGATCTTTTCTAAATTTGATTTAAATTCGGGATTTTGGCAGGTTGGAATTAAAGAAACAGATAAGTGGAAAACTACTTTTTCAATCCTAGAAGGCCATTTTGAATGGAATATAATGCCTTTTGGATTGATAAACACCCCTTCAGCCTTCCAACGTATCATGGATGAAACTTTTGAAGGTATGGAAGATTTTCTTAAGAAATACATTGATGACATTTTAGTTCATTGAGAAGATATTCCTGCTTATATTAGACATTTGAAATTATTTCTCCAAAGAGTCAAGGAAAAAGGAATAGTTCTTTCTGAATCAAAGATGAAGTTATTCATGGCAATGATAGACTTTCTGGGATACAGTATACAGTTTGGCTCCTACCAGGTAATCCAGAGAAGTCTAGATTTTATTGATAATTTTCCTGATGAAATTTTAGATAAAACACAACTGCAAAGGTTCCTAGGAAGCCTTAATTATGTATCTAAATTTCTTCAGCATTGTGCTCAAGAGAGAAAACTCCTAAATCAAAGATTACAAAAAGAACCCATCCTGTGGAATGAAGAAAGCACTAAAGTTGTTTGAAGGATTAAAGAAAGAATTCGCAGGATTCAGCCTTTAAGTCCAATTCAAGAGAATTAGAAAAAAATAATCATGACAGATGCCAATAATATTGGAGGGGCGGCTATTCTTTGCCAAGAAAATCCAGAAAATAAAAAAGGTCCACTAGAAATCTACCAATATGCTTATGAATTATGGTCCACAACTCAGATGAATTGGGCAAGCCTGAAGAAACAACTCAGAGCAGTTTTCTTAGGGATTGAGAAATTCAAAGATTTTGTAATTTATACAAAGTTTTTAGTAAAAATTGACTGTCAAGCATTGAAGTTCGCCATCCAAAAATGTGATTTGGAAGATGCTACAATGGTAAGATGGATGATGACACTTAGTCAATATAATTTTGAGATTGAATTCATCCCTGGTCATAAGAATTCTTTCGCTGACATGCTATCTAGAGAATTTTTGGAAAAAATTATATTCATTCTTTATCCCGAAATTTCATAAGAAGGGCCGAAGATTATGTTGAAATAGAAACCACTCATGGATGGGTCAGATATGACAATATTAGTAATACTAGTCTTTTGGATCATGATGAAGAAGAAAAAGAAGATACAGGTTTGCACAAGATAGAGATAGATGATGAAGAACCTTCTTTGGAAAAGCTTGAGGAATATGTACAAAATTTTTCTCCTCAAGACAAAATTCAGTTTAACATTGCTGAAGATGATGCAGTCCATGCAACCACATCTAGATCTATATGATTACTTTTGTGCCAGACCAAAGTAAGTCTGAAGAAGGATATACAAGGACACGTTTCTTCAACATCCATGAAGAAATAATTATCCAGTCAACACAGCAAAACAGTCACCAGGGTTTAGGATTTGTTGATGGATCAGAAATCCCATCATATAGAAAAAATCCTAGAAATAAAATTCCGAAGCATGTAGAAATTCCTTCAGACAGTGAAATCACTGCATTCTTGAAAATATACAAAGGAATTAGTCCATATGATCCTGAATATTAGTGGAAAAAGAAAATGTTCAACTGGGACATTTTCACTCATAAATCTGAAAATAGATATGTTGAAGAACTCAAACTGCTGCCTAAAGAAGAAAGGAAAAACTTCAACAGCCAGAAAAATGAGGAATGGAATAATTGGATGAAATCCAACAATCAATGGATTTCCTTTTATGAATGGTACTATCCTTCCTCAAATCAGATAGAAGAATCCTTAAGAAAGAGTTTCTTGAATCACGGTAGGCAAAAGAGGATTCAAAATATTGAAAATTTTGTAGAAGAAAAGATGGAATCAAATCCTGTCGCTATTCCATATCCACTTGTGATTCCAGAATTCTCTCCCAAAATACAAAGCATGCTATCCAAACCTAACCTGCCCAGAGACTTGGAGGCCATAAGGACAAAGGGAGAGAAATTAATAAGAGATATCTGCAGTTGTCTGCAGGTAAACATGATTATATCTGGTTCCCATGCAAAACACAAATGGGAACTCTTTGATGGACAGATCTATGATACTGACAACGATTTTCCACCATGGAATAACTTTGTTATAAAAAAAAATGATGGGAAAATATTTAAAATTTTCCCCATCCAGACAGAGGATTCTGTGAAAGACTCTATCCTTGCCACAAACTGGACTAATCTTTCCCTTTCCCCTTTCCAGTTTGGAAAAATATTTGAGAAATCGACATAAATCCATAGAAGAAATGAATAACATTCTGATAAGAGATTTGATGAATAGAATGTTGCAAAAACAGGATTATGCTTTGGTTTGTTTAAATGATAATGTCAAGACCTTAGCAGAAAATGATAAGAATATAGCTGAAAGCCTGGATAAGCTCAGAATATATACAGACTGGAAGATTTTTTATGCAGCTATAGTTCATGGAAAAGAAATTATTAAAGTAAATTACAGTCTTGATGTTATCAAGAAACAAGTCTTGAATGTTTCCAACTCCATTGATTCATTGAAAAAGAAGCCTTCATCAGACTCTTACAAATCCACTACTTTGTTTAGTGAGCCTTCTTCACATATGCCATACACTGTCTCTGGTTCAGTATCAAGTCTTATAAAGCAGCCTGTAGAAATCGAGTTTCCCAAACCATGAACCTCTTATCCATACAGTCTTTTTGTTGCCCCAAGTTATTTTGGCCATCTAAAATCAAACCCCATAACTTCCTCACAGCCTAGTACTTCAACTAGTTCCTCCCTCACAGAATGGACTAAGATGAAGAAAGAAGAAGAGGAAAGTGCAAAGGAAGAAGAGACATCAAAGAAGCAGTGGTATGATGAAGAAGAAAAAGAAGATACAGGTCTGCACAAGATAGAGATAGATGATGAAGAACCTTATTTGGAAAAGCTTGAGGAATATGTACAGAATTTTTCTGCTCAAGACAAAATTCATTTTAACATTGCTGAAGATAATGCAGTCCATGCAACCACATCTAGATCTACATGGAATTCTACGTGGTCCCCTACCCTAGATAGGAGAGATTTGATGAAATATTAATATCATAAAGATTGGTCTACATCTTCCACATATTCGTGGAATATTGATAATTGCACTAAGGCAGAAGTTTTGTCAGTCATGCATTCTATGCTTGTTTGTTACAGAACATACTTGGCTGATGATATTGGACCCATTAATTCTACCAAAAGAATTATTGGTGGATTTGGAGGATCTTTAGATTCATGGTTAAAAGCTGAAACCTTAAAAGATCCCACTCTGTTAAATACATGGGAAAATTCACAAGTTCTGAATGCGGAGGGGAGTGTATATATGGATCCAATGACATCACTCCCTGTAAACAATATGATTGGTTGTTTACTTTATGGAATTGCTATAAATTTCATTGGTTTTCCACAGATTAACAATGATTTGACAGCTATTACTCTAGTTGCTATGAAACTCCATAATATGCAGCATTTTGATGAATATTTTAATGACTTCTTACATAGATTGCATACTTTGTCTCCTGAACTCATTCTTGAACCAAAATGGAAAGAAATATTCATCTCTTCTTTGCCATTATGGGTTTCACAAGAAATAGTCATCAAGTTTCCGGGAAATATTGGTGATTACAAATTTGGAGTAATCAGACAAGCAGTAAACGCAATAATTGTTGAACTCTACTCACAAATGAAGATTGCTAGAGTAGCAAAAAATCAAAAAAAGCCACATGGTTATCAACAATTATGCAAACAATGGCATCTTTCTGCCCCAAAAAATTCAGAGGGGAGGTAACATAGTGCTTACAAGAAAAATAAGAACTCTTCAAAGAATTTTTCTGGCAAAAGAATCATCCATCAGAAGAAACCAAAGGAATACAAGAAGACACAGCTATGTTCAAGGAAGAAAGAAGTCAAATGTTACCATTGTAACAAAAAAGGACATATGTCCCCAAATTGTCCAGATTTAGAAAAAGACAGAAAGAAAGGAAAACCAGAGAAAGGTAAGAAGAACGTCTTTTACAGAAATAAATCTGGTAAGGTAAATTATTTCAATTTTCCTGATAGCTCTGAAGAAATTACCAGTGAAGAAGAATCAGATTATGTAAATAGGTTTAATTCTGATTCTAACACTTCTGATTCTGAAAATGAATACTGCAATGATCCACATTGTGTGGAATGTTTCAAATATAATTGTGATTGGAGTGATCCAGATGTATGCCAATGTCATTCCCTGCATATGATGAAGCAACTAGAAGTAGATGAACAAACAAGAAATTTTGTTACCCAAATGATGGCAGCTAAAGATCCCCAGTTGAAAGAAATTTATAAAGAATTGCTGCTTAATCAATTGAATTCAAAACGAGCAAAGCGGAGCAATCCTAACAGAGGATATGTGCCACCAACCTCTATTTTTTCAGTTGAAGCTCTTAAAAGGAAATTCAAACAAGAAGATTTTGGTGAAGATCTTCCACAAATCTTGCCAAGTATTCATAAAGCAATAAAGGAGCTGAGAAAGACAGTAAAATAAAATCGAAGGCTCTGCATTGAAAGTCATTAGGACTATCAACTCAGAAAAAAAAAAGTTGAAAATGAACCAGGATCAAGCTCAACTCAGACTGTTTTCTCAGCTCAAACTCAGAATTATATTTATCATCAGAAACCTTTCAAAGGAGTGGAAATTCATGAGCATCATTCTGATGAAGAAACAAAAGATGACCGAAGTGTTCTAGGATGCAATCAAATCACTGCTGATGTGATGTATTGCATTAAACTTAAAATAAGAATTGGTTCAAAAATTGAATATTGGAAAGTTCTTGTGGACACCGGCTCCAGGCTCAATATTGTAAGTGATACAGTAGTAGAATATCATCTCATAAGACCTACAAACTATCCAAAAGTCACAACAGCCAGTGGAGATATCAGAACCACTTCAGAAGTTTTAGTTGATATCTTTCTTACAGAATCTGTTGGAATCAAATTTGTTTGTCCAATTGTCATAGGAATGGATTGTGAAATATATCTTGGAACTCCCTTCTTTCAAAATTTTCAGAAACATGGAGCAAAGTTTGACCAGCAAATAAGGAGATTCGGCTATTTTCTGGAATTGGAAGGTAAAGAGCTATTTTTCCCTTTCATAAATTCAAGTTCTCCTAACATGATAAAAAGGATTGAAAGATTAGAAAATATGTTGGCAAAAATGGAGAAAAAGAAAGAAATCCTCAGAATTGATGAAAATATTGAGCAAGGGAAATTTGACAAAGAAATAACTAATCTAAAGAATAATTTTCTAGAATGTTGCTCAGAGGATCCTAATGCCTTCTGGCATGTACATAAGCATGAAGTTGAGCTACCATTAAAAAAGGATTTTAATGGAAAGCTTAGAAGCTAAAAATCCATTCCTATGAGTCAAGAACAGATGCTCCTCTGCAAGAAAGAAATCAAGGATCTCTTATAGAAAGGGTTGATAAGAAAAAGTAAGAGTCCAATAGCTTGTTTTGCATTTTATGTTAACAAGCATGTAGAGATAGCTAGAGGAAAACCCAGGCTAGTAGTAAATTATAAACCTCTAAATAATCTACTTGATTATGATGCCTATCCTCTTCCAATGCCATCTACCATCCTGTCACAAATCTCCAAATCAAAGATCTTTTCTAAATTTTATTTAAAGTCAGGATTTTGGCAGGTTGGAATTAAAGAAACAAATAAGTGGAAAACTGTTTTTTTAGTCCGAGAAGGCCATTTTGAATGGAATATAATGCCTTTTGGATTGATAAACACCCCTTCAGCCTTCCAGTGCATCATGGATGAAACTTTTGAAGGTATGGAAGATTTTCTTAAGAAATACATTAATGACATTTTAGTTCATTCAGAAGATATTCCTGCTTATATTAGACATTTGAAATTATTCCTCCAAAGAGTCAAGGAAAAAGGAATAGTTCTTTTTGAATCAAAGATGAATTTATTCAAGACAATGATAGAATTTCTAGGATACAATATACAGTTTGGCTCCTACCAGGTAATCCAGAGAAGTCTAGATTTTATTCATAATTTTCCTGATGAAATTTTAGATAAAACACAACTGCAAAGGTTCCTAGGAAGCCTTAATTATGTATATAAATTTCTTCAGCATTGTGCTCAAAAGAGAAAACTCTTGAATCAGAGATTACAAAAAGAACTCATCCCATGGAATGAAGAATGCACTTAAGTTGTTTAAAGGATTAAAGAAAGAATTCGCAGGATTCAGCCTTTAAGTCCAATTCAAGAGAATTGGAAAAAAATAATCATGACAGATGCCAGTAATATTGGATGGGGAGCTTTTGTTTGCCAAGAAAATCCAGAAAACAAAAAAGGTCCACTAGAAATCTGCCAATATGCTTCTGGATTATGGTCCACAACTCAGATGAATTGGGCAAGCCTCAAGAAATAACTCAGAGCATTTTGCTTAGGGATTGAGAAATTCAAAGACTTTCTAATTTATACAAAGTTTTTAGTAAAAAATGACTGTCAACCATTGAAGTTCGCCATCCAAAAATGTGATTTTGAAGATGTTGCCATAATAAGATGGATGATGACACTTATTCAATATAAGTTTGAGATTGAATTCATCCCTGGTCATAAGAATTCTTTCGCTGACATGCTATCTAGAGAATTTTTGGAAAAAAATTATATTCATTCTTTATCTTGCAATTTCATAAGAAGGGCCGAAGATTATGTTGAAATAGAAACCACTCATGGATGGGTCAGATATGACAATATTAGTAATACCAGTCTTTTGGATCATGATGAATATTGGTACCCACTGAAGGAAATTCGGTGGAGAGAAGGTGTTCCCAATCTCTAGACTTGGGATGATCAGGAAGTTGAAAATGATTTGGCCATTCAAGAACTTGATTATTTGGTTCGTATTGGAAACATTTCTTATGAAATCTATTATGAAGATGATAACAGAATTGGGAATTGCAGGCTCACAATTAGACGTTTCAATAATCCATTTAGAAGAACTGACTATTATCCAGAAAGAAAAAGGTCTGCCTTTTTCCAAATGATGAATTTAGAGAATATCTCATCTAATTTCTTCTATCATTTACAATTTGACTTCACCTATGAAGATAGGCCAATAGAAAGAATGAATGAAGAGAATCCTTTTCCAGAATGGTTTGAAGGTTGGTGGAAAATCTATGGATTCAGCAGTATTCTTACAATTCCTTATCAATTCACCCGACTAAAGATTGATGGATTCTTTGCACTAGGCATGCTTCATACAAGGGTTTTGTATAAAAGCCTTAAATATCTCATTGAATTAGAATTTTTTTATTTTTTAAATGCAAAAAGAAGATGTGGACATACTCATTGGTTTGTTTCCCAAAGGATCAGTGCAAGACAGCTTGTCCCAAGTACTGATGGAACCCAAATGGAATATAATGACTTTCACCAACAATCAGATCTGGATGCCAATCCTTTTGAACAGATTAATTTTCTCCAACCCCTAGAAGATCTGAAAATAAGATTTGGGAATCTAAAAAGGAAGTGACAGTACAATTATTTTCTACATATTTAATAGGTCATTTCCGACATAGCTACTATACCCATCCACAAATATCATTTTTTGTACTGTAAAAGTCTTTCTAACCGACAATGGTGTTAGACGTTTCTTTCATGGGTTCTTCGTAAAAGAATCTCCATTTTGTACAAATTGGCACTTAGTACGTAGGCATGTTATGGAATCTCTGCGCAGATGTCACTTCGGTGTTACCCCAAAGCAATGATTCCTGACATTTTACTTTCTTTATGTCACATAATAACCATAAGGAGTTTGATACCCTTTCACGAGATTATCAAATCATCTTCGGACGATTTACTTTATGTTAGAAGATGACTGAAAGATTTGATATCCTTGCACGGATGATCAATCTTGGGAATCTTTTTACTTTTTTAGTCATGAAATTGACGAGGGAAATGGTCAGGAGAAAAGGCTATTTAAAGAAGTTCGGAGACCAAAGGGGGGGATTCGAGTCTAGAGGAAGATCTGAGAAGCCTACGTCTCTATGTGTGAGCATAGGGAAGAACCTAAAGTGGCCGGATCTTTAGAGTTTGAGTCTTGTTGATCTTTAGACTGAGTCTGCTTTGTGAGCCAGGTAACCTACAGATTGCACTTGCTATGCAAGGATATTCATCTGTTTAATGCCACAACAGTCTATCTCAGTGGAGATCGAGTCTTTCTAAGTGTTTTGTAACATCCAGTTATACTCAGTAATAAAATACCTGTTTTTTGTGGCGCACCGACTGTTTTTTTTTTTCAAAAAAATATATATATGTATATTCCTAAATACACATCTCTTTTAATAAAAAAAATTGTTTAATATGTCAATCATTTAGAGACGTGAAAGGAGATAACAGAGGGAACAACAACAGCAACAGGCGAACCAGTATAACATGGTTTCCAAGTGGGAGGAACGAGAGAGGGAGAGAGATGCATTCCCTCGCCCTATAACAACAGCTACCCAGGGGCTCTTAAGGCAAGTTGGCCTCCTCAAGTTCTATGAGGAGGCTACTTTCCTAAAGGGCCATGGTGTGTTGTTGCCACATCTTATCCGCAGGTGGAATGCCCACCTACAGGCTTTCCGAGTTGGTTCTAACCAGTGGTACATGCCCACTGAGGAGGACATCTATTTCATTACTAGGGTATAGAGGAGAGGGGTGGATTTTCCCTTGTTCCCAGATGTTCTAGTTGGTTATGTAACAGGGAGTTAATTGGTGTACTCCCAGAGATATATTAGTGTGGATATACCGTCTCCTTCAAATTTTCAGGTATCCGGAGGGCAGTTACCTATTGCTGCATTTGGTAGTGAGGCGATGAGGTGCCGCTCACTTCTGATTTTGACCATTTCACACAACACCATAGACGGGAAACGCATTAGTTGCCTACTTCCATATTATGTTGATTCTTTAGTATAGGAGCCACGACTTGTCAGGCGGTCTACTATTTTTTTGCGGCAGTTCTATAAAGCCTTAGATAGCTTTTGTGCTCAGGCACAAGGGAGGGTCAACTTCCCTTTCACTTCAGAACTATTTTGTTTATTTTTTGAGAGGTTTCTAGAGATGAGGCCTACTTTTTTTCGACAACCTCATAGGCCAATGTTGTATGCACGAATGCACATGTGGGGACAGATGATGTCCAAGAGGGGTGAGACTGATTTTTCCGCTAGGATATCGCATGATGCATTGGAGTTTCTAGCCAATGTTGACGATCATTCCTTCGTTATGGTCCCTTGTCCTTGTGCTGGTTTGGATTTGCGAGGGTGTGCCAACATCCTCTTCACATATGATGAGCCACCGGATGATAGAGGTAATATTTCTATTTTATTTAAATTTATTCTAACATGTTCTTTAACTTGTTTTTATTAAATTGTGTAATGAAATTGTCTAATTATTGTTGTGTACTTATATATATTTTGCAGACATTGTGTCTTTTGATGGCGAGGACATGCTAGTGCCACCAAATGATCCAGGTGTGGATCCTGATGACGATCAATATATGCCAGATGTCGATGATCATGAGGCGGGTGCAGAGAGACCTACTCCTATTGGTGCGGCAGTACCGCCTTTTTCTAGGTGCGGTATGCTTGATAGCAGATTCAGGTTGGAGTTGGGTGACCAGATTTGTGCATTGATTGTTGAGGCGGGAGTCATGCCCACTACTATGACATGCATACAGGCCGATGGTAGGCTGATACACATGTGGAGAGGCATGTCGCGTGACATGTACAGCCTGATGCGGCATGTCGTAGGAGCTACGACCTTAGTTACACAGTTGAGGAGGATCATTTCACGTTATAGGCATGGTCAAGATGAAGCACGTGATCGACAGTCCGTGAGTAGCGACGCATCATCTGATGATCGTTCACCTCACGCTACGCCAGATGAGCAACCTCCACTAGCATCGAGAAAAAAGTCATCATGGAGAGCAGGCTGGACCATCAACCATGTCCAGTCATCACGATGATCACGAGCAGGCTAAACCATCGACCATGTCCAGTCATCATGATGAGCAACCGACAGTTGACCTTATCAACATGACGCACTAGTACCAGATCAACAGGCACGTGATAATCAGCATCTATCGATTGAGCTTATTGAGGCTGCACCATTGACTGAGCAGGCCTTGACTAGTACTGCTATTGATGATATACCAGTAGCTAATATATGACATTTATATTACAGTTGTATATTTTTAACATTATTCAGTTATATATATATATATATGGTCCATGTATTTTATGTTCATGTTGCAGTTGTACTTAATTTACATGTTGGTGATCATCATGATGTGTATATTGTTAGGTCATGTTAGATATGTTCATTTAATGTGCCACTTGCAGATAGATGTGTATGTGATAGCAGTTATTTCACATGATATGTATATTTGATGTTTGTGTTGTGATGATTTTATATAATGCTAATTTTGTTTTGTTAGATGATCATGATCATGATGATGTTAGCGAATTTGAATGGTTTTTTTAGTCAAATATGATATTTGTACGATGGTTATCATGATCGTGATGTTTATTAATTAATTTAATATCAAATGATCATGATATTGTAAAATTGTAATATTTGTAATTCTAATTGTATGTAAAATTCTAAAATTGTAATTGTATTTGTATTAATTGTAATTTTTATATATAAAATATTGGTAAAATTTTAATTGTAATTGTAAATTTTAAATTTGTAAAATTGTAATTGTATATATGTAAAATTCTAAAATTGTAATTGTAATTGCAATTGTACGTTAAATTGTAAAATTGTAATTGTAATTCTAATTCTAATTCTAATTATAATTCTATGTAAAATATTTGTAAACATTTAATTGTATTACCGTGAAAAGATTGTAATTGTAAAATTGTTATTGTAATTGCAATTGTATATAAAATTCTAAAACTGTAATTGTAATTTAATTGTAATTCTATGTGAAATTGTAAAACTGTAATTCTAATTCTAATTCTAATTCTAATTGTATGTAAAATATTTGTAAAATTTTAATTGTATTAATGTAAAATGATCTTATTAAAAATTTTAAATTTGTAAATTTGTAAAATTTTAAATAATTGTAAAATAATAAATCTAGAATAATATGAATTATTGTAACATAATAAAGTTTAGAAAATAATGCAAATAAATTCATGTGCTTTAGAATTATAATTATTTTATTATGATCTTACATACAAAAAAAAATAACTTTATACAGTACACCATTGTTTTTGAGATCAACATAATTGCAAATGATCAAGTGAAATATTGATTTTAACATTAACACAATGTAAATTACCAATTAATTCAAAATACGTATGATAATGTTTCGAAAAACCCATCTTAAAAAGTAGAAATATTGATGAGATAACACATGTACCATATCACTCTCAGTTCTCATGATCACCCTCATTATCTTCCAGCTCGCATGGCATGATAACACTATTGTTCTCAAAAATATGTTTTGATCTAAGGCTATGTCTCAATACAAACCACCAATCCCTATCCAACACATCTGGGTAAAAAAACACCTAGTTGTAGTGTTTGAGGACAACATAGGGCTCCTTAGCTTCTTCCCACATCTTTCTAGAGTTGATACATATCAGCCTACTATCGCGATCTTCCTTTACATTATTCCGATCAAAGGTGTCCCACCACTTGCACCTAAAAATAACACATAAGAAAGAAGAGAAATCCACTTCAATGCTCTCTTGTATCTTTCCGACGTAACCTAATGTCCCTCGTACTAGGTTTTGATCACGGTGGCTAGATCGACTAGATTGATCAAACTCAAATTCCGCTCCACAATCTTGTCTGATGTTTCTAGCATCAGCATTTTCTATGCAAAAATGGTGTCCATATTCCCACATAGATGGGAACAGATGCACCTATTATAAAAAAAGTTAAAAAAATCATAGTGTCATGTGTCTTACAATAACCCAATAGTTAAAATATAAAATATAGATGTCTTATAAGTTTCAAATGTACGCATAAATTAAATATATTATTACCGAGTTGCTGCACCCAATCACTACATTTAGCACATCCTCTTTAGCACGCGGGTAATGACCGGTTGCACCATATTTCTCTCTGACTTGGTCAGCAACCCAACTGTTGGGGCATATTTTTGACATATTTTCTATTAAATTATTGGGATAAGGCACACTTATACCATTCAACCATCTGAATTATTTTCTATCACTATCCCATTTCATCCTCTTTTGTTCGTACAATGCGACCCACGGTTGTGTCACTTCAGAATTGTAAAGAACAAATTTATTGATTGCTTCAATTTCTGCATTCGCTAATGAAATCAAACCGACATTATATAGTACATCGAGATCAAAATATAGATATCGAAGTTCAACATGAATATTTACTTTGTGTAAATTTGAAAAACTATAAGTTGCTTACTCTTTATCAAGCACTTTTTACACTCGTTTGGAGCAGCTCCCCTTCTCTTTTGTCTTCATCCCTTTCATCGTCCCAAATCACTGCACCTAGTCTGTTGTCGATTTACCTGATGCACTCACTAGAATAATATAAATACTCATATGATATGTACCCCTCTACCATGGACCCCTTGGGTTTTTCCCTTTTTCGAACAAAACCTTTTAATTTCTTCATGTACCTCTCTAAGAAGAACATCCAACGACAAAAAACCACCCCAACTAATTCAACCTCATCTACTAGGTGGATTAGAAGATGAACCTGCAAGTCCATGAAACTCGTCGGTAGTTTATTCCCAAACATACAAACAATCTCAACTATCTCTTGATGCCATCATGGAATGCTAGCCACATGAATCTCCTTTAACATGATCCAACCTACAAATGCAAATAATTTAGATATGTCACATCCTAAGTCTTGAGGGAATTCATGTTTCACACACCCACGCACCAACAAAGGATAATGACACTGCAAAGTTATAAACACATGCAATAATATACAAAATTAGTTATGTTTTATGATCCCTGCATGGGATAAATTTTACTAATATAAAAAATAATAAAATCATGATTTTGACATTATATGTACTCTTAGAAGGTTCAAATGGTCATGCGATTTCAACCCCGACAAATAGTCATCCACGGTGAAGCATCGCCGCAGTGAAGACCCGTATGAAGATGGCACCCTCACACCCATTATAACTTTCTTTGCCAAAGAAAAATCATCCTTTTAAAAAATCCATGGGACATCACCTTCTATTAAATACTATGAATTAGAGGGACCAATGCATGCTGCTGGTCTTGTACTTTCTAATCGTCTTGTCCAATGTTTCTTTTTAATTTTTGAAGTAATAATATATTTCATAACAGCCAATGTGTCACTTTGTTTCGATGATATTTTCCTCCAGAAAGAAGATGAAACATTTTTAAATATATGCATGGGATCTAATAAGTGGGTAATCTTAAGATTCTCCCAATATGGGAGGTCATAAAATATAGATTTCCTTTTCATCCCAATGGGAAATTTCTCAACAGATGTGTCTAAGAATTTTGGATCATCAAACATAGGCTCCCCATTTGAATCGAACATTTCTATGAACTCCTTCTCCTTCTCTCTATGATATGCTCTAAGCCATTCAACTTGTATCATTATTGGAGGCCTTTGGATTCTCTCTCATTTACCATTGAAAGTAGATGTTGCTCTTCTGTAAGGGTGTTATTCTGGGAGGAATACCCTTGAGCAATCATACACTGGCTTTCGTAGGTCCTTGGATTATCTAGCTTTCAGAGAAGGTCCACAACATTTACATCCAAAATACCCTTTTGTTCCAATATCTGAGATATTATTGTATACAATTAATATGCATGGCACGTTAAAGAATATCATGAAGATCAGAACAATTCAACGTTTTTAATTACCAATATGTGAAAGAATATTGTTATGTATATAAACAAATCAATAAATCAAACATCTAATTTACGAGAGCAAACTCCTAAGCCTGGATAATCATGTTTCGAGTAAGCACATATGCCATACAACGTAAAAATCCTCTATGATGCAATGGGTCTCGATACATTGTATACATTTATACCATCCCATAGTTCCTTCAATACATCTACTAGTGGTTGTAAGTAGACATCCATATTCTTCACTTTTCTTCTACCAGGGACTATCAGAGCCAACATAATATTTTCATTCTTCACGAAAAACCATGGGGGATATTTTTATTGATCACTAATACATGCCAAACATAATACTTGGTGTTCTGGAGGGAATATGGGTTGACGTCATCCATGGCTATGCTGAGTCATAGACTTCGTACTTCATCCCTCAATTTTTCAGGCCATGTATCCTCTATATGCTTCATGGCTATTGAATCAGTTGAAATTCTCATAACTCCCAACTCAATTTCTTGTGAGGCGTGCCATCCCTACAACATAGCTAATGCTTTGAAATGAAATATCCTTTTAATCCTTGGGATTATAGGCATGTGCCTCCATATCTTAAAAGGAGGACCAGTTCGTGATTTACTCTTATTTTTTTATTTATCATACCTGTCATGCCTACATTTCAGAGATATCTCTTTGTCTGCATATTCTCCTCTATATAGAATACAATCATTTGGACATGCATGATAGGATATGTACTCAAAACCTAACATTTTCAACAATTTATTTGCCTCTTCGCAGCTACTGGGCAAGACATTATCACTCGGAAGAACCTTATCTTTGAATAACATGTAGTTGGTGATCATGGAAAAATATATTAATAAATGTACATTGATGTCGATATAATTATTAACGTTCATAAAATTTACTATTTCTAATTTTCATTGTGTACTGATTATATTTCTCAAATTTATATAAGAGAGGACTTTATGGTAACTTACCTCAAAATTTCTGAGAAACATGCATTCAACAAGCAAAAATTTGCTTTCAGGTTGTACAGTAACATCGTTGTCCCCAACTGGGTATAATTTGACTGACCTTCAGGTCCAAAGAGAGGGGTGGTGGAACAAAATTTAAGGCTTTCGAAAAAGGTGTCAGTGATATGAGCATCATCCCCTAGCTAATCATCGTTTTGGAATTCATCTAACAACATTGTCTCCATGGAAGTCATATCCCTTAAGTAATCATCCATACCAAACTCTATTTGATTGCCTCCATTGCCAACTTGTGAAGAACTACTATTATTGTAGTCATTCCCAATTGGTGAATCTGGACGTAGCGAAAATTAAATCGGTGGTTGATTCAACCATTCTTGGTATCGTTCCTCTTTGGTTTTTTTCTCTTAATTCAGTCTTCTCTTGATTTGACATTGTCGTGGGGTGGAAGGGAAGATGGTAGGTAGGTCGTTCATCATCACTAGAATCCTAATAATTTAAAAAATATATTTGAACATGATTAGTACAAAATATATGATATCAATTAATAACCATGTTGACAATATTGCATGATTAATTGGTTTGACGTTGAAATAATTATATTAATCAATATACCAAACAACTATAATTATTACGATCATTATCCCAGGATTGTGGCTAGAAGATGCAATATTGTTACAATTGGCAGGCTGAAGCAGCTGTCCATTTTCATCTACCAAATGCACCTTGCGGTATGCTGCTCCTGATAAGAGCTTCTGACGTTTAGGAGTTGTTTAAATACTTTGTGCATCTGAACTCGATTCTAGATCTGCATGAACCTGCAAATTTGTATACATTATAAATGTAATTAAGTTGTGCATGATTTCCATGGATAAAAAACATAAATTCAATTAGATAATGAAAATATAAATAAAATCTGAAGTAAACATTACGTCTCGATATGGATAGGGAGAACTCCACGATGGAGTTTCAGAAATATTATGCAACGAGCTGGATTTTGAAAAATTATCCATTCGATATAATTATGATATTTCCCCCCTGCATTTGAGCAAAATCGACAATAAATTTTGGTTCACACACCTAAATGTAATTTCGGTGCCTTAAAAATGGACTTCTTGTTATCGGTGCTAATGTGTAGATCATTTCACTGATGCATTTTTGTTACTGTGCGCTGGTGCCTGTTATAAACGAACGCACTGCTGACGAATAACCACAAATAAAAAAATTGCAACTCTATTTTCTATAAGTGAAAGAAAAGCGGTAAATTGAAAAATGGGCGGAAAATATTTTCGAATATCTAATTTCATAAAATAATTCTTTAAATACTAAACACTTTTTATTATTTCACTATTTTTGCAAAAAAATTCTGCTAGAGATTTGCAGGAGACATACCTGGAGCAACAGAGCACGAGAACACTGTGGAGTAGCGAAATACGTTCGAACAGAAGTATTCAGACAACCATAATTCCAAACCTGGTGATTCAAACCCTGTAACGTAGAATTTCAAACGATCTCATGATTAAAGTTTATTTTTTATTTTTTACTTTTTTTGAAGTTTTTTTTTTACGGAGTAAGAAAAATATTTCATTTTCTTTTTCATTTTCAGAAACAAAGTAAAAAAAAATCCATTTTTACCCTAAACGCCACATTCTTTTTGTTTTTTCCCTTTCTTCTCCCTTTTTCTGTGATTTCAGAATTAGGGCTTTTCATTTTACATTTAGAGGGTTTGTATTGCTATATATAGGCCTAAGTCATCCAATCCATAGGATGACTTGCATAGTCAGATCCCAATCCATGTTAGCCCTTACGTGAATTAAAAAAAAACAGAATTTTATTTATCGGTGTGCCCGACGTAACCTAGCGCACTGGTGCGCTGGATTATCCCAGCGCATTGCAGAGGTATTGTGTGATAAAAAAATTAAAAATAATTTTTTTAGTCAGTGCGCCATATGTAAAATAGGGCACCGGTGCACTATTTCATTATGGCGCACTGCGCTCATGCTGTTTCAAAAAAAAAAAAAATGTGTTAATCGGTGCACCATGTAACATATAACGCACCGCACCAGGTCTCCTAGTTAACGGAGAGCACCCTGTGGTGGTCCCTTGTTTGCGCGGGGCGTTTATGCTACAAAAACTAACACTGACTATTTTTATTATTTTGTCTATGTAAATCGGTGCGGTTGTTAACATGTAATGCACAGATGCTCCTTGTTGACACATAGCATTGTACGATGTGATATACTATTTGGTAGTGCGTTTATAAGACCACTATCCACCGACGTCGGTTCGTACACCATGAATGGTGCACCAGTTTCTTGAGATTTTCTTTTTTACCTGAAAATTTGACAATTTATTTATAAAATATATTATGAATGATATGGTACAAGTTTCATATTGATAAAGAAATGGATGACAAGAGATCAAGTAACAAAAATACTAATAACACATCAAGAAAAGAGAAAAAGGCAAGTTCTTTATAAATTCTTTAGAAAAAATATTATTTTCGAACTATATGTAAGTTTAAATAATATTTATTGTTTACTGTGTATCATGTAGAGCCACAAAATGATGAATCTCAATAAGATTATTTCTGATCTAGGACCAAAAGATGATAAAAGCTTGATGGAAAAATTGCAAAAGGATGAATCAGGGGAATGAAAAAATACTATCGATCCAATACGAGTTTATTTTTTAATTTTCGTTAATAATATACTTAAAATGATTAGATAACATGTGTCAAAAAATATATTAATTCACATATGTTTAATGTTCTATAGTGACCAACAACTCAGAAAAGGAATGTTTTTCTAAGAAAAAAAAAAATATATAACATGCAAATGAAAATGAATTTCTCCTTAGCTCATCTGGAGTGGTGTTGGAGGTTAACGAAAGGGGGAAAAATTTTTACAAAAGTTTGAGGGATCTAGTGGAACGAATGTATAGACGTTGTTTCCACTTACAATACAAAAAACAGTCCAATGATTCCAAGAACCAAATTTTATCTAAACTACAGGAAGAGATTCCAGAGAATTGCTCAATGAGACATGTCAGACTTTTATTAGAAAAAACGTACAACAAAAAAAAGAAGCAATGAAAAAGTAATATTTCTCTAAATGTTTGTCTAGAAATATTTATAAATATCATTTTTGTTATATTTACTTTTCATGTATCAATATAAAAATTAAATATTTTATTGTCATGTTACATTTTCAAGAAGATTATGAAAATCTCAAAAGATGAACGAGCTGATATCAGAAATATGCCAGTAGGAATGTCCAAAAATGTGTACAAGGAGATGGTCAAAGCAATGGACAAAAACGCATCGCAGGAGGAGCCATCTCAACAACAACGTGCTTCAAATGTAAATGTAATCATTGAATTTTTTGATCATTAGGTACAATAAATAAAGAATTTAGCATTAAATATTAATTTTCAAGTATTTTCTTGCAGAAAATAAAATAAAATGGAACACATTCAGCACATAAAACAGGATGACAAGGAAGAAAAGGGTTGATATCTAAGTTTGTGAGTAATTTTTGTTTCTTTATAACAACTTAACTAGATTTCATTTTTGTATTTTTTAAGTTGTTTTACAAAAATCATCATTGAATGTCTTCAAACAGGTGCTAACATACAAAGAAGAACCATCCGACGAATTGATTGACATTGGGTTAAATATGGGTTATGAGTATATGTTGGCATATCAGAAATTAAGTGTGGAATTTGTAACCATCTATCGATCTTATTTTACTTAGCTCCATCTATACTTAATAGAACAAAAAAATATTTTATATTAAATATATGATCTGTTATGGGGTATAAAAATTGCAGGAAACAAAGTATGAAACTATGCCAACAAATGAAATCTTGAAAGATGGCATACAACATGGTTTTGAAAGAATGTGTATAACTCATGAGTCAATTGTTGCTATGGTACGTAATTTATTTTTGATTTACATTGATGTATATTATTTAATATTTCAATTTTCATTATTCTCACCAATGTATATATGGTCATTACAGTTTAGTTTTATGTTTGTAGATGGAAGGTGAAGAAGAAGAAAACAATCAACACCGTGAACAAAAAATTCCTGAAAATAACCCAAGTCATGGAAGTATCTCTAGCAGTGACAATAGTTCAAGCGAAGAATGACGATCACTATGTTTGGATATCAAAGCAAGACGACGTATTTTTTGAAATTTTGTATGTGAAATCAGACATTTTGTTTAATGTAGTGGACATAGTGTCCTAATTGAAAGACAAAGGGATACCAATAACTGTCCCATTTTGTATGACAAAGATTGTCTTTTATATATATATATATATATATATATATATATATATATATATATATATATATATATATATATATATATATATATATATATATATATATATATATATATATATATGTTTTAATTGATTCTATTGCATTCTCCATTGTCGCTGTGAAATGTAACACCACTGATTAAATTTATGGATGATTAAATATTATAATGACGAGATGTGAAATTTGATGATATGATATAAAAAATTAATCCAAACATCACATTCAAATGCACTAATAAAAAATTTATTCATATGAATACTATTATAAGATATGTGTCATCTTTTGATGAATAATGAATTTTAAAAAATCACAATAATTATGATATGATATAAAAAATTAATCCAAACATCACATTCAAATGCATTAATAAAAATTTAATTAATATGAATAGTGTGCTAAGATGTGTCGACTTTTGATGAATAATGAATTTTAAAAAATCACAATAATTGCACTGTCACAAGTCGATGTTTCTAAAAAATACAAAATGAATACCGGTGCGTGTTAGTTACTGTACACCGGTGTGTTTGTATGATACAACGCACTGGTGCATTTATAAGACCTATAGGCACCGCACAAATACCAACATCAGTTATAAATCTTAGTGCGTTTGTACGATACTTCTCAACGGTGCATTTATGTGTGTCTATGCACTGGGGCATTTGTACGACCTATGGGAACCATACAAATACCAATACGAATTAGAAAAAATGGTGCATTTTTCTGATACTGCGTACCAGTGCATTTCTATAACTCGATGTACCGGTGCGTTGAGATGACCTATGGGCACTGCACAAATACCAAGACCAATTAGAATGGCCCTGTGTGTTGTATCACCAACATTGCGCCCTGGTGCGGTTTTATACCTTGACGGCCCAATGCATGCACCTTCGACTGCCCCGAGCCACCTTCTAGATGACACACACCGGTGCGTTGACACCTTAGTAGCGCACCGATGAAAAAAACATCCGTAATAACCTCCGACTACCCAGTTTTTTTAGTTGTGTTGAAATTCCGTTAAAAGCTCCACCAAAACCTCCGTAACCGTAAACGGATGTTGTAGAAAATGTGTTTTCGACAATTTTGGCCAATTTTACAACACTAAAAACCTCCTTTATAACCTCCGCTAGAGGGTCTTTTCCTTGTAGTGCTAGGCTGGTTGCAAAGGGGTATTCAAAAAAAGAAGCTATAGAATATGAGGAAACCTTCGCCCCCATAGCTAAACTTAATACAATCAGAATGTTAATTTCCTTAGCTACTAAACATCATTGGGTGATGCACTAGTTGGATGTTAAATTTTCTTTCTTAAATGAGGAGTTGAAAGAGGAAGTTTATTTAGAGAAACCTGAGGGGTTTTTCAAACAAGGAAAATAACATTTAGTCTGTAGATTAAAGAAAGCTTTATATGGAATAAAACAAGCTCCAAGATCATGGCTCGATAAAATTGATTCATTTTTCTTGCAACTCATCTAGAATAGAAGAAAAAATGACCCCAACCTCTATACTGTGTTTGATGAAAAGGGGTGAATTGTTTTGATTTATTTATATGTAGATGATCTCATCATTACAGGAAATGAAGATAAACGCATTGAATAAATCAAGGTGCAAATGTCAAAAATGCTTGAGATGAAAGACCTCGATGAGCTTTGCTACTGTTTCCATCTATAGATCTGGAGAGATCTAGGAAAAAATTTTCTAGTACAAATTAAGTATGTCAGGAGTCTTCTGAAATTTTTTAAGATGGATCAGTGTAAGGCTATAGTAGTGCTGTTACAATAGAACACCAAAATTCAGAGTGATGACGGTTCAAATGAGGTAGATGCAACATTATACAGGAAGTTGGTCGAGAGTTTAATCTACTTGACCACTACTAGACAAGATTTGGCTTATGCAGTCAATGCATTGAGCCAATTTATGTCCAAGCCACTTGAGAGCCATTGGATTGCAACTAAAGGCATCTTAAGGTATCTACAAGGAACCTTAGACTATGGAATTTTGTATATTGATTCTTGTGATGTGAAATTGATAGGTTTTTCAAACTCAGAGTCAATTGGAAACGTAGATGGTAGGAGATTCATAACAGGCTATCCATTTAGCATTGGGTCTGGGGTAATTTCATGGAGTAGTGAAAATCATAACACAGTTTCCTTGTCTTCAGCGGAAGAAGAGTACCAAGTGATTTGTGTAGCGACCTCTGAGGCAGTTTGGTTGAGGTGACTTCTCCAAGATGCAGGAGAAGAACATAAAAATGCAACAGTTATCAGATGTGATAACCAGAGCTCCATCAAAATTGCAAACAATCTGGTGTTTCATAAAAACACTAAGCACATTGATACACAATTCCACTTCATCAAGGAGAAAGTTTAGTCAAAAGAAATCCATATTGAATATTGTAATAATGTTTTCGATATCTTTACTAAGCCTCTTGGTAGAAATAAATTCTAAATTTTTAGGGAAATTTTAGGGATATTTGTGAACCCTTTATCCATTAAGGGGGAGTGTTGAAGATAATTGAGAAACTTAATTAGAGAGATTCCGTTCACCAGAACCTTAGATTAGGAGTTTGTTCCTACTTTCTAGGTATGGGTTCTAACTTCCCTATTTGCATGTAACCTATATATTGTTTGATCTGTAATGAGAATGTAGAGAGACTTACGAATGCAATCCCTCTTGGTGTAGTCTCTTAGAGTAGAGCTAACTAGTACAACTTTCATTAATTCAATATTCCATATTTTTATCATTTTCTTGTTTCTTGATGTTTGTTTTGCCTCATCTTTATTTTTTATGTTATTAGCCTTTTAAACATTGTCTATAAAGTTTCTTATTTTCTCACCAATTTTGATAAATTTAGTATCATATTTCACTTACTACTCTAGATCAATTCTCATAAACATAGAGGTTGTAGGTAGAAATTTCCATAAACATAGAGACAATAAATAATAAGAGTCATCAATAAACATGTTAGTTGTTATTTATTCATAATTCTTCAAAAATTTATTTGGATAAACCACTTCTCAAAAAAATCATATTTGTAATTGTGATTCAATTGCTAAGAAATCTCTCTTTTACAATGATTTACTTGACACAATTTAAGTGAACATATATTTATGGACACGATTACTCCATATCAATTCCCAAGGACATAGATGTAGTGGATAGCAATTACCATGGACATAGAAAGAAAATTTATGATAAACCTAATCAATAAATATTTTAGTTGCTATTTGTTTTTTAAAAACTTATTCAAGTAAACCACTTCCAAAAAATTTATTTCTAAGTTTTGAATCAGCTACTTGGAAAACTATATTTCACAATAATTTGCATGACATAATTTAGGTGGACATATGTTTATGGATAAGATTGTTAGGAGACAAAACCATCCATAATCCATAATTAATACTAGGAAAGAAATGGTTATATCACTAACTAATATGAGTTATGTGGGGGTGAGCTTTATGAATAATATTGGTAAGATACAAAACCATCCATAAGCCATATTTAAGATTAGGAAAAAAATTGTTATGGTAATAGTTAATACTAATCTATATATGTGTGTGTGTGTGTGTGTGTGTGTGTGTGGTAATAGTACATATATCTTGACCACAAATCTAGTAAGAGCCTAGAAGGATCAAATCTCATAGGTGAAAACCTCTTTTAAAGTGTAAAAATTGAATTAAAAATTTGCACATCTACAAATTTTATTCCCTCTTGATGCTTGAGAACATTGTAATTAAGATTGTTCTACATTGTTTATGTGTGTGTGTGTGTGTGTGTGTAATTTTTCATTATTTAAGTTACCTTTTTTAATATTTAAAATGGACTTAACATTTTCAAATGAATTTTGGGCAATTGGATTGGGTACACTACACAACATAATCTTGTAATTCCATATCAAACAAAATTCATCAAAAAATATAACATGTTTCAAGCATAAAAAAATATTTTTTTCCTTTGTATAATGCACATATAGTTTTTTTTTTTACTTACTTTATCTCTCTATAAAGTTGATAAAATATTGGTTTACTTTACTTGAACATAACATTTATATTCATTTTTATCTTTTTATTATAGTTGATATTATTCATTTTTATTTATTTTTATTATAGTTGATATTAAAAAAAAGGGAGACTTGTCAATTAAGGATTGAGCACACAAGGAATTAAACATATCCTTCATATTACTATTGAGATTCAACAAGATGATGAAGCTTAGTGAAAATCAGTCACCTTCACTAAGTGAGCCCGTAGGCTAGTTTTAGGTGTAAGTATATTTTTAGACTATGTCTATTTTTAGACATGGTGATCAAATTTCAGAAGTTGCAAGATGCTATTTGTGGATGGTTGGTCAATTTGGAAAAAATAGTTAAATTGGTTTTACAATATTGGCGAAGTTCATTTATAGATCGTCGATCTAAAAATAAAAGTGTCGATTATTATTAGCCCTTAATAATAATCAAACTCTAAATATCAACTTATTCTCTTGGAGCAATTAATTTCAGTATAAAAATTTGGCAAATCAATGGGCTAAAGGAATTACGCAATTCCTATGGTTTACTGGTTGTTCATGCATGGAATACTTAGTTAGAACTGAAGTGGAAAATTTATGACAGTGTTGGAAGAGTTGTTTATGGAGTTTTTATTTAGTTTAACTCAGTTATTGGAGTTAAACTCAGTTGAGCTAGTTGTATCTAGTCTAACTGAATGATACACTAGTGAGAGTGGAGTGAATTAATTAGTTAATTAATTCACAAATAATAACTCACTAATCAACTGAAAAAATACAACAGTTAACTACAGTGCATGTCAGTTCCACTGGAGACCCAGTGGAGAGGTAGGTGAAAGGGTGAGATGGACTATCTGTTGTGACTATAGTGATGCATTGATTGCATCACACACACATTGGAGTTGCCAATGAGGATTGCACAGTCAAGGGCAAGGGTAATTTGAATTCATTCAAGGCTATTCTTTAGCAGGGATTGTGCAGTGGAGGCAGGCTATCAGGTGGCAAGAAATCAGTGCATGGATTTGCATATTTCTTCATGTTAGTGTGTGACGATTGATTGTACTGAGAGATTGATGTACTAAGCTTTGTATGAGATTGTTACATGATATCTATGATACATAATATATGATAGTTGGGGTTTTTAGCTTCAGGCTTTCCCGTTAAACAACTGTGTTATGTGCGATTTTTTTTATTACTTCATGTGTTTGCAATTGAGTTTTTAATTTCTGCAAAAGATTAATAGTGGAAGGATTCTGTATTTAGAAAGAAGATAAAATATTGTTAGATCAGGAGAATATAGATATATACATGCATATGTTATATAATTTCTACATGGTATCAAAGTAGTGTTAATTCTTGAAGATTGCAATTGTGAAGAATTGCTAAGTTTGTGTTGGTGGACAATTCGAATTTTCTGAAGAAAATTCTTGGTGCGATAGTTGAGTATACATTGAAATATCTTTCAATGGGTTGCGATTGGAGTATGACCTTGATGACAGCTCGAATTACATAGCCTAGAAGGATAAGATGGAGGCGGTGCTGGAAGATAATGGACTGAAGGAGTTCATCGATAGTGATGTTCCTAAGCCGGGTTCTAGTCACTGCTGTAGGACTTGACACATGGAAAAAGAAGGTAGTGAAGACAAGAAGAATTCTGTTGGAAGGTTTGAAGGACCATATTGTGTCTAGCATTCATAGGAAATTCACTCCATTTGCAATGTAGAGGGATTTGATAGATTTGTTCCAAAGCAGCAGCGACCAAAGGAAGTTGGCGCTGAAAGATAAGCTCCGAAAAATAAAAATGGAGAAGGGCGACAGTATTCCAAAATATCTCACGAAGTTTTTCCACTGTAGGGATGAACTGGGAAGTGTGGGGATTACTGTTGATGATGAAGACTTGGTGAGCTTGGCTCTCCTTGGGCTTCCTAAGAGTTGGCATAGCTACGAATACTCTATCAATAGACGGGAAAAACTGTCGGGATGGGAGCGACTTTGGTTGGATCTTGTGCAGGAGGAGATAAGGCGAAGTACCAGGGATGGCTCTTCATCGAAGAATGAAGATGAAGAGAATTTCAATTTGCCTTCCAAAGCAAGGAAAGGGAAGGGGAAGAAATTTCCTCCAAAATCCGAGGCTTAAGGCAAGAAGCAAGATTTTTTTAAGGTGAAGTGTTTTCATTGTCACGAACATGGGCATTTCGCCACTAACTGCCCACAGAAGAAGAAGAACAAGAAGGCTACTGGAGCTGAAACGGGTGAGGCCTTAGCCTCACAATTCGAACTTGATTTCTCCTTGATCGCATGCTTGGTTTCAAGCGCAATGGGATCAGTGTGGTATCTTCATAGTGGTGTGTCGTTCCATATGACGAGAGACAAGGAGCTGTTTAGTGATCTGGAGGAGAAGGACCTCCAAATGCATATAGAGATGGGTGACGATGGTCGATACAGTGCAACCGGCATTGGGACCATTACCTTTGAGAGGGAGACAGGTAATCCATTTCTGTTGAAAGATGTTATGCATGTTCCAAGTCTGAAGAATAACTTTGTCTCGGTCGCAATTTTGGAAGACAAAGGTTATGATGTTGTTTTCAATGAGGGAAAAGCCTTCCTTCGACATAAAACAATGGGTCAAACCAAGAAGATAGGGATTCGAGTTAAGAATCTCTACAAGATAGAGGTAGATGGTTGCACTGCAATGGTGGGCAAAGCAGAAGAAGTGGTGAGCCGAGATGAGGGCGAATTATGGCACAGGAGATTTGGCCATCTTCACCATGGAGCTTTGAAGATTTTGCAGCAGATTTCTACTCGAATTCCCAAGGGTACTCTTGCGTAGTCAGATCAGTGCAAGGGGTGTACTATGGGTAAGTTTGTGAAGACCACCTTTCATGAGATGGAGAACCATGCTTCGGTGATCCTGGAGAGAATTCACACAGACGTGTGTGGGCCTTTCTCGTTTTCTTCAACAGAAAAACACAGGTATTATCTTATATTTTTTTATGAATATTCTCATATATGTTGGATCTTCTTCATGCAGAAGAAGAGCAAAACATTCTCAAATTTCTGTGAGTTTAAAGCATTGGTGGAGAAGGAGTCAGGGAAGCAAGTGAAGTCTCTACGGAGCGATAATGGTGGTGAATATATCTCAGGTGAATTCAAAGACTTTTGTAGAAAAGAAGGAATTCAAAGAGAACTCATAGCGCCTCATAACCCACAGCAGAATGGGGTCGCGGAGAGGAAGAATAGAATGATCGTGGGTCCTGCACGAGCTATGCTGCATGACCAGGGCCTATCGATGCACTTGTGGGTAGAAGCATGCAACATTTCGGTTTATGTGAATAATTGTTGTCCTCATAGAGTACTTGGCACGAGTAGAGCTGAAGAAGCTTTTACTGGTAAGAAGCCTGATATTTCTCATTTGAAGATTTTTGGCTCATCTGTTTACTTTCATGTGACAAAGGACGCCAAGAAGAAGCTGGAGCTGACTACAGAAGCTGGGATATTTCTGGGGTACACAAAAACACCCCATAATTATCGTGTGTATTTTCCAGACAGTCGGATGACTATGGTGCGACGGGATATAAAATTCAATGAGGTGAAAGCCATGAAGTTGTCGCTTGAGAGGGAGCTACACTTGCATGCAAAGGAGGAACTAATTGTTCCCAAAGATGAGCCTCTAGATGTGGATCAGCCACAGGAGGAGGTTCATGGAGTGGAGGAGTCCACTCATGCAGAACCAAACATCAGACAAGGTAGAAAGCGTACCACAGAAGCTGAGAGAATGAAACTTGATGCGGCACAGAATGTAGGAGTCCCTACATCACATCGCAGATAGAGATAGTCACCTAAACGTTTTACTGGATACATGGCTCTTATGAGAAAGTGTGTCATGAGAGAGCCCTCTTCTTTTGAAGAAGCAGTGCAGAAGCCCACATGGGTAGAAGCGACGGTGGAGTATGACTCCATTATCAGAAACAGTGCTTGGGAGATTGTTCCAAGGCCGGTGGGTAAATCAGTTGTAAGATCAAGATGGATCTACAAGGTAAAGCAAGCTACTAATGGGAGCGTCGAGAAGTATAAGGCAAGATTTTTTGCCCGGGGCTTCTCACAGATCGAGGGGATTGATTATGAAGAAACCTTTGCACCTGTCGCACGGTATTCTTCCATAAGGACCATCCTTGCTCTCTCAACGCAGATGGGTTGGCACATTCATTAGATGGATGTAAAGACTTCGTTCCTTAATGGGATCATTAAGGAAGAGGTGTACATTGAGTTGCCTGAAAGATTTGAGATCTTCAGCAGTGAGTCGCATGTGTGCATGCTGAAAAGAGCATTTTATGGGCTGAAACAAGCACCTCGTGCTTGGTACACTTGAATCGACAGCTATTTCACTGGACTTGGTTTCACCAAGAGTGAGGCGGATGAAAACCTGTACCAAATTGTGGTGGAGGGTAAGCTTTTAATCATTGCTCTTTATGTTGATGATTTAATACTAACGGGTGACAAGCAGTTGATACACTCATGCAAGGAAGATCTTGCAAAGGAGTTTGAGATGAAGGATTTGGGCCTCCTTCATTATTTCCTTGGATTGGAAATATGGCAGTGGGAAGGTGAACTGTTTGTGTCTCAAGGCAAGTATTCCCAGGAGATACTTAAGAAGTTTCACATGCAAGGCTGCAAGCCTATTAATACTCCTCTTCCAGGAAATTGGAGGAAAGAGGATGCTACATCGGCAGAGATAGTGGATGCCACTGTTTATCGACAGTTGGTGGGTTCGCTCATGTATTTAGTTAATACAACACCGGACTTATGCTATGCAGTGAATCATCTTTCACAAGTGATGGTTAAGCCTACCAAGCTCTTTTGGAAGGCAGGAAAGCATGTCCTGAGGTATCTCAGGGGCACATATGAGTATGGATTACGGTATAGATAGACGGATGAGGTGAAGTTGCATGGCTTCACGGATGCAGATTGGGTAGGTATCCCAACGGACAGAAAGAGAACACCAGGAGGGGTTTTTAGTATCGGATCTACAACAGTTTCTTGGTACAGCAGGAAAAAAATATCCATGGCACTCAGTTTAGCTGAAGTAGAATACATGGAAGAAAGTCAAGCTGTATGTGAGGCTATCTGGATGAGGAAGATCCTGGTCGGTTTGTTCAGTTCACATTTAGATCCTACAGTGATACATTGTGATAATCAGAGTTGCATTAAACTCTTGATTAATCATGTGTTTCATGATATATCTAAACATAATTATATCCGGTATCATCATATCAGAGATTTTGTGTAGTAGAAGATCATGTTGCTTCAGTACATTCCTACGGAAGATCAGGATGCAGGCATTCTGACGAAGGTGCTCGGCAGGAGCAAATTCGAATACCATAGAGGCAGGATCAGGGTGAAGGATAATCCCTATATTGTTGAGAGGGAGTGTTGATATTAAACAAGATGATGAAGCTTAGTGAAAATCAGTCACCTTCACTAAGTGGGCCCGTAGGCTATTTTTAGGTGTAAGTCTATTTTTAGACCATGTCTATTTTTAGACATGGTGATCATATTTCAGAAGTTGCAGGATGCTATTTGTGGATGGTTGGTCATGTTGGAAAAATAGATGAAATTCTATTTTTAGAATATTGGGCGAAGTCTATTTATAGATCTTCGATCTATAAATAGAAGTGTCGATTATTATTAGCCCTTAATAATAATCAGACTCTAAATATCAACTTATTCTGTTGGAGCACTTTATTTCAGTGAAAAGATTTTGAAAATCAGTGGGCTGAAGGAATTACGCAATTCCTAGGGTTTACTGGTGGTTCATGCATGGAGGACTCAGTTAGAACTGAAGTGGGAAAGTTATGACAGATTTGGAAGAGTAGGTCATGGAGTTGTTATTCAGTTTAACTCAGTTATTAGAGTTAAACTCAGTTGAGCTAGATGTATCTAGTCTAACTGAATGATACACTAGTGAGAGTGGAGTGAATTAATTAGTTAATTAATTCACAAATAATAACTCACTAATCAAATGAACAAATACAGCAGTTAACTACAGTGCATTTCAGTTCCAGTGGAGACCCAGTGGAGAGGTAGGTGAAAGGGTGAGATGGACTATCCGTTGTGACTATAGTGATGCATTGATTGCATCACAAACACAATGGAATTTCCAATGAGGATTGCGCAGTCACGGGATAGTGTAATTCGAATTCATTCAGAGCTATTCTTCAGCAGGGATTGCGCAGTGGAGGCAGGATATCAGGTGGCAAGAAATCAGTGCATGGATTTGCAGATTTCTTCATGTTAGTGTGTGATGATTGATTGTACTGAGAGCTTGATGTACTAAGCTTTGTATGAGATTGTTACATGATCTCCATGATACATAATATATGATAGTTGGGGTTTTCAGCTTCAGGATTTCCTGTTAAACAACTGTGTTATGTGCGATTGTTTTTATTGCTTCATGTGTTTCCAATTGAGTTTATAATTTCCGCAAAAGATTAACAGTGGAAGGATTCTATATTTAGAAAGAAGATAAAATATTGTTAGATCAGGAGAATCTGGATATATACATGCATATGTTATATAATTTCTACAATTACAGTGTGGGTGAGAAAATCAGAGACACTTTTGTCTTCTAATACAATGTATATATTAAAAAACTACCCATTGAACTACTCCATAGACTTATATAAAGTTATGATTATTTGTATTTTTACGTCGTAAGGCGTGTTTATTTGAAAACAAATATCCTAGATACCACTATGTCTTCATCTGTGTCATTGGATTAAATTCTATACGATTGAAATGTTTTGGGCCATTAGATCTAATGAATTAAATGTTAGAATATTGAAATGTTTTGGGCCATTAAATCTACTGCCTCATTCATTTAAGCTATAACTACCTAAATAACTCACCAAGACCTACTTCCACCTCTTTGTGAAATAATATATGACCTCTAAGATATCTATGTTCTGGTTCCAGGTTCCAAATATAAGAGCTCTACACGTACTTTCTCGCAAAATTGAGGTTACCACTATTTTTTTCTTCATCCTAGTCTTGTCTTGAGTTTACCAGTGACGTGACTTATTGTACCTTCTGTTGTTGTGATATAGCTCCAAATGAAAAACCATCGGACTTTTGAAGTCTTCAACGTTCCAACCTCTTTTACATAAATGTTTTCTCTGCTATGCAACTTTATACTGTGACTCTTGGTCAAGAGAAGGAAATCCTCGCTCATGATCGACATTGGATAAGTTGTTAGTTAGAATCAAGTTTTGCATGTCTCTTTTTATAATTTTAACTCATATGATGAGGATTTAATTTAATATGAGTTGTTTTGTTGTAGGGTTCAAAAGATACGCCAACTCTAATGGTTGAATCCACGCACGCTCGATAATGGAAGAGATTCAACAGTCCCCACTTTGGTTGGGTTCTTACCTCTAATGGTTTTAGGTTTTGAAACCATAAGAATCATTGGGGCCATAAGATTTATACCGACCCTGTCCTTTTATTACCAGCATAAGCTATTTGAATGCTTGAACTTAGTGGGTCGAAATTGTAAGGGTTAGTTAATCTATGTTGTTCATTTCCATGAGTAATAGGTTGAGTTCCATGGTCCTTTCCTCGCGCAGTGGCAGTTGACGGTTTAAACCCATATGCTAGGTTTTGAAAAGTTTAATGTATTTATTTGATTTGGTGTTGTTAATACAGAATATGAATTTATTTAAATAAATATATTTGTATAGTGAATTTTTTTCGTCTATAGTTAATTACTATTCTTCCTCTTTTCGTTGTCTTGGACTGTTTGGTTCGCTGGTTATTACTATGTTTTCTTCGAATCAACGGATGGCCTAGGACTATTCCTGTGGTGATCATACTCTGGTCTTGCCTAGGGACTAACCTCGTGCAGGTGCAGTTTCAGTTAATGTATTTAGTGATTTCAAATTAAGAACCCTTCAGGTTCATCACGGTTTTCTCAGGCATACATGTATGTGATTTTAATTATGTTCTAATAAGTATCAATACTATAGAATTTCTTTACAAAAATGGTTAAAATGGGCTACTTGTATGAAGTTGGCTAGCCCACTAATTCTGTTCGGGTACAAATAGGTTATTTGCATCTGCCACATTATTTTCTCTGTCATTTTTTAAACTATCCATAAATTTATTGAAAACTTGTTTAATTTTAATGTCAAGACAATAAAAGAAGTTGGGCATATTTAAAATTTTGACTACAAATCTTACAATATTGTCTTTATTAGAATAATTCCCAAACTTACTATGAGATCACGATGAGGATTTTCAGCTACAATTGTTAGCAATGGAGTTTTGGGCACATTTGATAGCAAAGAACAATGTCAAATTTGTTAACCTATTTATCTCAAATTTTGATTACAATTCTTATAATATTGTCTTTATTAAAATCATTCCTAAAATTATTCTGAGATCAAGATCTAGAGTTGTTAGAAATGTAGTTTTTCCAGGTGGACGAAGATGAGGTGTCATTTTGAATAGAGGTGTCTTCGAAACAACTTACGTATGTTTTACATCTTCAATCTAAGAACAATGGAGATATGAAAAAATTGACGATGCCACTTATATCGTGGAGGATTGTGAGATTCATTATCCTTAATTGTAAGATCTTCATGTAGTTCAGAAATCCTTCCACGGTAACAAAATTTTTTAATGCTGTCAAATTGTAAATTGTCAAAATTACCAATTTCAATCCTACTGTGTCAATTGGGTGTTCAATTTTAGCCCAGGACAGTTTCCATTAGAGTGTTACATATTCATGCTTAGCTTTCATTGATATAAAACAGGGTTTTGGTTTCTTTTTTAACTTTGTAGAAAAGGGGAGCCAAAGTGTTGATTTTGAATTACATGTCTTGGTTTTCATTCATATAAAACATGCCCTAAGTTGCACTAACTCATCCAGTGGTAAATATGGTAACAATGTTAGGTATTTACGTATTTTTGTACAAAGAAGGAGCCAAACTTTTTATGTTCAATGTCAATTATAAAGGCCATTTGTAATGAAAAAAACCATGTAGCTCAGTGGTTGAGCAATTTCAAAAAATCCTCTAGCTCAATGGTACAGAAACTTCAGCAATCCCCCCACATCTTGTAACATGTGTATTTTTACACCCATTTCATATTTTCCCCATTTATGGGTTTCATTTTTGTTCTTTTTTTCCCTTTTATGGTTGTATGTATTTTTACACCCATTTCATATTTTCCCCATTTATGGGTTCTATTTTTGTGTTTTTTTTTCCCTTTTATGGCTGTATTTATTTCGTGGCCATCGATGTTATATTATTTTCGTAATACCAGGGATGAAAACCATCCTATGTATGGATTTCTTGGTATTTTCATTTATGTTGTGGTTGGTTGAAGATTTACAAACCGTCATGGAGTTGAGCGATTTTTAAGTGTCCAGAGTCAAGGTAAAGAATCCTTTCTTAAACAATATTCTTCATGTTAAAAAATAGAATTAGGCATAGTTCAGATTATGTCCATGCTTTTATAAGAAATCTGGGTAATATTTAAATATTTCAAATTAGTTTTTAAAAAATTAATCAGGGTAATATTTAAAGGTTTCAAATTCATATTTAAAAAAGCAATCGGGGTAATATTTAAAGATTTCAAATTCGATTTTAAAAAAGTGAAAGGTGAGTTCAAAATTGAAGACAAATTACCTAGTAATTTTAAATTCATGGTAATTAGTTGCATGGGAGATTAAATATTTGTTTTTTTTTGTTTTTATATGGCTTTATTATGGGAAACTACTAATCGAGTCTGTAAATTTTCAAACAAGGTCATTGGATAGCATGTATAATATTGGTGATCAACGCTATGTATTTATCTTCTTTTATTAATAACAAACATAAATGTTATTTAGTCTGTAAATTTTCAAACAAGGTCTTTGGATAGCATGTAGAATATTGGTGATGAGTGCTATCTATTTCTCTTCTTTTCTTAATAACGAACATAGATGTTATTTACACTGTTCATTACTTGAATACAAACAAGGTCATTGGATAGCATGTAGAATATTGGTGATCGGTGCTATCTATTTCTCTCCTTTTCTTAATAACAAACATAGATTCTATTTACACTGTTCATTACTTGAATACTCTGAATAAATGTTTTTCTAGAAAATAATGCATATTTTTTTTTATTTTCATTCCAAAAATGCATTTATTGGTCACTAATAGTTATTATTTTGCAAGGTTTTCACATGGATCATCTTTGAGTATTTTGGAAATGAATCACTTTTTTTCTACAAACTAATGCATCTTGTTTTGTGATTTTCATTCCAAGAATGCATTTATTGGTCTCAAATTTTTATTATTTGAAGGTTTTGACATGGATCACCTCATTATTTTGGAAATGGATTTTTAAGTTAAAAGTTTTGGAAATGGATTTTTAAGTTCAAATTTTTCCTAAGAGAAACTCTAGTAAATGACTAAAATTGCAAAAAACTATTACTTATACCTTCTATGCTACTCTTTCCTATGCTCTTGCCTTATGGCGTTTCTTTTGCAACATGTGGTGCAATTTCTAGTTAATATTACTTATTTATTTCAATTAAAATTATATCCTCTCCTCTCAACGTGGATCAAATTCATAAACTCACTCTGTGTAAAATTCATAAACTCCCACTGGAATATTCATTTTTTCCCACACATCCATAGGTATACATGAGGGTTAGTCCACGGACTTGAATAGAGGTGGGTAATATATTTAAAAATTATTTATTAAGCATTATAAAAAAAAACAAAATTTAAAAGCCTCCCAAAAATGTTAGTGAAGGTGGGTGGCTAAAGGTTTTATTTGATATGAAATATTGATTTTTTTCTTATTTTCAACACACAAATGGTTTATCATTATTATTACTATTATTATTAATGGTTCATTATTATTACGTAATAATTATTGATTTAATAAAATTATAAGCACATTTTTATTGTGTATCTTTAAATAGTAAATGCAACGATATGTCATTTACTTAGTGATATTTAACTATTTTTTAATTTAATATTAATTTTATTTTAAAAATTATGAAATTATATATATATATATATATGACAAAATTATGCATTATCACTATTTACTACTTACTAATAAACGACTAATTTAATAAATTCTAAACTTTATCTAATGGTTGTATTTTTAAACTATAAATATATGATGTGTCATTATATAAGACATCTAATAAGCATTAATAATTTATACATATACTCTTATATGATGTATATTCTAACTAAAGTTTATAAATTTTCTATGAAATATTGGTTTTATTAAAAACAAGGATGACATAGTAGCTAGTACTTGCCTTTTAGTTTAAATATAGCTTAATTAAACTAAAAATTAATAAAGATAAAGATTTCATCACAGCAATAAAACACTAAATTGTTTAATGTCGTCACCAAAAATTAAGAAATATAATTAGCTAATATTGTTCACATTAACATATATATACTTATATATGTGTGTGTTTTATTTTTTATTAATATATATAATGTTTACTATAAAATTTATGAAATTGTGTTTTTAATATAATAATAATTCATATTGAAAATATGGAAAAAAAACTATAATTCATGAAAACGGAAATAATAGAAAAAAGAAAAAAAATGTAACCATCATGTTATTTAAAAGAAGAAGTGATGCGTAATGTATCTCATTGCAATGATGCTAGATGTGAATGGTAAGATTATATGTATACATATTGTGTAAAACTCGTTAAAGTAGGCTAGAGGATTAAGAATGGTGTTGACCAAGTTAGTTAATATGAAATTAGTATTAATCGCATTTCTTAATAATAAATAATGATTAGAGTCCAATATAATAAAAAAAATATCTAGATAATGTGTGATTATGTACATGTGGCAAGTGATATTAGAGCCACGTTCCAACATTGCAGCTTGATGGGAACTGAATGTGTAATGATGTGGTGAACACAAAAGGGGAAAGAGTGAAGCAGAAAGAGAGAGGATCCAGATCCCCAGGAAGACTAGAATCGTCTTATGGAGGAACAATCCCGGAAATGTGAGTATAGTTGGATGTGAACTAGAAGTACCGCGTAAATAGATTATTGGAAGAACAAAAACAATGAACTAGACAAATATAAGAAAATGTACAACAACTACATAATGAAATGGCATAAATGAGGAATGACAATGTAAGGTTGATTCAAGAATAGGAGAAAATTTTAAAAAGCCTCTCTGATAGATAAAATAATATAACTTATCAGCCAAATCCATATCATGAGACCCAGTCTAAAAGGGAACAACAAGGAACTGAGGATGACTGGGAGGAGAGTCATAACCAAAGAATTCAGCACCATGAGAGACAGAGAATTAGGCATGAGGTGGAGTCTAACAATGGGAAGGACCAAGGAATGAAAAAGAAGCAGAGGACAAAACTACAAGGAGAATTCTGAAAAATCAAGCCACCAAGCTACGATGGAGAGAAAGAAGAGGCAGTCGAGGCCTGGATCATCGAAATGAACAAATATTTTCAAGTGTACGATTATAACATCAATCTCGGGGCTATATTATCTATATACCAGCAACGTGGAAAGGTCACCCCATGGTGGGAGGAGATTGAAATAATGCAGAAAATTGATGAACCAAAAGTGAACTGGGAATATTTCCAGAGGCACTTCAAGAATAAATTTTTGACGGAGCGTTTTTCTGATGAAAAGGCCATAGAATTCCATGATTTGCGACAAGGGAAACTAACCATGGAGGAATTCATAACTAAGTTTACAACTTCAATGAGGTATGTGCCTTACTTACATGAGGAGAACGTGAAAGTGCAACAAATTTTAAGTAGATTACATACTTTTATGAAAGAGAGAATTGGATTTGACAGTCCTAAAACAATGGGTGAAGCAATAAAAAATGCACGAATGCGCTACCAAAAAACCAAGAAGGATGACTCTAACAAAAGCTGGAACCAAAAGAAAGATGAAAATATTCTTCATTATTTTAGGAATTCTATGGCTACTCCTAGAAATTTATAGAGAAATTTAGCAAACAAAGTGATGGACAAATCACAGTAAAAACCAAAATGGAAATCAAGGGCTATAACAGCAGAAGCCTCCACCAAACTAGAGCCTTTTCAAGTGAAAAAACCCACCTTACAGTATTGGGGTTGCAGAGAAGCCTATTACTATCGAAAATGTCTATAGAGAGTAAGAACCAAATAAGAAGCCAACATACAGGAAGCCTCCACTTTTTGTGAGGTAGCTAGAAGCATACCTCAAATCAACACAACTTTGGATGACCACCAGGTGGAGTACCAGCCCTCAATGATAGAATGTGAAGATAAAATTGCTAAACATCATGTCTCTGTTTTAATTGATCCTAGTGCTAGTTTAAGTTATATTATCCCCAACGCCATAAAATTATGTCATTTACAAAGTCTTAAATTTTAGAAACCTTGGCCGATACAGTTGGCTACACATCCCAAATGGTAGGTAACTGTCAAAGCATAAAACCATCCTATTGAGATATCAGGACAACATATTTATGTGAACTTGATCTTGCTTCCCTTGGGTTGATATGATGTGTTGATTGGCATGGATTGGATGGAAATTCATTGGTCTATGGTAGAATGTAAGGAAAAAAGTGTAATCTTCCTCACTGATGAGGGAATAAGGTTATAATTATAGGGTATTAAGAATGACATTAAACTACAACCCATTACTTCCAATCAAGTAGGAAAATGTATCTGAAAGGGTTGCAAAATTTATGTTGTCCGGGTGGGGTACAGGACCTCAAAGGACAAGATAACATCATTTGAAAACCTACCAATTATCCAATATTTTGTTTATGTGTTTCCTGAGTCCATCCCTAGTTTACCGCCCAACTGGGACATTGACTTCACTATAGATCTGGTTTCGGGAGCGGCTTCACTAGTGCCACGCAAATATCTGAAAACCCACTTCACTGCTGTCCAACGCTCCTTCCCTAGGTTTGACATAAACCTTCTTAATACTCCCACTGCATGTGCAATGTATGGTATAGTACAGACCATTTCATACATCAGGCTACCCACTACACTTGCATATGGAACATGGGACATATCCTCCTCTTCTTCTTGTGTCTTGGGACACTGTTCATGAGACATCTTTAAACCTACAGGAATCGGAACCTTCACCGATTTACTATCCTACATATTGAACCTCTACAATATAGTCTCAACATACTTCCTCTGATTTAACCAAAGCTTCCTCTTTGCTTGATCTCTCTTAATTTCCATGCCCAAAATATAGTTTGCAGCACCAATATCCTTCATGTCAAATTTGGAGACCATTTGGGTCTTCAAATCTTGGATAATTTATTTTTCATTTCAAATAAACAACATATCATCCACATACAAGACCAAATAAATAACATGGTATCCAATTAATTTAAAAAAAACATAGTGATCCTCCTTGCTTCTGGTGAAGCCAAGTCCCCGTATATAGGTATCAAATTTCCGATACCACATCCTTGGTGACTGTTTTAACCCATACAAAGAATTCTTTAACCTGCATACCAATTCTTTCTTACCCTTCACCATAAGGCCTTCAAGTTGCTTCATGTAGATCTCCTCTTCTAGATCCCCTTGAAGAAATTTTTTCTTCACATCCATCTGTTCTACCTCAAAATCAAATACGACAGCAACAAATAAAAGTAGTCTAATAGAAGTAACCTTGGAATCAAGAGAAAAAATATCACTAAAATCAATTCCCGGCACCTAGGAATAACCTTTTTCTACCAACCGAGCTTTGTATTTCTCCACCTTTCCTTCTACATTCATCTTCTTTTTAAACACCCATTTGCTCCCGATGGGCTTCCTTCCAGTCGGCAACTCCACCAAATCCCATGCCTCATTTTTGTGCAAGGATGCCATTTCATCAACCATGGCCTCCTTCTAGAGTTTTCCATCCCCTGAATCTACTACCTCCCTGACAGTCCTGGGATCATCATCAGTTATAGTTAAGGAAAAATTTGAACAGAAAGTAGATGAACTATACCTTTCTGGATGTCTTCTTTCCCGAACTGATCTTCTCATAGCTGGAGTTCGTGGCTCTTCCTCTTCTGAGTCTTCTTCTGTTGTAGAGTCTAATTCATCCTCCTTTATCTCAAACTCTACCTATTCAGGTTCCTTTGGTAGGACTTCATGTTTAAAAACATCTTTCACCTCTCTAAACACCACATCTCGGCTATACAAAACCTTCCTTGTTTCCGGGTTCCAAATCTTGTAAACCTTTAAACCATCCTTATACCCAATAAAGATGCACCTTTCAGATTTATTATCCAACTTGGTCCTTTTCTCCTTTGGAACATGTACATATGCATCACATCCAAATACCCTTAGATGTGAAAGAGAGGGTTTCTTACCAGTCCATACCTCGTGTGGACCCTTATCCTCCAATGTTGATGAAGGTGATATGTTAACCAAGTTACATGCAGTCTCCACTACGTCTACCCAAAATTCTTGTCCTAACCTAGTACCACTGAGCATGCTTCTCACCTTTTCCATCAGTGTTCGGTTCGTTCTTTCATTAACTCCATTTTTCTGAGGTGTGTATGGAGTAGTCTTCTGTCGTGCTATACCACACTTCTTACATAACTCTTCAAATTCCTTCTTGCAGAACTCCCCACCATTATCTGTCCTCAACACCTTTATCTTGCTTTTCTGTCTGGTTTTCCACCAGAGCCTTAAATTCTCTAAATTGTCAAAGACTTTAGATTTCTTCCTCAAGAAATATATCCATGTATTCCTTGAGAAGTCATCTATGAATGAAACATAGTACACAGACTTACCCAGTGATGGAACTGACACAGGTCCAAACACATCACTGTGCACAAGCTCTAATATCTTGTTCGCCCTCTTAGCACCAGAAGGAAAACTCACCCGATTCTGCTTTCCATATACACAATGTTCACAGAAATAGAATCCAGAGAGAAATTAGACATACCTTCTACCATACCATTTCCATGCAGTATTTGAAGGCCGTTCTCTCCAATATGTCCAAGCCTTTGATGCCATAGCATGGTCTTTTCTCCAGAGATTTCTATGCTTTCCGCTCCACTTTCAAGAACCACAGAATTGTTGCACCCATTAATAACAGTGCTGCCCTGAAGCTTGTATAGAGTCCCAATCTGAACTCCCCACATTAATACAAGTGCTCCCTGAATCATCTTACATGTATCTTTCTCGAACATTATTTGTACACCTGCATCATCCATCTTGCTTAGAGAAATCAAATTTCTGGATAATGCAGGAATGTGCAGAACACTAGGAAGTGTTCTAATCCTTCCACATTGCAGCCTCAGCTTAAATTTTCCACGTTCGAAGATTCTGGCCTTCCTATCATCCCCTAGGAGGACATCACCGCCACCATATTTCTCATACTCGCAGAACCGCTCCTTATGGGGAGTGAAGTGAAAGGATGCATCCGAGTCAATCAACCATGACTCATGATCTACATGTGTATTTGAAGAAGAAGCCAAATACACATCCCCACCTTCATCCGAGGTGGTTTTTTCCTAGGCAGAAGGAGCATCATCAGATCCCTTTCCTTTCTCAGGAGCTTTAGATCTGCTGTCCTTTTTGTAGTGCCCTTCCTTTTCGCATTTCTAGTACACCTTTACAAAATTTCTAGGAGATTTAGATCTCCCTCTAGATCTAGATCTCCCACTCGAAACCTTATTCTTGTTTATGTTTTGGGACCTTCCTCGTACACATAAGGCATCTCCATTCTGGCCCTCCATATTTCTCCATCTCATTTCCTCTGATAGTAAGGCTGAAACAATGTCATCAAAATTCAAGGTACTTGTATTGCTACCTATTGCAATAAGCAGACTGTCCCACGAATCTGGTAGAGAACACAAAAAACTGATGCACTTATCTTCATCTGAGATTTTAATATCAATAGATGAAAAATGGCTTACCAGATTATTGAAGGCGTTCAGATGCTCTGTCACTGAGTCTCCATCCTTCATCCTCAGGTTATACAGCTTTTTCCGCAGGAACAATTTATTCACCAAAGACTTAGATTGGTACAAATTCCCTAGCTTGTCCCATAAGGTCTTTGCCGTAGCTTCCCCAGATACATTAAACAATACTGAATTTGAGACACACAACAATATTGTGCTCTTTGCCTTCCGATCCAACTTCTTCCAGTCTTCATCTAACATTGACGTTGGTTTAGTACCTGGATCTACTGCGATCCACTGATCTTTATCCACCAGCAGATCCTCCATCTTGAGCTTCCACAACTCAAAACTCTTACCATTAAATTTCTCAATCTCTATCTTTCCGCCATTCGCCATCTTCTTTCACCAAAAGAATCGATCCCGCAGATCTCCCACTGAACAGGGTCTACCATAGGCCCGAGCAAAAAACCCCTCAGCAGCAAAGGCATCCCCTTGAAGTCGAAACTTCTCCGATACCATATGTAGGTTTTAACCATGAACATAAATTATCTACAAACGAATCTTAAAATAGAAAATAAAAAATAGCAAGAACATAAAAACATAAAACAGAAATACACAGAGGTTTTCCCCGGATCCAAAATTGGGACGACCAGCTTGATTTTTCATTATATTCCTTTTAGTGTTACAACACATATATATACATGCCAAAGCATACATAAAATCCAATCCATTAACCCTAGATTAGAACATAACTGTAGTTCCCTTGACCGAATCTACAAAATACCAGGGGCCGAAAACCATCATGCCCCAAAACCATGTGCAAACCCATGCACAAAACCATGGGCGGGTCCGCCCACCAAAAAATAGGGTCCAAATTTTTTTTCCCATGGCGTTGCACCCGACGCAATGTACAGAGGGTGCTATCACCACGCTTGTGACCCCCCCATGCGTGACTAGTCGTGGAAGGAATATAACACATACCCAACAGTCAAGATAGCTTGCGGAAGCTTCCCTTAAGGATCGTCAGTATAAGCATCTTTGGCACACCCAAGTATTGAATAAAATGGGTAAAGCCACCGAGTATGAGATTAATAGCTAGGAACAATTGACCTTCCATGGCATGATTTATGTCCCTAATCAGACGTCTATGAAACAATTATTACTTTATGAGCATCATCGTAGTCTAGGGTATCGGAAACTATTTTATGCACTAAAGAAAGAATATTTTTGGCCAGGAATGCGAAAATTTATCGCGGGATACCTCTCTAAGTGTCTATAATGTTACGAGGTAAAGGCTAAGCATAAATATCCGATATACTTGTTGAAAACCCTTCCTCTTCCAAAATGGAAATGGGAAATGATTACGTTGGATTTTATAACTGGAATACCTAAGACAAAGAAACAACATGACTCCATTATGGTTTAGTGGATAAATTAAGTAAAATTGTCGCTTCATTGCAGTGAATTCCACCTACAAAATTGTGGATATCACATAAATTTTTATGAAGGGGGTTTTCCGGTTGCACGGAATACCTAAGGTAGTTATTTATGATAGAGATGTGAAATTTACCTCTGCCTTTTAGAAATACCTCTTCATTGGATTGGGTAATAAAATAAATTTTAGCACTACCTACCACCTGTAACAACTGGCTTAAATGCTAACTAATGATTAAGTTATATTGTTAAGTCACGAAGACATTTATTGTTATTTTTTTGAAATAGTACATTATGAATAGGAAATAATTTTGATTATATAAAAATAATTATGGAAGTGATTTCTATAAAAGAATAATAGGCTGATGGTAAAAGTAACTCAAGAATTGAGAGTTAGTTGAACAGAATCAGTTCAAACAGTTTCCCCAACCTCTGAGGATAAAGAGATATCTTAGGGAGGAAGAGGGGTTCTGTTCTGTAACTGGAGAAGGAAATTTGGAGAGAAGAATTCCCGAACTGGTGCTAACCAGTGGAATACTCTAATTTTCTGATAATTGTCTGGAATAGAAGACTGGACCGGATTGTCCCAAGATCTCTTCCAGAATTTCTGTCAACTCACATAGCTCAGACTTGGAGCACGAGGGAGAGACGGAGATGTGATTGCCTCTCTCGAGGTAGGGAGGAATAGCTTAAGTCAATGAATCAAAGAACAAATAAGTTTACTGCTATTGGATATTCTTATTTTTTTATGAATGGAAAAATAAACCAGTTTAAGTATTAAATTTGAAGTAGTTACAATATTTAAATTGTAATATGACAGGCTCTATGTATGTTTCTTTTTGAAAAATAAGACAGTCAGATGAATCTCAAATTTATTTTCTGAAAATGATGAGATAAAGAACCATTAAATTAGAACCCTCGAGAAGAAAGCTCCGAGTTGATCATTCCCTACAGCTGGGGTAAACACGGACAGAATGGTCTGACCATTTTTTTTATTTTAGCTTAAAAAGAAAGATGTTTTGTAGTTAACTAGTGAACATAATAGATTATGATAAGAACATAGTCAAGAGGTAAGGTCATGCAAACATCCATTTAAGAATCAGAACTGTGTGTGAATGGAAATGATTTCTAAAAACTAAAAATAGTATTCTCTTATGACTAAATGCAAGAAATCAAACTCAAACCCTTTATACGATAATTATATCAAATACTGTAGACTTTAACTCTGGAATTGAAAACAATAGACTACAGAAATTTTCTTTGAATACATCTGAGTAGTAGGATACTGCTACAATGATATAAGCACCAAACATCTAGAAAAAAAATAGAACTTAAGTCATTTGATGTGGAAGCAACCATTACTATGAAATTAACCATAAAAGTTTCACTGTATCTATATATCCAAGAAATTCAGAATTAATACAGTCAGCACCTCAAACCCCAAGAAAACCACAATAATAAAGTTATGGTAACCATAAATCTATATGGAAGAGAACAATTTCCGTTATAGTTTAAAACATTTAATGAAAATATTGTACAAGCAAGACATCTATAGGGGCGATAAGTTAAACCCTATAGATATATATATCAAGAATTGAATAGATAAACAAGAAAACGTATCCATATATCTTCCACTTTGGATAAAGAAAATCTCGGAAGGGACTCGTAACAGTCTACAACCGAAACATTGGGGAAAACACAAATAAAAGCTGGAGGTTTAGATCAAACATGATTAAATGTATCTATATTCTGACAAGGAAAACAATGAAGATATAATTGTTACATAAAAGCGACCTCGGCATGCCCATTTAGGGTATTGGCCATGAGAGAAGGGTTAATGTTTACAATAACATATCCAAAACAAAAACTCCATAGCAAGACGAAAAATTCCTCTGCAAGCCTGATGTTTCTGTGACCAAGTCACTCACAGCAAAGGAGGTACCTGACAGAGCCGGAAGAAGTTAGATGATCTGTTATTTGAGATTTGTAGATTACATTCGTTACAAAACCAACCAGCGAGCATACCTGCAAAAATTAATTTGAGAAGGCATTATTAAACATCTAGTTCTCAGATCCGAAAATGTTAAAAAAAATATATTTGATATGTTATGCGGCAGACTTACCTTTAAGGATTCGTCACTGAAGAATGAGAAAACAACCTACAAGGGTTACCATTAAGTTTTAGGGTAAATAAACCGGTTGAGTTCAAAAAAAAAACTAAAGAAAAACAAGTGCAAATAAACGAAAATGTAGTAAATGTTTTCACTATGGATTTTACTGGAGACCGCACAGTTGAAGAGTGGAACTCTGTCCACCGAAGCTCCAAAAGCATTACGGTGGCCTAGACGGAAGACAGTCAAACTTAAGACACGAACGAGATTGAATCCCACAATTATCAACTTCGAGAAATTGGAAACATAAACCTATGTAGTTTATCTGTGGAACAAAAACTATGTCACAAAAAATACTTATGCGAGTAAACTTATGTCACAGTAAATACTGCTGCAAGAAAAACCCAAAACTCTGTATATGACTTACCTTGCAACTGCCTAACAGACAACCTGTCAACACTGGAAGAACCCTGGAGGGTTTGTTGCAGAGGCAGAGAGTTTCTTCAACAAAGAGATGGACGAAATGTTCAAAAATCAAAGGAAGTGGTTATGGATGGGAGGTCATTACCTATAATGGTAGCTCAATACCACCTTCAGATTCTAAGAGGTCAGATCAAGGGTGGAGAAATCACCCACCTATCCATCGTAGTGGTTGATAGCATGAAGGCAATAATCTCAACAACCAGAATTGAATAGCCATAATCCTTACTAGATATACCATGCAGAAAAAGTGAACCACTAAATTGAAAATTGATTGCAATGAGTACGCGTACAACAAGATCATTTAAAGCCAAATAGATAGGCTGACAATTTGATTTCCCCGAAAAGCTCAAGACATAGTATTAACCTTAGGGAAAGTTTGTTTATGCTATGTATAAAATGTATTAAACTTAATGCTGGACAGATGTTATGTCGGGTGTAGAATAGATAGGATTATTCCTAAGTCAATCTAGATAGAGGAATGTAAAAATTAAATAAAATGTAAATGTAATTAGAGGTAAAATTTTTGTAATATAATTTTTTTTTTTTATGACTATAATGATGTATGTTGCAAGTGGTATCAGAGAAGAATTCGCATGTTGGGACCCTATGGGTCATCTAATGATTTAAGATGTGTATTCTGATGCACAAAGAAAAGAAGCATAATAGGAGACATTATGATAAGGGGGCCAATGCAACAGCCACCCCAGACCACTGGGGAACCCCAACCCCAACCATAAATGAATCTTGAGATGTGGATTTAGCTGAGTGTGGATTAGCACCAGCAAACAAGTACACTAATGTTGGAACAACGATACCAAACTAGAATTCTGTTAAATACAATATAGAAGCTACACGAAGAAATGGTGCGAGTTCGAGGCGATAATGAGTGTTTGATGCAAGAACAAGAGAGGATACTAAAAAGCCTCTCGGATAAACAGAATCAAGGAATGGAATAGCCCAACCCTGATAGGGACATGAAAGAAGGAAATGAGAAACAAGAAAGAGACCACATTAATGATAGAATGGAGATAAGTCATTCACAACGGAGTAAAAAAAATAAAAACTACAATGAGGCCGAGTCAGGTAATGTGTCAGATCATAAAGAAGATAAGATGCAAAAAGTAGAGTTGCAAGGTGAGCTTCGAAAGATAAAACCACCTACGTTTGATGGAGTAGAGGAAGAAGTGGCTGAGGCATGGTTGATAAACATGAACAAGTATTTTCAAGTTTACGAATATAGCAGCAAACTTAAAGCCAGATTGGCCATCTATCAGGTGAGGTAGAATGGGAGGAAGTGAAAAATGTCCACAGTATAGATGATTAGGACGTGACTTGGAATTTGTTCCAGCAATACTTTAAGGATAAATACTTAACTGAACACTTCTATGACGAAAAATCTAGAGATTTCCATGACTTAAAGCTGGGACAAATGACAATGGATGAGTACATCACCAAGTTTACTTCCTTACACTGTTATGTTCCTTATTTAAGGGACGAAAAGGAAAAAGTACAGTGGTTCCTGAGTAGTTTGCTGACACATATGAAGGAATGAATTGAGTTTGTGAATCCAAAAACCATGGACAAGGAAATCCGGAAGGCAAGAATGTGCTATCCGCAAGCTAAAGCAAAAGGAGAATAGGGAAAAAGTTGGCCGACAAAGAAAGAACACAAGGGCAGTTCAAATTTCAAGCAAAAACAGAACCAGTAATTTCAGGAGTGCTGCCAGGAGCTCAGTTAGCAAACAGTTTGGTAGGAATCATCAGAGAATAATATGGCTTGCGGAAGGTAAACCCACGAAAGCTTCCAGCAAGCCATATCAAGCACAAAATCAGAAACCACCCTACAGTGCTGGGGTTGTGGTGAGGCTCATTACTACAGAAATTTCCCGCGGTGAGGAAGGAGTGAGGTGGTTACCAACTTACAAGAAGCTTTGACAGTAGGAGATGTAGCCAGAAATATACCCAGAATTAACGTAGCCTTGGAAGATCGATAGGTAGATTACCAACCGACAATGATAGAGTTGGAAGGTAAGCTACTCTCTCAACCTATTTCTATTTTGGTAGACATAGGTGCAAGTTTAAGCTACGTAAGTCCCAAATTAGTAGATATTTGTAAATTGCAGAGTCAGAAATTTAGAAACCATGGCTGGTACAGTTACCCACAAGAGCAAGGAGAAAGGTGTGTGCCAAAATTCTGAACTGTACACTGGAAATTAGTGAACAACAGCTAACTGTAGACCTGAATATATTACCTCTAGGGTCCTATGATGTCCTACTTGGTATGGATTGGTTGGAGAAGCACTAGACGTTAGTAGACTGTAAAGAAAAAGTTATATATTACAGAATGCAAGATGGAACTCATAAGGAGATTCAAGGTATAAAGAAACCTCTACCACTACGTCCTATTACAGCATCTCAAATGAGTAAGTGCATGAGGAAAGGATGTCAGTTATATGCCATCCAAGTGGGTTTTACTAATTCCAAAGAAAATGCTCCAATGACGGAAAAAATTCTAATAGTACAAGAGTTTAAGGATGTATTTCCAGAGGAAATACCAGGCTTGCCACCTAGAAGGGACATTGATTTTACTATAGAGTTGATACCTTGAGCATCACCGATTTCAAGAACACCATACTGAATGAGCATACCAGAGTTAACCAAACTGAAGATGCAGTTACAAGAACTACTGGATAAAGGGTACATCCGACAAAGTGTATCCCCTTGGGGAGCTCCAATGCTATTTGTAAAGAAGAAAGACAGAACCATGCGAATGTGCATGGATTACCACCAGCTCAATAAATTGACTGTTAAAAATAGATACCCTCTACCGCAAATTGATGATCTATTTGATCAAGTGAAGGGAGCTACCATATTTTCAAAGATAGATCTAAGGTCGGGATACCATCAGATCCGGATAAAAGATGAAGACATTTATAAAACTGCTTTCCGTACCAGGTACAAACACTACGAGTTTGTGGTGCTACCATTCGGATTGACTAATGCACCAACAACCTTTATGAGGCTGATGCATGGTATAGTTCACCCCTTTTATGGATAATTTTGTGTTAATATTTATTGATGACATTTTAGCTTATTCCAAGAACGTAGAAGAGAATAAAGAGCACTTACGGATAGTGCTGGAAATGTTACGGAAGCATCAGCTCTACGCTAAGTTCAGCAAGTGTGATTTCTTCAAAGTAGAAATGCAGTACCTTGGTCATGTTATTTCTGCTGAAGGAATCGCAGTTGACCCAGAGAAAATTAGAACGATTATGGAATGGAAGGTACCCCAAAATGTGGTAGACATCCGATCCTTTATAGGTTTGGTCGGCTACTACCGGCGATTCATTGAGGGATTCTCAAAAATTGCTTTCCCAATTACTTCCTTACAAAAAAAAGGAAAAATATTTAAATGGACAAAGGAATGTGAAGACAGTTTTGGAAAGTTAAAACTTTTATTGACTACAGCTTCAATATTAAGAGTAGTTGAACCCAATAAAGAGTTGGAAGTCTATAAATATGCATGTAAAGAAGGAGTTGGGGATATTCTGTCACAAGAGGGTAAGGTAGTTGCCTATGAATCACGGAAACTAAAAGAACATGAACAATGGTACTCATCTTATGATTTGGAGCTGACAATAGTAGTGCATGCACTCCGAATATGGAGGCAATACTTGCTTGGAAAGATATTTGTACTCGAAACTGATCATAACAGCTTAACTAGTTATTTTAAGCAAGCTGACCTTAATTCTTGCCAAGCAATGTGGAATGCCTTCCTGAGGGAGTTTGACATTGACATGCGCTATGTGAAGGGAAAGGAGAATAGAGTAGCTAATGCATTAAGTAGAAAGTTTCATGGTGTTTATGAGATGTAATATAATAAGGTTGAATGAAAATTCCTGTAACAAATAAAAATAGAAGCTGAAAAGGATCCTGAATACCAGTTTATGTGGCAGCAAGCAAAGGAGTTCAGAAAACAAGGAAAATCCGCTGACTATTAAATTAATAAATATGGGTTGATAACTTTCAAGGAGAGGATTTTTGTTCCAAATCGAATGGAATTGAAGGAACTAATTCTAAATGAGTATCACTAAAGTAACTACTCTGGACATCCTGGGTATCATAAAATGCTAACATCAAATAGGAAAAACTACTTCTGGCCAGGTATGAGAAGAGACATTGCAGAATATGTCAACAAGTGTTTGGAGTGCTAGCAAGTGAAGGTGGAGCATCGACACCCAGCCGAACTGATGCAACCTATACCGGTACCTGAATGGAAGTGGGAGGTTATATATTTAGACTTAATTATTGGTTTACCAAGATCAAAGAAGCATAATGACTCAATAATGGTGGTGGTAGATCGATTAAGTAAAGTAGCACATTTTATACCAGTGCAGTCCACTTATAAGACGGTGCAAATAGCAGACATATTCATGCGAGAGATCTTTAGACTGCATGATATCCCAAAGACTATCATATCTTCCAGGGATGTGAAGTTTACTTCAGCATTCTGGAAACTTTTATTTATAGGATTGGGAACTAAAATTAATTTCAGGGCTGCTTACCATCCATAGACGAATGGGAAAACAGAGCGAGTTAATGAGATCCTGGAGGATATGTTACATATGTATGTGATGCAACAACCAACTACGTGGGAAGAATATCTCCACCTAGTATAGTTTGCATACAATAAAAAATATCAGGAATCCCTTAAGATGAGTCCAGTCGAAGCATTATACGGACTTTTGGTGTCCGGATATGAACAGAATTCAACCCTTTCTCCACATAGATTATCAACCCAAGGGTGTTAGTTATTTCAAGACTAACGGAAAAGTATATGCAGATACAAGCACATGACCTGTTGTAGATCACAGGTTGAAATCCATAACGCACAGACCACTGTAACATCGATTAAATAAGCTGCAGAATTTAAAGGGCATTCACAACAATTAAAAGTAAATTGTAGCAGCAGTAAGGAAATCACACTAAAATGCAAACAATAAAGGAAAAAGGAAAATGCGGCACCTGATCAGCAGAGTGGGCCCAACTCTCTGATCAGGGCTGTGGTAAACTCACGAATTACAGAAGAAACAACAAGCTATTGTGCATTCGATTAATGATAAAAGCAGTTTGTTACAAGATCTGTATGTAAAAGGGCTTAACCTTGATTCACAGCCCGCAGGCCTCTTTATACAAATGTCCTGGAATCCTCGATTCCCCTCAGCAACCCCATAGTTACAAAATACATCTTGTTACAAGGAAAACCTAGTTGCCCAGAAGGAAACCGTAAAAAGGCCTGGAATGGTGCTGGTACAAACAAGTATGTTATGTTGTAACAACAAATAAGGAAAACGATGGAGATGATGGGTTGTTCCTCGACTCACGGCTGCAACGCTCCTGTTTTAGCCAAATCTGAAGAAATATCGGAGTTAATATGTAAAAAGGTAAAACCTCCATGACAAATACTTCATTAATAAAATATCCCATGAAAGATAAGGAAAAGGATTTTACCTCATGCGTTTAAGAGTAATAATGGCACAAAGAGATAGAAAGATAGGGTAAAATGGGAGAGGAAAGTATACAAATCTGGCACCCAACATCTCCCCCCAAATGGTCTATCTGCATGTCCTCATGCAGTTCATCATCTCCTCAGATCCAGATTTGACTGACTTTTATCGGCATGAAGCTGTGTGAGGTCATATTCTGTAGCCATTTCAGTTCCTGGTGGCTTATATCCCTCTTTCAAAACAACATCCTTCCACTAGTCTGGATCAACGTTGTATGCAGGAGTATATCGATTGGCTGGCAACTAGAGAAGGGGAAATTGAAACCTTAAGCCCATCCATCTAACCCCACAGGTATGAATGCATGCCAAGAAACGTGGCATTCTATCTACAGTCTGTGCAAAGTTGGGTGCCCCAAATGGTTCTCGTTCTCTAACGACTGAGGATGAAAACGTCCACCTTTTCTGACAACTGTCCAGTGCTTCCTTGCAAAACATCATAATCTGGCCGACACATAGGTCAGTGCACCATTTCTGGGTTGCCAACATGTGTTCTTTACGGCCCTCAATCTGTATAAATGTATAATTATTGTTATAAATGTTTGAGGACTGACCATGCTCTCTTCTCATCATTAATGGCCTTCCGACTTGATTTTATTAAAATGTATCCCAGGTCTTTCTACACTTAATCTGATTGATGGTATAAGAGGTGAAAGCTCTTAAATGGATGTCCCCCACGAATGGAATGGGGTTAAAGGACTGATCATGCCTTAACTAATACCCATGCATGTAGAGCTCGCACATTAAGTGTTGTCCTATGGTATCATGAATTTTTAAAATACGTAGAAATTGAATGGAGTCCTCAGTTTCATACCAAATCTCCTTAGATATACTTTCAAGACAAAAGAAAAGAAATTGTTCATGAAGGAATAAGGCATAGCTATGTGCAGGAGGTCTGTAGGCCATTACCTGCTGTGCCAGGGAGAACATCTTCTCCTTATCTGTCTTCAGCAACTACACTTGTTCTTCCAATTCCTCTATTCTCGCCTTCTGTATGGCCTACTTTTGTCATGCCTTGTATAGCTGATCCATGTACCCTGTGACGACTCCGGTAGCTTGTTCTCGAACCCTAGTTGTTTCCTTTTTATGGTTGCTCACAACAGACTGCCACTTCTGAATCTCAATGGCCAATACAAATTATTGACCCTCAAACAACTCTTCAATCGGGCCAGTCTGGGTAGCTACAGTGGAGACCTCGATTTTTGGCTTTATTGCCCTCCATTTATAGATTTCTACCTTCCTTTTTGGCCGAGAAACTTGCTTTTTCAAATCCCTAACCTCCCTTTTTAGTCTCATGGTTTCATTGAACTACAGCTGATATTTCTTCTTGAGAGGTAACCTTCTTTTCTCACATTGTTCAACCCATTCCTGTTTAACAATAAATTCATTTTCTGGGACTATGACAGACTCAGGAAGCGGCGGAATGTTGCCAGTATTCTCAGCGGATTCTCTTCTCAATCCTTTCTAGCTAGGCTCCCTATCTCCAGGGGCTTCTTCCTCTATGTTCCCTCCAAGAACTTCTACCATCTGGTCGACAATTTCATTGACCACTCTGTATTCTAGTGTTTCCACAGGAACTCTATCTTCTTCGCGAGCCTCTAAGTGTTCTAGTTCAGTAGTGGTTGGGCCAATCTTGGCCGTTTCAACAAATTTAAGCAGTGGGGGAACAGCTACTTCCTCCATTAATCATTTTGGCAAGTGGAATCCCCTCGCCCCTCTAGGCATCGGGGACTAGAACGGATAACGGGGGACAGACTCATCACCTTCATTTCCAGTCTAAGCCGAAAATTCGCGCATTACTACCTCAACCGGGGTCGATGCTGGTTCTTGTGGAACAATGTCGAATTTGTGGCTTATTTCCCTTCTATCCTCTTGCTCCTTACTCACCATTTCTTCTTCCTGGGTCGATACTGGTTCTTGTGGTACAATATCGACCTCTTGTTTCATTCCTTCTCTACATTCCTGTTCCTCATGAATCACGTCTTTTTTTATAGTCGGTACCGGTTCCTGAGAGCCAGTGTCGATTTTTCAGGCTGACTCCTCATGTTCTAGCCAAATTGGGGGTGGTTATTGTGTAACACCCCCACCTGTATCAACATACATATCTATTTGGGTAGGTGATGTTGTTTCTTGCAAAACAACATCACTTTTCATTTCTCTGTCTGCAATTTCACTCCTTTGTTCTTCATTGACAAAATTCGATGACTGTGTAACAGTATCGACTTCTTGCATGATGTTCATAATTTCTTCCTCTATGGGCTCTTCAAGCGCGGCTGGTTCTTGTGTGGTAGCCTCGGTTGTGCCGCCAATTACCTCCTCCATTCTCATTTCTTCTTCTGTGGGCTTTTCAAGCGAGGCTGGTTCTTGTGTGGCAGCCTCGGCTGTGCCGCCAATTACCTCCTCCATTCTCATCTCTTCTTCCATGGGCTTTTCAAGAGAGGCTACTTCTTGTGTGGCAGCCTCGGCTATGCCACCAATTACATCCTCCATTCTCATCTCTTCAGGTTCCTCCTGATCAACCATCATTTATTCTTCCTCAGGTTCCTCCTGAAAAAACTCCATTTCCATTTCCTTGGGTTCCTCTTGCTCAATTCCCTCTGAATGGTATTCTTCTACCAGACCAGCCGGAGAGGCTGGTTCCTCTTCTCTAGCTTCCATAATGGCTGTTGCCTCTTCTTCTGAGGACTCGCAGAGATCTACCCAGGAGACCCGAAGCCTGCCTATTGCATGCACGACCAATAATCGCACCAATCTATGGTTAGAAATCACTTCAAGCATTCGGCGAGAGCGCCGAGCAGACTATGCCATATGCTGCAGCTGTTTCAATAGGAAGAAGGGCATGTTTAAGGCATGCACTTGATCTTGTGGACATCGAAGGTGCGTTAGAATTTTAAAGTGATATTTGAACAAAGCTATGGCCTGCCCTTGCAGGTTATGTATTTTATTATGAAACCTGCAACTTCATTCGAAGGATACGACACAGTTTTGCGCTCGTATCCTCTGCCCATTTGAACAAAAGTTTCTCCTTCCTGTAAGAACAATTCAGTAAATTTCGGGAGAGAAACGTTCCGAGTAAACCATTGGTTCCCCTGATGTCTCAGCCTACTAACCTCTACGATTACCTCTTCTGTGACAGGAACTTCCAGACCTCTAACCCTCGAGTAATTATCCTCTAAATTGAGTGTTAATTCCATTGTGATTCCTCCATCAAACCCCTGCAATCTGTCAAAGTAGGTATCCCACCCCACGTCAACAAAGATTTTCCATACCTCTAGATTTCTGTGAGCTGAAGCTGTGTTTTCAGGCTCATGCCACACAACCAACCCACCCATACTTTGGAGACTTGTAGCAGCACTCCCTGTAATAGCAGACTGTTGGGAGGAGGTGGTGTATACAAAATTTAGAGAAAAAACATGGTGAAAATGGAAAGCTACGATAATTCTCGAAAACCGAGAAAAATCATGAAAGAATATGGTAAGTGTGGTGAATAAAAATAATAATTGTTTCGTATAGAGTGGAAGAGACATCTTACGGATCCCAATACATGTTGATGGGAATCGTAAGGTGTCCCGTGAATGGATTGTCATACTGATTTATGAGGAAATTATTATGCCGTCTTTGACTATGATGTTACCCCCCCCCCCCCCCCAACTTAAATTTTTGTCGTTCGCGACATTAAAATATTTACATGGGATATTTAATTAAACTAGAAAAATTCATGTCGAGGCATACCTGACAGCCTACCTAGACGAAGTGACGGTTAGTAGGATGATGATGGAGTAATGATGTGGATGGATTAATAGCAGTACGAGTAACAACATTAGAGTAACAACATCCGTTGTAACAAAATTAGGATTAATAGCATCAGAGTAACATCATCCGGTGTAACAACATCAGGAGTAATAGCATCGAGTAGCAGCATCGAAGTAACAGCATCCGGTGTAACAACATCTGGAGTAATAGCAGTGCGAGTAACAACATCTGGTGTAACAGCAATGCGAGTAACAGCATCTGGTGTAACAGCATTTGGAGTAACGATAGTGTGAGTAACAACATCCGGTGTAGCAAGATCGAGCAAGGAGTAACAACATCGAGTAGTAGCATCTGGTGTAACAGCATCATGAGTAGCAGCAACTGAGTAATAGCACCATGAGTAGGAGAAACTGAGTAACAACATCATGAGTAGCAGCAACTGAGTAACAAAACCATGTGTAGCAGCACCCAAGTAACAGTACCATGAGTAGCAGAAACCAAGTAACAGCATCCGATGTAATCGCAAATGATACTTTGGAAAAAAGAAAATTGTTTAATTTTTACTCCTTAGTATTAAATCCTGCAAAAAGACAATAAGATAAGTGATATAATCCTTTATTCTTTTTTTTTTTTACAAGGGTGCAGAGGAAGGATTCTCTGTGCTGATGAACTTCAAACCATATTTCTCAGAGATTTGTTTAATAAAAGCACCCTTAGAGGCTGGGTGGTGGTATAATCTCAGGCGATGTCCATTGACTATGAATGACGCACTTGTATCATCAATTGCAACTAGCCTGACTATTCCATTATCAAATATAGCATCCACCTCGTAAGGTCCCTTCGAACAAATGCAAAGCTCCCCCTTAAAATCCTTAAAACAAGAGTCAAAGAGTAGTTCCCAATATCCACTTTGAAACACCTTATTTTTAATAAACTTATCATTCCATTTCATTCTCTGCTGCTGGATAGCAGTAGTTGGCTAGACAGCCATTGAACGTATTTCATCAAGTTCATTGATTTGAGCCAGTTGGTGTTTCTGGGCATCTGATAGACCTAAACCAACTTCCAGAGCTGTTTTGAGCATACTAATTTCAAATTCTATTGGAAACAACGGGGATTTCCCATAAACCGACTCGAATAGTGAAAACCCGGTTGTATTCTACCATGTTGTTCTATATGCCTAGAGAGCTTCTGGGAGCTTCTGAGCCCAATCATGACGATGGTATGCCACAGTTTTTGTCAAGATGTTTTCCAATGTCTTGTTCATGCTTTCCACTTGTCCATTCGGCTGGAGGTGGTATGGAGATGTCACTCTGTGCTTGACCCCATATTTTTGCACAAGATTTTCTATCTTGTGTGATGTGAATTGTGCTCCTCCATCTGAAACAATCTCTCTTGGATTACTGTAACGAGCAAAAATTTCTTCAAGTAGAAAATCTGAGATGACCTACTCTGTTTCTTTTGCAACAGCTTTGGCTTCCACCCACTTAGTCACGTAATCAGTACAAACCAATATGTGGACTTTTTTCTGGGATGGTGGGTTAAAGGGTCCAACAAAGTCAACAGCCCATTTCTCAAAAGACTCGAGGAATATCTGTGCCTACAAAGGCATTTCATCAGCTCGACCGGGCTACCCCATACGTTGGCAACTATCACACCTCCTAACATAATTCTGAGCATCACGAAAAATGAAAGGCCAATAATATCCCATTTGTAGCACCTTATGGCTTGTTCTTTTGTCCACAAAATTCCCTCCACAAGGGCCATCATGGGCAACTTTCAATACCTCATAAATATCATCCTCAGACACACAACGTCGGATCTGCTTATCTGCTCCTATATGAAAAAGGTACCCTACCATCCAAGAATATCGAGCAGTATGATGGATAATTTTTCGTTGTTCCCTGTATGAAAAGTGAGGAGGTACTTTCCCTATAGCAAGATAGTTAGCAATATCTGCATACCATGAAGTTTTAGTAGAAACTTCAAAAATATGTTCGTCAGGAAAGTTATCTTCTATGGGTGTGCATTCATCATTGCTATCCATTCTAGATAGGAAATCAGCCACTACATTATCTCTTCCTCGCTTGTCTACTATTGTAATATCAAATTCTTGAAGTAATAGCAACCATCTTGTAATACGGCCAGGAGTAATAGGTTTATTCATCAAATACCTAATTGCTGCATGATCAGTATGGACAATAGTAGAGTACCCGGTGATGTAATTCCAGAACTTATTGACAGTGTAAATGACAGGTAGGAATTCTTTTTCTGTCACCGTATAATTTAGTTCAGTAGGAATTAAATTCTTGCTGACATAGTAAATTGCATACAGTGTTTTGTCTACCTGCTATCCTAAAACAGCCCCTACTGTTGTGTGAGAAGCATCGGTATGTATGTGAAATGGTAATGCCAAATCAGGTCCTCAGAGGATTGAAGCCATGCAAACCAGCCCCTTTATTTTTGTGAAAGTTGTCTCACAATCTTTAGTCCACAAGAATTCTGCATCTTTTGTTAGCAATTGAAACAGTGGATGTGCTATTTTAGAAAAAATTTCTATAAAGTGTATGTAATAACCAGCACAACCAATAAATATACGAACCTGTGTGGGTGTTTTGGGTACCGGGAAATGTGATATTACCTCTAATTTTGCCTGGTCAACTTGAATTCCAGCAGTTGAGAGAAAATGTCCCAATACTACTCCTTCTTCCCTCATCATATGGCATTTGACTATACTCAGATATACATGGGTCTATTTAAATATTTTGAGTACCTTCTCTAAATTTTCCAATCCTTCCTTAAAGGAGTTTCCGTATGGGGTAAAGTGATCCATATAAATTTCAACGCTATCATCGACCAAATCAGAAACAATTCCCAATATTTCCCTCTGGAAGGTAGCAGGAGCATTACACAGGCCAAATGGAAGGACCCTGTATGCAAAGGTTCCCCAAGGGCATGTGAAATTTGTCTTATCCTGGTCTTCCGGGGCTAACTGGATCTGGTTATATTTGCTGAATCTATCTAGGAAGGAAAAGAAATTCTTCCCAGCCAAGGTATCCAAGACTTGGCCAATGAATGGCAAAGGGAAATGGTCTTTTTGCGTTGCCTTATTTAGTTCCCTGTAATCTACACAGATCCTCCATTTATCATTATTTTTGGGAACAATAACTAGCGGGGATACCCATTGGCTATCTGAGATGGGGTAAATGAATCCTACATCCAACAATTTTTGCAATTCTTCCTTGAAAATATTTTTGAGAGAAGGATTCATCCTCCATTGAGGCTATCTTATAGGGTGGCAATCTTCCTTAATATAAATATGATGAGTGCAAAGGTTGGCAGGGATACCCTTCATGTCGGTATAATCCCAGGAAAAAGCTTCCTGGTGATCTTGAAGGACTTTCAAAAGATGTTTTGTCTGAGATTCAGACAGGTTTGGGTTAATATTAAGTGTTTTCCCTAGTTCAATATCAATTGGAGTACTATCATGGGATGAGGTTACAGGAATTTCTTCAATGTCATCTTCTGGTTCAATGTTTTCCTGTTTCTCACGGCTCATAGCAAATTCTAGAATATGTCGATTTGAATCGAAAATAGAACTGGAATAATTAATGAAAGCATTAATGGCATCATATTTAGTTTCTGTTTTAAATTGAAGGGCTTTCCCAATAGTGAGGACAGGTCTAACATCTTCATTTTTAGGTTCAGGCTCTTCTACATGTAGAGGTTTTTGACTGGGTAATGATTTTTCAGATGGGCTCGGTTCTGCAGGAGGATAAAGCTTGAGATTCTTTGTAATTGTCTCATTCAATATAATCATGTGCCCAGATCGGCACCCTATGTAGGCATATCCAGTTGCAAGCCAAGGTCTTCCTAGGATCAATGGGTGACTACCTACTGAAGATAGGGTCTGTAATATAAGGACGTCCACAGGGTAATGCCATGATTCTACTTAAATGATCACATCCTCTAATTTCCCCATTGGTTTAATTGTGGATCTGTCTGCAAGTTCCAGGATAGTAGGGGTTGGTTTAATGTTTCCAAGTCCTAATGTGTTCATTTTTTCAACAATGGTAATGTTAATGGCCGCTCCCAAATGTACTAGTACGTTTGGGATTTCCACCCGATTAATCTGTACAGTTAGAATCGGGTTCACAAGGTCTTCGTATTTTACAGGCATGATTTTTCCTAACATGATATCAGATAGTTTTCCCACTACATGAATGGTCAATGGTTCCTTAGGTTTCCTCCCTGGTTTCTTTGAGCAGTATTCTTTCAGATTTTTTGCGTATATAGGTACATCCCTCATAGCTTGTAACAGGGGTATTTTAACAAAGAGATTCTGCAGTTCCCCTAGGAAGTCAAACTCTGCTTGAGGGTTTGGTTTACTCAAGGTCAATGTTTTAGGGTATGGAGGAGAAGTTAAATGACCTTGATTAGGAACAACTTGGGGAGTTTTCTAATTTATTACATTTTGATCTGAATTCTCCATCACTTTTCTTTGTTATGGTTTTGTCTCTTCACCATCAAATTGTTCTGTAATGATGGGCGAAGTAGGTGCATTTACTACCCGGCCGGGTTTTGGGTATGTGTTATATTATTTCCACGACTAGCCCCACGCGCTATACGTTGCGACGGGTGCAGCAGGGGGGTCACAAGGGGGGAGGCAGCCCCCACTGTTGGGGTCTGAGCAGCGCCCCGGCGAATTTTTTTGGGTGTGCTGACCCACTCATAGGCGGACCCACCCATGGTTTGTGCATGATTTTGCACATGGTTTTGGGGTATGATGGTTTTCGGCCCCTGCTATTTTGTAGATCCGGTCAAGGGAACTACGGTTATGTTCTATTCCAAGGTTAATGGATTGGGGTTTATGTATGCTTGGGCATGTATATATATGTGTTGTAACACTAAAAGCAATATAATGAAAAATCAAGCTGGTCATCCCAATTTGGGATCCAAGGGAAAATCTATGTGTTTATCTGTTTTATGTTTTATGCTCTCACTATTTTTTATTTTCTGTTATAAGATTCGTGTGTAGATAATTTTTGTTCAAGGTTAAAACCTACATTTGGTATCAGAGTTGTTTCGGCTTCAAGGGGACGCCTTTGTTGCTGAGGGTTTTTTTCTCAGGCCTGAGGTAGACCCTATTCAGTGGGAGATCTGCGGGATCGATTCTTGTGGTGAAAGAAGATGGCGAGCAACGGAAAGATAGAGATCAAGAAATTTAATGGTCATAGTTTTGAGTTATGGAAGCTCAAGATGGAGGATCTGCTGGTGGATAAAGATCAGTGGATCGCGGTAGATCTGGGTACTAAACCAACGGCAATGTTAGATGAAGACTAGAAGAAACAGGATCGGAAGGCTAAGAGCACAATACGGTTCTGTGCCTCAGATTCAGTATTGTTGAATGTATCTGGGGAAGCTACGGTGAAGAATTTGTGGGAAAAACTTGGGACTTTGTACCAATCTAAGTCTCTGGTGAATAAGCTGTTCCTGCGGAAAAATTTGTATAACCTGAGGATGAAGGATGGAGACTCGGTGACAGAGCATATGAACGCCTTCAATACTGTGGTAATTCAGCTATCATATGTTGATATTAAAATATCAGATGAAGATAAGTGCATCAGTTTTTTGTGTTCTCTACCAGATTCATGGGACACTCTAGTTATTACAATAGGTAGCAATACAACTACCTTAAATTTTGACGACATTGTCTCAGCCTTGTTGTCGGAGGAATTGAGATGGAGAAATATGGAGGGCCAAAATGGAGATGCCTTATCTGTACGAGGAAGGTCCCAAAATAGAAACAAGAATAATGTTTCGAGTGGGAGATCCAAATCTAGAGGGAGATATAAATCTCGTGGAAAGTTTGTAAAGGTATGCTGGAAATGCAGAAAGGAAGGGAACTACAAAAAGGAGTGCAGATCTAAAGCTCCTGAGAAAGGAAAGGGATCTGATGATGCTCCTTCTGCAGAGGCAAAAACCACCTTGGATGAAGGTGGGGATGTGTATTTGGCTTCTTCTTCAAATACATATGTAGATCATGAGTCATGGTTGATTGACTCAGGTGCATCCTTTCACTTCACTCCCCATAGGGAGTGGTTCTGCGAGTATGAGAAATATGATGGTGGTGATGTCTTCCTAGGGGATGATAGGAAGGCCAGAATCATTGGACGTGGAAAATTCAAGCTGAAGCTGCAAGGTGGAAGGATTAGAACACTTCCTGGTGTTTTGCATATTCCTACATTGGCCAGAAATCTGATTTCTGTAAGCAAGATGGATGATGCAGGTGTAAAAACAGTGTTCGAGAAAGATGCCTGCAAGATGGTTCGGGGAGCACTGGTATTAATGCGGGGAGTTCGGACTGGAACTCTGTACAAGGTACAAGGTAGTATTGTTATTGATGGGTGTAACAGTTCTGTGGTTCCTGAAAGTGGGACGGAAAGCCTAGTTGTCTCTGGAGAAAAGACCATGCTATGGCATCAAAGGCTTGGACATATTGGAGAGAAGGGCCTTCGGATACTGCATAGAGATGGTATGGTAGAAGGTATGTCTAATTTTTCTCTGGATTTCTATTTCTGTGAACATTGTGTGTATGGGAAGCAGAATCGGGTGAGTTTTCCTTCTGGTGCTAAGAGGGCAAACAAGATATTAGAACTTGTGCACAGTGATGTGTTTGGGCCTGTGTCAGTTCCATCACTGGGAAAGTCTGTGTACTATGTTTCATTCATAGATGACTTTTCAAGGAATACATGGATATATTTCTTGAGGAAGAAATCTGAAGTCTTTGACAGATTTAAAGAATTTAAGGCTCTGGTGGAAAACCAGACAGAGAAGAAGATAAAGGCGCTGAGGACAGATAATGGTGGGGAATTCTGCAAGAAGGAATTTGAAGAGTTCTGTAAGAAGTGTGGTATAGCATGGCAGAAGACTACTCCATACACACCTCAACAAAACGGAGTTGCAGAAAGAATTAACAGAACGCTAATGGAAAAGGCAAGAAGCATGCTCAGTGGTACCGGGTTAGGACAAGAATTCTAGGTAGAGGCAATGGAGACTGCATGTTACTTAGTTAACAGATCACCTTCATCGGCGTTGGACGATAAGACTCCACTTGAGGTATGGACTGGTAAGAAACCCTCTCTTTCACATCTAAGGGTATTTGGATGTGATGCATATGTACATGTTCCAAAGGAGAAAAGGACCAAGTTGGATAATAAATCTGAAAGGTGCATCTTTATTGGGTATAAGGATGGTTTAAAGGGTTACAAGCTTTGGAACCTAGAAACAAGGAAGGTTGTGTACAACCAAGATGTGGTGTTTAGAGAGGTGAAAGATGTTGTTACACATGAAGTCCTACCAAAGGAACCTGAGAAGATAGAGTTTGAGCTAAAGGAGGATGAATCAGACTCTACAACATAAGAAGACTTAGAAGAGGAAGAGCCACAAACTCCAACTGTGAGAAGATCAACTCGGGAAAGAAGGCAACCAGAAAGGTATAGCCCATCTGCGTTTTGTTCAGGTTTTTCCTTAACTATAACTAATGGTGATCCCAGAATTGTCAGGGAGGCAGTCGATTCAGAGGATGGAAAAATCTGGAAGGAGGCCATGGTTGATGAAATGGCATCCTTGCACAAAAATGAGGCATGGGATCTCATGGAGTTTTCGGCTGGAAGGAAGCCCATCAGAGCAAATGGGTGTTTAAAAAGAAGATGAATGTAGAAGGCAAGGTGGAGAAATACAAAGCTCGGTTGGTAGCAAAAGGTTATTCCCAGGTGTCGAGAATTGATTTTAGTTATATTTTTTCTCTTGTTGCCAAAGTTACTTCTATTAGATTACTTTTATCTGTTGCTGCTGCATTTGATTTTGAGATAGAACAGATGGATGTGAAGACAACATTTCTTCACGGGGATCTAGAAGAGGAGATCTACATGAAGCAACTTGAAGGCTTTATGGTGAAGGGTAAGAAAGAACTGGTATGTAGGTTGAAGAAGTCTCTGTATGGGTTAAAACAGTCACCAAGGATGTGGTATCAGAAATTTGATACCTATATACGGGGACTTGGCTTCACCAGAAGCAAGGAGGATCACTGTGTTTATTTTAAATTAATTGATGACTGTGTTATTTGTTTGGTCTTGTATGTGAATGATATGTTGTTGATTGGAAATGATAAAGAAATTATCCAAGATTTGAAGACCCAGCTGTTCTCCAAATTCGACATGAAGGATATTGGTGCTGCAAACTATATTTTGGGCATGGAAATTAAGAGAGATCGGACAAAGAGGAAGCTCTGGTTAAACCAGAGGAAGTAGTCGAGACTATATTGCAGAGGTTTAATATGCAGGATAGTAAACCGGTGAATGTTCCTATTCCTGTAGGTGTAAAGCTGTCTTTTGAACAATGTCCCAAGACACAAGAAGAAGAGGAGGATATGTCCCATGTTCCATATGCAAGTGCAGTGGGTAGCCTGATGTATGCAATGGTCAGTACTAGACCAGACATTGCACATGCAGTGGGAGTATTGAGCAGGTTTATGTCAAACCCAGGGAAGGAGCATTGGACAGCAGTGAAGCGGGTTTTCAGATATTTACGTGGCACTAGTGATTATGGCTTGTGCTACCAGGGAAGACCGGGATTGGAAAGAATGTTGGACATTCGTGGTTTTGTTGATGCAGACTGGGCTGGAGATCTGGACCAAAGAAGATCTACAAGTGGGTATGTGTTTAGCCTATTTGGAGGTGCAGTCAGTTGGATGAGTAAAAGACAGTCTATAGTGGCGCTTTCAACTATAGAGGAAAAATACATAGCAACCACTCATGCAAGCAAGGAAGCAGTTTGGTTGCAGAGATTGTGTTCAAGTATGGGGTTGGTACAGCAAGCTATAAGGATAGACTGTGATAGCCAAAGTGCAATTTTCTTGGCTAAGAACCCTGCTTACCATTCAAATACAAAGCACATTGATGTTCAATATCACTTTGTTAGAGATATGGTTGAGGCTAAAAGGGTGTTGCTGGTAAAGGTGGACACTTTTAAGAATGTTGCAGATGCATTGACGAAGTCTGTGAGCACTCAGAAGTTCTCTTGGTGTAGAGAAACAATGGGTGTTGAAGAATTGGCCCAATGACTAAGCTCTCATGTGGCCCCCTGTGGAAAGAAAACAACAAGTGGGAGAATGTTGGGTATGTGTTATATTATTTCCATGACTAGCCCCATGCACTATACGTTGCACCGGGCGCAACAGGGGGGTCACAAGGGGGGAGGTATCCCCCACTGTTGGGACCCACTCATAAGCGGACCCACCCATGTTTTTTGCATGAGTTTGCACATGGTTTTGGGGTACGATGGTTTTCGGCCCCTGGTATTTTGTAGATCCGGTCAAGGGAACTACGGTTATGTTCTAATCCAGGGTTAGTGGATTGGGGTTTATGTATGCTTCGGCATGTATATATATGTGTTGTAACACTAAAAGGAATATAATGAAAAATCAAGCTGGTCGTCCCAATTTGGGATCCAAGGGAAAATCTCTGTGTTTATCTGTTTTATGTTTTATGCTCTCGCTATTGTTTATTTTCTGTTATAAGATTCGTGTGTAGATAATTTCTGTTCAGGGTTAAAACCTACACCGGGCTATAGATTTATTTCATTAAGTACCGCGGTAGAAATGCTGTAAGACTGAAGGTTCAAAGTGTTTGTTTGTTCGACCCCTTTATTGTTCAAATTCGGGTTGGGCTGGATAGGTGTAGGTTTTAACCCTATATAGAAATTATCTACAAACAAATCTTAAAACATGAAATAAATAATAGCGAGAGCATAAAACATAAAACATATAAACACCAAGATTTTCCCCTTGATCCCAAATCGGGAAGACCAACTTGATTTTTCATTATATTCCTTTTAGTGTTACAACACATATATATACATGTCAAAGCATACATAAACACCAATCCATTAACCCTGGATTAGAACATAACCGTGTTTCCCTTGACCGGATCTACAAAATACCAGGGGCCGAAAACCATCGTTCCCAAAACCATGTGCAAAATCATGCACAAAACCATGGGTGGGTCTGCCTATGAGTGGGTCCGCACACCAAAGAATATAACACATACCTAACAATAGGAAGCTGGGGTCTAATGGCTGGGTTTCCTAGGGGTGCATTGGAAGGCAACTGAAGTTGTTGTTGAGGCATAGGTTGAGGAAACTGTCTAGCAGGAGAGGGTCCACGCCAGGTCTGATTCCATGAAGGATTTGGACTGGATTTGAGGAACCCATTGTTGCCAAGGGGGATACTGATACTGAGACCACATGGCTGAAAACAGTGTAGATTGGGGACCCATATTAAAATTGTTAAAGTAATGGGATGGGTCCTGAAACATACCTGGATTCATAGCCGGTGGTTGAGGTTGCCATGGCTTCTTCTACCCCATGAAGTACAACTGGTCTACCACGCTTTCTTCACTTGCTCCTTGCAAAACTGATTTCAGCCCAGGCAGGGAAGGACACGAACTAGTCGCGTGATTCTGCTCATAGATTACGCAAGCTCCCACCGTGTTCAATGGGCATTCCTTCAAAGGGAGCTTCTTTCTGCATTGTGGGTAGAATATGGCCATGGTTTTTTTCAACTCCCTCTGCTTCTATTTTTCCTGTAGAGTGTCCATATGGGCTGATAGTGTGCTTAGAATATCGGTCCTTATATTGTCCAATAGATTTCCAATCTCTACTTTTGTGACCCCTCCACCGGAAGTCTTCGATGACTAAACCCCTTGCCCACTTCTTGCAGCCCCCCGTGAACACTTAATACAATAATCATAAATAGTTTCAAAGTTTTCTTTCGAAATATCCCCTTTTCCTACTATATTCAGAAGTTGCAGAGAGTATTCCCTAGGTGCTTAGAGAAGAATGATCTTCATAATTTCCTTGTCCAGGTCACTATGTCCAGACTTCTGCAATATGTATTTAAATCGTTCTACAAAGTCCTCCATATTTTCATCCTCTTTCTATGCAAATTTATATGTTTCCTCCTTAATGTCACGGGACTTACAGTAATCTTGGTTTTTCTCCAAGAAAGCTTCTTTCATCCCTTCCCATGAGGTAATCATTCTCCCTCCTAACCCCATGAACCATCTCAGGGTCGTACCCTTTAGGGTAGCAGGAAATATCTTCAACTTCTAAGAATCAACAATATAGTCATATCCGTGACAAACAATATCAAATTCAAAAAGGAACATGTTAGGGCCTTCAAAAGAAAGCTCGTGGAAACTAGGCAAGGCTGTTAAAGGGATGGGTCTCATTGGTGCATCACCTGTAACATTTCCAATGGGAAAATCAATAGAGGAACTTACAGGTGCCATAAATACCCTCCAATACTCACTTGGAATTTCGACTGCTTCTGCTGCTGGTAATTGGAGTGATTCGACCAGAAGAGGTTGCACCGCACTTTCCTGGTCCTTTGGTGACTCAAAATCCTTCAAGAATTCCTTTGCCAAATCAAAATCATTTGATTCAACTACAGGAATTTTTACAGCGCTGCCTTGGTCTCGTGGGGATGAAAACCCTTTTAGAGGTTTTTCTTCCCAGTTAGAGTTGCTCAGTTCTTTTGATCCCCTACTTGCCACTTCTTCCCCTTCTGCTGTTGATAAGGATATCTCCTCCACTGATACCCTATTTATTAAATCTTTTGCCATAGAAAGAACACTTTCTGGTACAGTGAATGGCATGGGTTGCTCCACAAACTGCCCTTCGGACTTCGTCTGAACTCTAACCCTAACAACAGCACGCGATGATGCCTCAGATCTAGATTTTTCAATAATTTCCTGAATGTATGTATTCCTTCCCAGATCCTTCCCCTTCTTTGGGTGTCTTCCTCTTCCCCTCTTATTCAGATCCTTGTTCATACAAATTGTGAAGAGGGTTCATCAAAGTAACAACAATTTCTCAGGACCCAGAGCAGGACAGATAGCTTCCTCCCCAGGACAAGAGAATAGGTTCAAACAGACAATAAAAAGAAAATAAAAATTGAAGTTTAGCACCTGGAGCAAAGTAATCACATACCCTCCTCAAGACGAGAAGTTGGCCCAAGGAAAAAGAAACAAAAGCTAAAAGCTAGAAACTACGCCCAGGGCTTAGGGCAGGGTTACAAAATACCCTCCCCAAGACGAGGGATTAAGTTTAATGAAAAAAACAGAACAAAGCAGAAAGAAAAACAACATACTATGCTCAGGACTTGGAGCAGGGTAATAAATGCCCTCCCCAAGAAGAGAGATCATTTCTACAGAAAAACAAATAAAAAGTAGGAAAGAAAAACATAAAGCACTTATGCTTAAGACTTGGAGCAGGGCAATAAATTCCCTCCCCAAGACGAGAGATTGACCCTTAGATCTGTTGCAGATCCTGTTCTTGCACCTGTTAGCCTTCCCCGGCAACGGCGCCAAAATGTTGGTGTCGGGATATGAACAGAATTCAACCCTTTCTCCACATAAATTATCAACCTGAGGGCGTTAGTTATTTCAATACTAACGAAAAAGTATATGCAGATACAAGCACATGACCTTCTGTAGATCACAATTTGAAATCCATAACACACAGACCACTGTAACAACGATTAAATAAGCTGCAGAATTTAAAGTGAATTCACAACAATTAAAAGTAAACTATAACAACAGTAAGGAAATCACACTAAAATGCAAACAATACAGGAAAAAGGAAAATGCAACACCTGATCAGAAGAGTGGGCCCAACTCTCTGATTAGGGCTGTGGTAAACTCACGAATTACAGAAGAAACAACAAGTTGTTGTGCATTCAATTAATGATAAAAGAAATTTATTACAAGATCTATATGTAAAAGGGCTTAAACCCGATTCATAGCACACAGGCCTCTTTATACAAATGTCCTGGAATCCCCAATTCCCCTCTGCAACCCCATAGTTACAAAAATACATCTTGGTACAATGACAACGTAGTTGCCCAGAAGGAAACCGTAAAAAGGCCTGAAATGGCGTTGGTACAAACAAGTCTATTACACTGTAACAGCACATAAGGAAAATGCTGGAGATGATGGGTTGTTCCTCGACTCGCAGCTACAACGCTCCATTTTCAGCCAAATTTGTAGAAATATCAGAGTTAATATGTAAAGAGGTAAAACCTCCATGACAAATACTTCATTAATCAAATATCCCATGAAAGATAAGGAAAAGGGTTTTACCTCATGCGTTTAAGAGTAATAATGGCACAAAGAGATAGAAAGATAAGGTAAAATGGGAGAGGAAAGTATACAAATCTGGTACCCGACATAGACGAGAATGTGGAACTCCTATTAACTAGAGTAGCCCAGAAACCAAGTCGATGCTTGGACCGGAAATGTTAGCTGAAATGGAGTCAGAAGTAAGGAAGATCCAACAAAATTTGAAGGCCGCTCAGGATAGACAAAAAACGAGTATGTAGATAAGAAAAGGACATATCGTGAGTTTGAGGTGGGAGACCATGTGTACATGAAGATCAAACCAAAGAAAATCACTTTAAGGTGGGCCTCTTGAGCCAAGTTGGCTCCGAGGTTTTGTGGCCCTTTCCAAATATTGGAAAGGGTAGGACCTGTGGCTTACTGCTTGGCCTTACCTAGTCATATCTGGTTACTCAACGTCTTTCATGTATTGTTACTAAAACGATACGAACATGACCCAAAGCACGTAATCCATTGGCAAACTATTCAAGTAGGATATGAATATAAGACTTGATTATAAATGATAATATTTATGAGAAAATTAATTCAAATCTTGTTGATTTCAGGTCGAATCAGACGATGAGTTTCTGTTCGAGCCTCAATGTATAATCGATCGGAGAGAAATCATGCTCCGGAAATGAGCCATCACCCAGGTTAAGGTGCAGTGGAAGCACTTTGGCCCGGATGAAGCTACCTAGGAGGATGAAGGTTTTGTTCGGGAAGATTACCCAGAACTATTTGCTGGAGCAGAATGAGAACACCAAGGACGGTGTTCACTTCCATGGGGGGAAGTTGTAACAACTGGCTTAAATTTTAACTGATGATTAAGTTATATTTTTAAGTCACTAAGACATTTATTGTTATTGTTTTGAAATAGTACATTATGAACAGGAATTGATTTTGATTAAATAAAATTAATTATGGAAGTGATTTCCATTAAAGAATAATAGACTGATGGTAAAAGTAACTCAAGAACTGAGAGTTAGTTGAACAAAATCACTTCAAATAGTTACCCCAACCTTTGAGGATAAAGAGATATCCCAGTGAGGAAGAGGGGTTCTATTCAATAACTGGATATGGAAATTTGGAGAGAAGAATTCTCGAACTGGTGCTAACCAGTGGAATACTTCGATTTTCTAATAATTGTCTGGAATAGAATACTAGACCATATTTTCTCGAGGTCTCTTCCAGAACTTCTGTCAACTCACATAACTCAGACTTGGAGCACGGGGGAGAGACGAGGATGTGATTGCCTTACTCGAGGTAGGGAGGAACAACATTAATTAGTGAATCTAAGAACATATAAGTTTACTACTATTGGATATTCTTAGTTGTCTATGAATGGAAAATAAACTAGTTTAAGTATTAAATCTGAAGTAGTTACAGTACTTAAATTGTAATATAACAGGTTCTATGTATGTTCTTTTTGAAAAATAAGACAGTTAGATGAATCTCAAACTTATTTTTTGAAATGATGAATGATCCAAGTGGATATTGGTGGCCACCTACCTATTCCACTTGGGACCCCACCATTGTCTCTTTTAGTTTTTCAGTTTCGGCACAACTTACCATTTTTAGCATTTTTTCGAGTCCTGAACCTCCAGAGCCATTTTGAGGCCCTAAACAACGTTTTTTGGGCATCAGGCTTCTGGAGAATATGATTCCATTCCAAAATAAATATTTGTGACAATAGTTGTAGTCCTTAGATAGATATTTCTAACGATGTATCATGTGCGTCAAATGGAGATAGTATGCCAAAGTTATGTCACCGAGAAGTTGAAACACCAATTTACCCAAACGGGGCCCATATTTTTGGTGCTTCATATCCTAGGGTTAGGTTTTTGGACATTTAGGGTTTTCCATTATTTCTAAATAATAAATAGGCCCTTCAGCCTCATTGTAACTCAGTTTATAGGCCTGTAGCCACCACATCTCTTCTCAGAGATAAGCTACCAGCACCCTAGCTAGTTTATCTCCATTTCGTCTGTAAGCAAATTTCAGTTCTTTGATATTAATGAAATGAAGTCTTATTTCTTCTGCATATTTGTATTTATGGTTATATATGTATTATGTTGCATTCCTGCATAAATCAGGATCAGTGGTATTATAGAGGTATTCTTTTTCTCGATCCTTCTTTGCATGTCCCCAACGAGGTTGGGGTATAAGGAGTTAGGGCTTGATCTGGTGGAACATTTGCAAGATCAGCCTCGCAAACCCCGATGGACGCCCATGGGGGATGAAAAGAAAGATGAGGGATCAGAAGATCCTATCAAAATATTGCTCGAGGAGGCCCTCGAAAAACAAAGGAACGCGATGATGGATAACTTTGCCCAGATCCTTCAACGACTGCCCACTGGCAACGCATTTGCATCCAGAAGCCACTCTGGAGGTGGGAATCCCTTTAAGGTACAATTAAATTTTGACATTCCCATATTTTAGCGTCAAATACATGCAGATGTCGTAGATAGATGGTTGAATCTATTAGATGATATTTCTCGGTTCATGACTTTTTCGACTGGGAGAAGATTATTTTGGCACTCCTCGAAGCTACCCCCCATGTCAAGGACTGGTGGGAAACCTACTGTGAGAAAAAGGACGAGACAGAACGCTCTCTGTTCTTAGCCGTACCCACTTGGAATTCTTTCTGAGATTCCTTGAAAGAAAAATACTATCTCGTGGGGAGCTATGAGGAAAAGTACATAAAATGGACCACACTGCGACAACAAAGGGATCAAGATGTGCATGAGTTGAAGAATTTTTTCCATACCCTGTGACAAATTTTGGTATCAAAGATTCAGAGAAAACATTTGTGCTAAATTATCGCAGTTTTCTGTACATATACATTCAGGAGGAAATGGATTTCCTCGACATCTCCTCACTTGATACGACATACCGGTATGCTGCCAAGATTGAGCAGAAGTTCAAACAGAAGAAGCGAGACTTTGGATCTGCAAATCAAAATCAAGGGAAAGGTGCCTCCAAACCGCAAAATAAAGGACAAATCCAAGGCATGGCGGCCCGAGACAGCCTGCCAAAGCCACAAGCAAAGAACAACACCGCGAAGCCAAAGAAGGACACGGTAAAGTGGTGTGAGTTCCATAAGAGCCCCACTCACAACACAAGTGCGTGTTGGGCCAGGGAGTTGCTGGTGGCCAAGATTAGGGCTTCTGAATCAGATGAATGCTCCGACTCTAAATCAGAACCTCACAAAGGGAATGAAAAAGGGAAGAAGATTATTTATGCATAACCCAATGCCACTATTGCCACTGCGAAGATCCAGAAGGAGGAACCAGAAGATCGAGAGGAGGCAGAGTGTCTCTTCCACTCCCAGATGTAGGTAAAGGGTTCCCCGCTATAGTTCATTGTCGACAATGGGAGCCAAAAGAACCTCATTTTTTGTAGATGTCGTGAAGCGGTTGGGCTTGCCGACCACAGCGCACCCACAACCATACACCATCGGGTGGCTTCACCAAGAACGTGATCTCCGCGTCAGCCAGAAGTGTCGCCTTCCCTATAGCATCAAGCCCTTCACGGATGAGGTATTGTGTGACATTGCTCATATTGATTTTTCTGATGTATTATTAGGCCAACCATGCTTGTGGAAGCGACATGCTGTGTATGAGTCCCGAACTCGCGCTGTTATTGTTACTTTGGGAAATAAGTTGTACAGGATACTAGAGGTACCACCGCCTCCCACTATCTCTTTGGTTACTGCAAAAAAATGTAGTAAGCTCATTTCCGAAACCAGGAAATTTGTTTTCCTGATGATCCGCCCCCAGGGCAAGAAGAAGACTGTCACCACGACCTCCATACATCGCTCCTCTGCACGACAACAACAAATGGACAAGGTTGTGGAGGAGTACGGGGACATGTTCACCTCACCCATAGGGGTGCCTCTGCACGATCAGGTCAAGAACCCCATTGACCTGACCCCAGGTGCGCCGCTACCTAATGGAACAATCTATAGGTGCTCTATTATGGAGAATGATGAAATCAAGAGGTAGATTCAAGAGCTACTACAGAAAGGTCACATCCGGCCAATTTCATCGCCCTATGGGAGCCTGATCGTGGTTGTACAGAAGAAGGATGGGACTTGGAGACTCTGTATTGACTATTGGGTGCTGAACAAGATCACTGTCCATAATAGGTACCCGATCCCATAGATTGATGACCTTCTAGACCAACTCAAAGGGGAAAAATATTTCAGCAAGATCGACTTGAAATCTGGGTATCACCAGGTACTAATCGAACCCTCTGATGTGTAGAATATTGCCTTCAAAGCCAAGGAGGGCCTTTTCAAATGGCTCGTCATGCCTTTCAGGTTGATGAATGCTCCCACAACCTTCATGAGGTTGATGGATCACATCTTGCATCCATTCACCAAATCATTTGTAGTGGTGTACTTAGATGACATACTGATCTTCAGCTAGAGTTGGGAAGAGCACCTCCACCACATCCGAGAAGTCCTCCAAACACTACGACAACACAAGTTGTGTGCCAATTTGGAGAAGTGCACTTTTGGCATGAACCAGGTTCAATATCTAGGATACATTATTGATGAAAGGGGGGTGCATGTGGATCTAGCCAAGATCCAAGTCATTCGGGATTGGCCAGCCCCAACCACCCTAACAGAGCTTCGCAAATTTCTAGGTCTTACTAATTTCTACCACAGGTTCATGTTGGGATTCTCTCATATCACTTGGCCCTTGAGTCAAGTCACCATGGGAGGAGCGAAAGAAAAATTATTTTGGTCTGAATCTCAACAGAAGGCGTTCGTAGAATTGAAACATCGCGTCTGTTCTGCCCCAGTGCTCTCATTACCAGACTTGCAACAACCATTTTAGATCGAGACAGATTCCTATGACTATGCTATTGGGGCAGTTCTCACTCAACAGGGGCATCTAGTGGCATATCACAGTGAGACATTGTCCGACACAGTTCGAAAGAATCCCACTTATGACAAAGAAATGTATTCCATTGTGCAGGCTTGTCGACAATGGAAGCATTACATTTTGGGGAAGGAGAAAATCATCCACACAGACCACCGACCCCTGCAGTTCATACAAACACAAGGGAAGTTACAGAATGATCGCCATCAGAAGTGGTCCACATATCTACAAAAATTTCATTTGAACATCAAGTACAAGAAGGGTAGCCCCAATAATGTTGCAGACTACCTCAGCCGACCACCGATCATGGCCATAACCACCGTTCTCAACTCTTGTGGGCACGAGACTTCTGATTGGGTGCTTCTTTACAAGAGAGATCAAGAATTCAGCCACACATACAAGGAACTCTTGGGGGGCACACAAGTTACAAATTTTCACCTCCAAGATGCACTGTTATGTCACCTGAGACACCTTTGTGTTCCTTCAAGCGAGCGTGCCAAGATGATATGGGAAGCGCACTGCAGTCGATTCGCTGGGAATTTTGGGGTCGAGAAAAGAGTGGCAGGAATGCAGAAGTATTTCTATTGGACGAACCTTCGACAGGATGTCAGGAAGTACATCAGATCCTGCACTGCTTGCGTCATTGCCAAACCTACCATCAAGAAGCAAGGGCTCTATACTCCGCTACCTACCCCTAGTCGACCTTGGTAATCCATCTCCATGGATTACATGTCAGGCCTTCCTTCTACTAAGCATGGAAACGATCGTTTTTTTGTGGTCGTCGACAGATTCTCGAAGATGGCCATTATGGCGTCCTGCAAGAAGAATATCATAGCAGAAGCCACTCTTAAACTCTTCTTTGAATGAGTGTGGGTGCACTTTGGGATCCCACAGTCTATCATATCAGATCATGACAACAGGTTCCTCAGCACATTTTGGTCTAGCCTCTGGTCAATGTTAGACACCAAGCTCACCAAGTCCACAGATTTCCATCCCCAAACTGATGGCCAGACAAATGCCATCAACAGGATGATTGTACACATCCTGCGCATGTACAATTCAAAGCATCCACGCACATGGGATGAGAGCCTCCCCTATGTACAACACAGTTATAACTGGGCTTTCCACAACTCAAGTGACCACATCCCCTTTCAAGTGGGCTTGGGATTCCAGCCACTATGTCCCATTGACGTAGCCATGCCATTTGCGGCTACTTAGTCCAATTCAGCTCATGTCCAGTCTAAAGCTGACAAAGAGAACAAATTCATCAAGCACATCCAGCACATATGCCAACAGGTTCATGACATATTGGATAGATCCAATGCTAAGTACAAGCAATGACATGCTCAACATCGGGTGCCACACAACTTAGAGGTGAGCAAAACAGTGTGGCTACTTTTGCAGAAGGAGCGCCTCACTAGACCCGACCGCAAGCTTCGCCCGCTCTGATATGGGTCGTACACCATCACCAAGGCCGTAGGGAAAAATTCCTTTTGGCTCAGTATTCCACCATTCCTTGGTCTGCACCCAGTATTCAATGTAGACCACCTTCATCCCTACTTCCCACCTCTACTAGACACCTCTAACATTGTAGAAGAACTCACACCAAAAGAGTTAAACCCAGACTGCATGGAACAGGCCACCACAGATTGTATCATGGACATTCAAATCAAGAACACTCACCAACATAAGATCCAACTCTATTGGGTCGTCAAAGCTGGCCAAATCCTACACCAAGGCAAGTGGTTCACGAGGGACCAACTTCAGCAGAAGTTTCCTCATCTCATGGAGGAACTCAATGCAACAGGGACCATTGATTCCTAAGGGGGAAGGAATGATCTAGGTGGATATTGGTGGCCACCCACCTATTATACTTGGGGCCCCACCATTTTCTCTTTTAGTTTTTTAGTTTCGGCACAGGTTACTAGTTTTAGCATTTTTTCAGGTCCAGAACATCTGGAGCCATTTTGAGGCCCTAAACGACATTTTTTGGGCATCACGCCTCCGGCGAAGATGATTCCATTCAAGAATTGATATTCACAGTAGCAGTTGTAGTGCTCAGATAGATATTTCTAACGATGTATCATGTGCGTCAAATGGAGATAGTATGCCAAAGTTACGTCCCCGGGAAGTTGAAACACCAATTTACCCAAACAGGGCCCATAGTTTTGGTGTTTCATCTCCTAGGGTTAGGTTTTCGGACTTTTGGGGGTTTCCATTGTTTCTAAATAATAAATAGGCCCTCGAGCCTCATTGTAACTCAGTTCAGAGGCCTGTAGCCACCACATCGCTTCTCAGAGATAAGCTACCAACACCTTAGTTAGTTTATTTCCATTCCATCTGTAAGGAAATTTCAGTTCTTTGATATTAATGAAATGAACTCTTATTTCCAATGTATCTTTGTATTTATGGTTATATATGTATTCTGTTGTGTTCCTACATAAATCCAGATCAATGAGACAAAGAACCGTTAACTCAGAACCCTCAAGAAGAAGTCTCTGAGTTGATTGTTCCCTGTAACTAGGGTAAACATGGACATAATGGTCTGGCCATTTTTCATATTTAAGCTTAAAAAGACAGATGTTCTGTAGTTAAATAGTGAACATAATATATTATGTTAATAACATAGTCAAGAGGTAAGGTCAAGAAAACATCCATTTAATAATCAAAACTGTGTGTGAATGGAAAGGATTTCTAAAAACTGAAAATAGTATTCTCTGTTGACTAAATGCAAGAAATCAGACTCAAACCCTTTATACGATAATTATATCAAATACTGTAGACTTTAACTCTGAAATTGAAAATAAATAGAATAGATAAATTTTCTTTGAATACATCTAAGTAGTAGGATACTGCTACAATGATATAAGAACCAAACATCTAAAAAAAAAAAATAGAACTTAAGTCATTTGATGCGGAAGAAACCATTACTATGAAATTTACCATAAAATTTTCGATGTATCTATATATCCAAGAAAGAATTAATACAGTCAGCACCTCAAACCCTAGGAAAACCACAACAATAAAGTTATGGTAACCATAAATCTGTATGGAAGAGAACAATTCCAGTTTCAGTTTAAAACTTTCATGAAAATATTGTACAGGCAAGACATCTGTAGGTGCGATTAGTTAAACCCTACAGATATATATATCAAGAATTGAATAGATAAACAAGAAAAGATATCCATATATCTTCCACTGTGGATAAATAAAATCCTTGAAGGGACTCATAACAGTCTACAACCGAAACATTGGGGAAAACACAATTAAAAGCCAGAGCTTTAGATCAAACATTCTTAAATGTATATATATTTTGACAAGGAAAACAATGAAGATATAATTGTTACATAAAAGTGACCCCGACATTACTATTTTGGGTGTTGGCCATGGGAGAAGGGTTGACCTTTAAAATAATAGATCCAAAAAAAAAACTCCATAGCAAGACCAAAAATTCCTCTGCAAGCCCGACGTTTCTGTGACCAAGTCACTCACAGCAAAGGAGGTACCTGACAGAGCTGGAATAAGTTAGAGGATTTGTTATTTGAGCTTCATAGAGTACATACATTACAAAACTAACCAACGAGCATACTTGCAAAAAAGAATTTGAGAAGGGAGTATTAAACATCTAGATCTGAAAAGGTTAAAAAAAAAATATTTGATATGTTATGCGCCAGACTTACCTTTAAGGATTCATCGCTGAAAAATGAGAAAACAACCTGCAAGGTTTACCATTGAGTTATAGGGTAAATAAACTGGTTGAGTTCAAAAACAAAACTAAAGAAAAACAAGTGCAAATAAATGAAAATGTAGTAAAGGTTTTCACCATGGATTTTACTGGAGACCACGCAGTTGAAGAGTGAAACTCCATCCATCGAAGCTCCAAAAGCATTACGGCAGCCTAGACAAAAGACAATCAAACTTAAGACACAAACGAGATTGAACCCCAAGATTATCAACTGCGAGACATTAGAAACATTAACCTGTGTAGTTTATCTGTGGAACGAAAACTGTGTCATAGAAAATACTTGCGTGAGGAAAATTATGTCACAATAAATAATGCTGCAAGAAAAACCCAAAACTCTGTATATAAGTTACCTTGCAACTGGCTGACGGACAACCTGTCAAAACCATAAGAGCCCTGGAGGGGTTGTTGTAGAGGCGGAGATTTTATTCAGTGTAGCGATGGACGGAATGTTCGAAAAGCAAAGGAAGTGGTTATGGGTGGGAGGTCATTACCTGTAACCATAACTTAATACCGCCGTCGGATTCTGAGAGGTTAGATCAAGGGCGGAGAAATCACCCACCTGTACACCGTAGTGGTTGATAGCACGGAGGTGATAATATCGACAACTAGAATTGAATAGCCATAATCCTTACGAGATATACCGTGCGGAAAAATTTAACCACTAAATTGAAAATTGATTGCAATGAGTACGGGTACAACAAGATCATTTAAAGCCAAATAGATCGGCTGAAAATTTGATTTCCCCGAAAAGCTCAAAACAAATTATTAACCTTAGGGAAAGTTTGTTTATGGTATGTATATAACGTATTAAAATTAATGCTGGACAGATGTTATGCTGGGTGTAGAATAGATAGGATTATTCCTAAGTAAATCTAGATAGATGAATGTAAAAATTAAATAAAAAGTAAATACATAATTAGAGGTAAAAGTTTTGTAATGTAATTTTCTTTTTATGAGTATAATGATGTATGTTACACCACCCTCATATGGATGGTCAAACAGAGCAAGTGAACTAGGTACTGGAAGACATGTTGCGGATGTACGTAATGAATCAACTAAATAAATGGGAGGACTATCTCCACTTGGTTGAGTTCCCATATAACAATAGTTACCATGAGTTTCTGAAAATATGTCCTTATGAAGTATTATATGGCAGGAAATGTAGAACAACTACTAATTGGAATGGTCCTAAAGACAAAATGATATTGGGATCAGATATGCTTAAAGAGATGGAGAAATAATTTAAAAGAATTTGCTAGAATTTACGAGCTTCCAAAGACCGATAAAAGGCATATAGGAAAAGGATTCATAAGGAGTTCCAGGTGGGAGATCAGGCTTACTTAATAATTAAAACCAAGAAAAGTACCTTACATTGGGGTTGATGTAATAAGTTAGCACCCCGCTATTGCGGACCTTTCCAGATCTTGGAAAGGATAGAGTCGGTGGCTTACCAGCTTTCCCTTCCTTGTTATGTAAAGGTCCATAATGTTTTTCACATTTATTTATTGAATAAATACGTGTATGATTCCCGACATATAATTAAATGGAAATATCTGAAGGTAGGTGATGTGTTTGACTTGTAAGAGGTATGTTTGTTCAATTTATGAATCATGAATTAATAAATACTATAATGGTTGACAGGTCAAACCAGAAAGAGAATTTAGGGTAGAACCCTTGCGTATCCTCGACCGGAGAGAAGCCACGTTACAAAGGCAAGTGGTCACCCAGGTTAAGGTGTCGTGGATGCACTTTAGCCCAGAAGAGGCCACATGGGAGGATGAAGGGCTGATAAAGCAATTTTATCCAGATATGTTCCATAGGTTGGAATGAACACTGAGGATTGTGTTGTGTTGGGAGGGGATATATGTTACCCTCATGCTATTCAAAAGAATGACTAGTAATTTAAAAATTATTGTGGTAACTATTTCATTATTTTTTTATTATTAAGGACCTGTACCAGCCGAAGGACATATGAATATTTTTTTTCCTTTTTACTTTTAAATATAATGAATATTTTTAAAAGTGAAAGAAAAGCTGGTTGGTAATGAATTTCAGCCCTGGATAGTTGAGACAATTGCACATTTATAACCATCCTCCTGCATATATATAGGAAATTTGAATAAAGGGAGGCACTAGTTCTAGATTCCTAAGAGAGTCTGTGAAGAGGCAAGAGGAAAATGATAGAGGCCGTTATTAGGAAAGAATATGTCATGGAGAGATCTCAGGCTAGACTGAGAGCCAATGGAGAATTCTTGACCTGGTTACTAGAGGCTCGACTATTGTCTCGTTTCCCTAGGGGTTAACCTGTGAAGAAACTGCACGAATTTTCCAGTAACAGAAGCTCGGTGGGGAGAATAAGACATGATTTCCCTTCTCATGGATGGGAGGATCGGCCAGACTTGTTAAATATTTGTTGTTTGAAAATAGATAAGTGCATATTAAATATGATGTTGCGGTTTTATGCTTTTTTATGTTGCTAAAAGAGAATAGTGACTGAAATTAAATTACTATAGGATATGCTTGAAATTAAGGATTCTTCAGTACTACTTAAACCTAACTATTGTAGTAATATTTAAATCATGAATATGAATGATTATCAAGGTGGTAGACAGTTAAATAATATTCTACAGTTATGAAATAATTAACACCGTAGGAATGATTTCTTTGTATGGTTAGGATATCATGAATTTTTATAGTGTAGGAAATAAGTTGGTGATGAACCACCATTAGGACAAACTTATTGAAACGCCTAGAGTAAGGAAATTACTGAGGGTTGAGAAAATCCCAGTTAGGAAACCAGGGATGTCTAGTCCCTTCAGGGATAAGTTAACCAAGATTAGTTACATGACTCTATAAAGGAAATGGAAACTAGAAAAACAGAGTATAACTTGGGTTAAGAGTTGGTAAACTGTTAAAATATCGTTGTGGACACCACACCAGGAATAGTTAGTTTTATTGTGAGTTAATTGAAAATAAAATTTCCTAACCTGAAACCAGTTACAACAAGTTTGTATAGGGTTACACCAGTTTGGAAACTAGTGAACACCTGTCGCTATAGAATTGAAGGTAAATGACCAAAACACTGTACAAGAAAAGAAAACACAGATAATTATTTGTATAACGAGCATGCAGTTAGAGAAACAACCAATATTTGAATCAAGCACATAATCAAGAAGATAAATTCTAATTGAAGAATCTATTGTTTTCTACAGTTATTTTTTTAGGAAAAATCATTGATACAATAACTGGGAAACCGACATTGAGCATAATCAATTCAAGCAGTAAATACATGAAAACGTATAAACAAGTTTTTTCAGTGTTTAAAGGAATCAAAACTTAAACAATTCATCCTGGGTAAAAAAAGAGCCCTATGCATTTACTAACAGAAACTTCATTTCAAACTAATTCGAGAATTAATATCCACAGTAAAAATTCATAAGACCCACACTTTATGCGGAATAACCATTACAAGAAAGGAAAATCAAGAAACCATACATCAATAGTTCGGAGTCAAACCCTATTCAGAAAATAATATGATAGAAAGTCTTAACGTATTGTGCGCAGCAGGTTACAACAATATCTATTAAATTCCAATGATTAACGGAGACTGATAAACTAGAAACCCTCATTCGAGACCAAAGGTCTCCATTCTCATAACGAAAGACACTATCATTACAACAACCATGTGTTGTGGCTGTCATGGGGAAACTTATCGATTTTGGCAGAGTGAAACCCTACAAAAACCAAGAAAGATGGCTTGGGCTCTATTGTGGTAAAACATGTATTTTATTTTTAAAAATAAATCTGAGGGAAAATTTGAGGGACGCACCTATTAAAAATTGGCGTGAACATTGCGGATTCCCTATAATCTGGACCTGTAGTGACCTAGATAATGATTAGAACTGGATCATGTACCTAAGTGATAGCTCAAATTCAAAGTGTTCGGAAGTGTGTCGAACCTGAGCGACCAGATAGATCTCGTCTTCCTGATTTCGGCACCGCGAATGCTTCGAAAAAACTAACATCATATGAAGAAGTTATCGCAGTTTGAAAAGTCCAGTAAACTGCCATTTTTAGACTTTGACCAAGTTTGACTGGACTATGGAAAAATTAAAAAGAGAATATTCCTAGAATATTCTTTAAAATATTCCTTCCGGACCAACCAGTGATGGACAAGTGTCAGCATGCAATTCATCAATTGGCTGACTGTTTTAGTTTCTGTCCAATGAGAGGCTACCATGTGGCAGGCTCGGAGGCCGCCACGTGGCCCATGCACAATGGTGAAAAATTTTGTGGACTTCCCGTGAGTCGATCCCCTGACCTCTCCGCCTGCACGCAAAGGGTCTAACCAACTCGGCTACACATTAGATCTTACCTCTATAGTGCGTCGGTTTAATATAAAGCTAATGGGTTTCATATTTGGGGTTTGGAGAGGGGCCAACCCCTCACCCATGTGGCCTTAGCACCGCGAACCAAGAGCTTAAGCCCAACCGTCATCCGCAAACATTTAATGTGATCTATGACCTGTCACATGGAAAAACTAACCTTAACCGTTAAAACGCGGTTTCCGCCGGAGGTTTAGTTAAACAGTTGTCACCCCGGAGTTTTAGCACGTGCCAAGGATTTCCAGCGGTAACATTCAGTGCTAGCAGCCAGGTGGGCGGATTTTTTGGCGCGCCACCAGAAGTAGCAGAATTTTCCAATTTTAATTAGATTTAAGTCTAGTTCCTCCACTTTTAATGGAGCTTTTTAGGGGACACTGGACAAATTTTGTTTAGGCTCTATCTTGAGCTATATTCGACCAATTTTGGAGTGCCAATAGTAAATTTATACTAAATCTGACATTCCAGACTCATTGGTGAGGGTTATAGAGCCATCAAAGGACTTTTGAGCAGGTTTTTGCTTCAGTGAAGTTCCAAGGGCCACGAGGGCCACCATGGGCCAACAACAGTTTGAGGCTTAGCTAAGGGAGCTAGAGCCCTTATTCAGAAATCCAATAGTCAATTTTGGATGTTTCAAATGTTCTAGAACTAATGGTGTGGTTTTTAGAGCTTCTATAGGACCTTTTAAATCCGAGATGCTTCAGTGAAGTTCCAGGGGCCACTAGGGCCAACAAGTGTCAGTGGCAGTTCGGGGCCTAGCCAGGGCAGCTAGAGACCTTATGCAACAAACCAATAGTCATTTGTGACTATAATGAGAATTCTAAATCCATTGATGGAGTTTTCAGAATATTTTTAAGACTTCTAGAGGTCAAGAACAGACATCAAATATGTCCTTGACTCGAGAGCCAAGGGGTGCCACTAGGTGTTGGAGGCGAAACCAGAGTAGCCGAAGGCCAATTTCAGTGATCCAATAGTCTATATTGACTATTTTTGGCATTATTAATCCAATGAATGGTTTTTTAGAGCCATTTGAGGACTTCTAAAGGTCGAGAACCTACAGGGAAGTTTTGGGCAGCTTAGGGTCAGCTGTGGAAGGAGGCCTAGTTTGGAGATGCAGTGCTCATTTTGAGCAAACGATATGTCCATTTTGGAGGTATGATATGTGCTAGAGACAGTAGGTGAGGTTTCAGGGATAGACGAGAATTCTGAGGGAGTTAGTTCCATAGAGAAGCTCATTGTAGCTCAAGAGCACCACATAAGGAATCAATTCTAAGGGAGTCAAGATCTGTTTTCAGAGTGATGATAGCCATGATAGGGATATAGATGGTATTCTAAGCCCATTGGTTCAGTTCAAAAACCATTGGAGTTAAGTGTGGAACTTGTAAAAGAAATTTTTTCATAATCCCAAAGAGGCAAGTCAAGATGACAAGAGCTCAAGGAGATGTAGCCCACGATATTCGGGTGAACTCCTAGATTAAATTTGTTGTTATATGTGGATGTTTATTTGTTTCTTTATATTATTGTTACACATGTTTAATTTCAGCAAAAACAAATGGACTTAAGGCACTTAAACAGTTAAAAAAACATACACCTATTTCAAGTTAAAATTTCTGCAAAAGTCAAGTACAAGCTAGATCTTTTATTTATATAACTGAGTGGAAGGTTCTTGAAAATCATATAAAGTTATCCAACCCATTTTTAGATCAGATAAACCTGCCATAAATGAACACAATGAAATACGTGTTAACAAGCTATTACGAGAGCCATGTGGTCATATATTTCAGTATTTATAATTAAAAATAACGCATTTAGTCACTGGAAGACTAGAGACAAAATTTGACCACTGACCCAAGCGAGGATTGTGCACAGAACCACCTTCTCTCAACCAAGGGAAAAATCGAGTCTTGGACTTGCAATAGAAGGTATCACACACTCTGTAGAGTGTAGAAGAGCTGGTGGATAGAAAAACATCACTGTGCTAACAAAAAACTCCAGGAGGAAGAAAAAAAAGAAAAACCTTCCATTTCTACCTTCGAGCAGAGCCATTCCATCACCGGCGCAGAGAGTGGAGGATTGCGGCCAGATCGAAACCCCACTCACTATGAAAGGGAGTAAACCTTATCGGGCTAGGGTTCAACCGCAATTGACCACTACACTGCTCGCAATGGCATAAAAATGAAAAATGGAAGTTTCCACCCAAGAGGATGGGTACCCAAGACAACGATGAAGCACCAGAACCATCGGATGAAAGGGTCAAGGGATCGACAGAGTGCAAAAGACCAGCTGGTGCACAACAACTCTGAGACAGGCTAAGTCAACTGGAAAACATTAATGATGACTGCCCTCCATTACGAATGAGATTAAACCATAACCACTATGCAGACCTTGGACAAATTTATACCTCAGGATAGGATAAGCCATGGTTATTACCATTGGCAAGAAAACATATAATAAATTTTTATTATATCTCATTGAAATGATGCCTAATGGATCTCATTGTAATAATGCCGGATGTGAATGGAAAGATTATATGTATAGGTATTGTGTACACCTCGTTAAAGTAGGCGACAAGATTAACAATGGTGTTCACCAAGTTAGTTGATATGCAATTAGTATTAATCACATTTATTAATAATAAATAATGATTAGAGTCCTATATATATATATATATATATATATATATATATATATATATATATATATATATATATATATAATGTGTGATTATGTACATGGGAAACAATCAAAATAAGAAAGTTCAATAGAAAAGAAATAAAACTAAAAGCAAAAAATTAGTAACTATCAAAAATGGAAGTTGCTAAACAACACCTAGTAAGACCTCAAACAATCACCTTACAAATAAATAAATTTAAATAATAATAAAAATTAACAAAATTTAAATTCTCAATATTAAACTATAAATTAATAAAAAACAAACTAATAAGTAATAAAAAGAATACTAAATACTTAATACAATATCTCCTTAAAATTGGTTCATACTTTAAATGCAACTCATTGATTTAAAAATTTAAAAACCTAAAAATTCACTTAAAAATTAAAAACTTCCTTCCATATTAATGGAACTCATAAAACTTTTAGGATATTTCCATATATCCCCATTAAAACTTTAAACTTGTTAAATAATAACTCGAATAAATTTTAGTGCATATATTTTTAAAATATTTACACGTCAATTTTAAAAAATACCATAATCTTTTTTAAACCATTAAAGGATTTACTTGTACATTTCAAAGGATTGCTAGATTGACATTTAGCTCAACTGACGTTAAATACAATATCTACAACTTATTCCAATTACTAAAGTTAGCTTTATTTTAACTTTTGAATGCGGTATCTGCAAGTTCTCAGAATTAATAAAAGTCATTTTATTCCCATTAATACTAGTTTGTTATGAGATGGCTGGTCAATCAAAATATGTTAAAATGAAATCTTATTGCATAATCATAGATCATGGATACGGATATGATGACCAACGAAATTACAATTAAATAATTCGAAATAAGTATTATTACTTGATATTTTAAGCATGCGGACGTATCACCAAACTTTAAAACAAACGAGTCTTCTCAATTGGAAGCTTATGTGCAACCTTTACATTACTGGACCTTGCCGCTAAGCCCTCCAAGCTCATCAGACTCCGACGTTTACTCTGAAATACTGAAGTTCTTTCATTTTAATTGTTGTAAATGTTTCAGCTTAGTTCGGAAAGTTGTACCATTTAATCTATATACCACTTTGGTCTTGTTTACACCCATAATTTTTTAATACACAAAATTTACGAAGTAGTTTTAATATACAAAACTTACAAAATATTTTCGTTGATGTTGACACCGATAACGAGTTTTTTAATGTACAAACTTTAACAAAGTATTTTTAATGGACTTGATTAATTCCTTCTTTTTCCTCTTTTCAAATCTAGATCCAAATATATTTTTTTGGAAACTAATAAATCATAAGTTATAGGAAATTAAATATTATGGCATAATAAATTTGGAAACTAATAAATCATAAGCTATAGGAAATTAAATATTGTGGCGTAATAAATTGTAAATTATAAGAAATTAAATACAATAAAGTTATAGAAAATTAAATATAATGAGTAATATTTTAAATATATTATGACAAAGCTTATTTTTAAATCTATCCACCCATAAATCTATCTCGGAAATAAATACCCACTGTTAAATAATGTACTTACTTTAATCCTGTGGTGAACATTTACTTTCCAAATACATTCATTAATGACTCAGCGCGTCCTTACCCATTAGTCTTTTTAAAGTGTGTTTTATCCAATTGAGTGAATGAAAAGGGCAAACAATAAATCGTAAATCGAAATTAAATGCGCTGAAAATTAAATGCCGCAGGGTAAATGATTATTTAAGTGTGTTTTTAATCTCATTCGTAAATTAGTCATTGGGTTCCATAATTATTTAAGTGTGTTTTTATATACTTGTTTTATCCTATGCTTTGTATTTCATATTCAATTTTATTTAGATGAAATAAAATTAATTTATTATATCCTGTATATTTAGACTAAGTATTAATTTTGTATAAATGTTTTAAATATTAATCAGTATTGTTGAGTAAAGTTAAGATAATTGGTTTAAAAATTTCAAAATTTTTGAAATATTATAAATATTTTTAGTTATGGCTTGGATAAAAAAAAAAAATTTAAAAATTGTATGCTTTTTTCTTATAAATATTTATGAATAAGTGATGTTTTGGAAAGCATCGTTTATTTTATATATATATATATTTAATCGGTGGTAGTTTTAAATAGATTCTTTTAGTTAATAATACGACACTATATCTCCATTTTATAGAATATTTATTCCATTAACATTTATATGCATTTACAATTTGTTGTCTGTTATGGAATTGGTAATAGCTTTTGGTAGATTCATTTGATCTATAATACAACTGCACACAATGTTCTTTACCATTGGCTTCTATCCTCCTCACCCTCACTCTATATAATGGCTTCTTGACATTTTTAGTGTATTTTTCCATTTGACTTCCCATTTAAAGCTATATGAAGAAATTTTTTTTTATTATACTCAATTATTATTAATTTTTGTTTAATTAGATAGTCTTTGTGTCATTTTCTCACCTTATAATCCATGGAGCACAAGAAATAACACTCCTAAAATCTGCTTTCATAAGTGTTGTACATATTCCTAGATACTTCAAAGGCTTACTATGAGGCTTCTAATTGTAGAAGATTATTGTTGTGTTGTTTTTAATGTATGTTTACTATGTAAACAAATAAATTTCACAATTTCCATGGAATTTATACTAGAGGACTGGTAAGAATACAAAAATCAATTCAATCTCTAAAGCATTGCTCTAAACTCCACTCAGCAAGCAATATTGAAGCCAAAATTCATGAGAGAAAAATAAAATAAACCAAAAATAACGATTTCCCGATAAAGAACACTGCAAAAACTTCATATAATTGCAAGATATGTATGACTCCAATTATTTAAATAATGTGTTTGGAAATTGTGAATTCATTAAATTACCTAATAAGATGAAGTTAAAGTTCTGAAAGTACACCAAAATCCATGGGTAAAGAAAACTTAAAAATAATAATTTACCAATAAAGAGAATACTAATCCCAAAATTAATAACTTACCAATAAAGAAAATACTAAACCAAAACATAATAATTTTCCAATAAAGAGAATGCTAAACCAAAAATTAATAATTTTCCATTAAAGAGAATACTTTAAAAGTTTCAAGTAATTGCAAGAAAGAGGCCACTACAAAGATTTAAAGGGATTACTTCAAAAATTTAAAGGATGTGCCAAAAAAAAACATTATTCATTAATTAAAATACCTAATGACCACTCTCCTAAGAAAGAGAACCCAACACAAGAGTATGTGACCCCTTAATCAATAATAAATGGATTTAAATAGTTGAGGACTTGTTTCCTGAGGTTTATAAGGTTACATGTTGACTTTCATTAATTTATGCCAACCAAATAAAACTTGATAGGAAGTGTGCGATAGCAATGGAAAATCATAATGGTGATTTTCATCACTTTTAATAATAAATTCACACAATAAAATGGATTTAAAAACTCATTGTAATATTGCCAAAAAAAAAATTAATAATGTGCATAAATTTTCAAGTTAAAAAATGAATCATGATAAAGAGTTGTGGGTTATGGATTTACTCTTAAACTATTGTAAATATTAAGGAAACGTCCAACAATTTACTTGTCAATGATATCTTAATAAGTAAATACACCAACCATTAACACTATAGGGTGGTTATTTGAAAACACAAAAAAACCATTTAATAAAGAAGATTTTAAGAAAAAAAATGAAAACATTAGAGAGATTCATTAGAGAGAAAACTAAGTAATTACTCTAAAAACCGAAATAGAAAATCAATATTCAATGGGCTTCAAACAAGATATATTATTACTAGACATACATGTTCTTTCATTCATTTTCACCTTTGACATGAAAATCTACACAACATTTGCTTATTTTCAACCAAAGAACTTCTCTTCCTTAGTGGGGAATTGATATATAAAAAAATATCACTTACTTAAAGATACAAGGAAAGTCAAATTAACCCCGAAGCTTTAACTTCCCTAATCTAATCTCATTTCTCTTATTAAATGTGAGAAAATTAATCTCACATTTTTATAATTTCAAAACATTATATATATATATATATATATATATATATATATATATATATATATATATATATATAATTTAAAATTATTTTTAACATATAAATAAATTAATTAAAAATAATTTTCTTTACATTTTATATATTAATTTTGTAATTTAATATGAATAAAGACAATTTTGTTTATAATCTATATTATCAAAGTTTATCATTAAGATAAATATTTTTTTACCTATATTTTAAAACCTCACCAATATTTATCATTATAAAACCTATCATTATTTTATATCGATGTCATTATTTTATTTTATTATAGGTAGATCAATACTTTTTAGTAGTTAGATGTTGAAGTATGCCATCTCGTATGAGCAAAATAATTTACTATTTTTATCTTTTTTAATGAACAAAATGTGCGTAATGATAGCCATTATTATAAAAGATTATGCTCAGTCTAAACTTTAAAATATGTTTGTGTTATTTTAATGGGTAATTTGAATATTTCTCCACTTTTTAAAAATTACTTTGAGCATTCTTAAAAATTACTTTTAATGAGCACATTATGAATAAGATTATGTTAAATCGCTTAAAAATTGTTAAATGTAGATGATGTCGAGTGGCTTTGTATTGCTTAAAAAATGTTAAATCCAGATGATGTCGATTTTTATTATGTGCTTATCGTTATATGAAACATTTAAGAAAGGTACTTGAAGCAAAATCTGTCATAATGAAATGAAGAAGAATCTAATAATGGAAGTCGCATATACCCGAAGAAATTGAAGTATCGAATTTCATGGTAATGAAAGTCAACAAATTGAAACATAGAATATAAGGGTAATGAAAGTCATTTCATACTACTTGCTGGATAAAAGTGATAAGAAACGAAAGGCGAAGGAAAAAAGTAAGTGTGAAATGATCGTTTGGCATAATATGGTTGGTCAAACTAATTATGTTAAGATAATGTTAACGTACATTGCAATCTTATCGTGTTTGCATTACTGGGTATCAAAAACGTGAGGTCCACGGAACTATAATTAATTTATTTGAAAATTTAAATATCACTAATTAATATTTTAAATATCAGGAAGTATTCAGGAGTTTATAAAAGCACCACAACCAAACTCATTATAAAACAAAAGCTAAAAAGTATTGTCGGGTTCTCATCAGACAAGGTATATGGTTTCTATGCATCCACAGCTAGAAAATCGTGCATTTTGAAATTTTAAAAATAATTTTAGCCACATTTCCATTGAGAGAACTCACAAAACTGTAAAAAGAAAAAACACTGATAGCATCCTTGCTACTCCAATCAAAAACACTGATAGCATCTTTGCTACTCCAATCTGTTCCAAACAGGCTGGTCCACTGTACTTATGCGAATTATATGACACGCCACGGCATGAAATATCTGCTAGTTTATCGATTCCGAACTATACATGCGACTCTGATGCGAGTAGGGCCTTGCCACTATCGAATAATGCGTACATGTATACGTGTCAATCTCGCCACCACGTTAGCGCATAGATATGGAATCTACGTTCATTTTCGGGTCCCTCAGTAAACGGCATATTGTTTATTTGTGGGGAGGCTGATATCCTGGGCTATCCCTTTCTTAATTATTAATGAGGTAGTATATGTCACTGGTTGGATTATGCCAAATCTATAATTTAAGTGGTGGTATATACTGTTTTGCTTATTAATAGGTTACTGGTCTAGATTGTTCTGAAAATTCTAGTAAAATTTTGACAGAATTTTAGGTTGTTTTGAAAATTCTAGTAAAATTTTGACAAAATTCAATAAAAATTTTGAAAAATCTAAATTACAAAAATCGTTATTTTAGACTATTATAAGTTTTTAATTAATACTAAATTTATTTGTAAAAAAAAAAAAGATAAACTATTCAAAAATTCCCATAATCAAATCCACAAATCAAGAATTCCAACAAAAACAAACAAGCCTCCAACAAAAACAAATGAGCCTCTTAAGGAAATTGTAGCATGCAGTAAACAACGCCCTAGTGCTTTTTTTTTGCAGATCCAGTATTGACGTGCTTGGTCGTACATAAATATTCAAGGCTTTGTAACTATTAAAAGAATGCCCTAGTGCCTTTTTTTTTTTGCAGATCCAGTATTGATGTGCCTGGCCGTACATAAATATTCAAGGCCGTATCGATGATTCTGACACTATAGAATCATTCTTCAGTCATGTTATTGGGTTGGTTACCCAGATAAGGTGTCATGGAGAGACACTTGAAGAAAGAAGAATAGTGGAGAAAATCTTGAGAAGTCTACCCTCAAGATTTGATGTCATAGTAGTGACAATAGAAGAGACAAATGATCTCTCACTATTTATAGTGGATGAGCTTAGTGCATCCCTGATGTCTCATGAACACAGACTGAATAGAGGAACATATTCCTCATTGGAACAAGCTTTCAAGACTCAAATGTCTTTTGGCCGAGGCAGAGGTCAAGGCAGAGCAAACAACAGAGGAAGAGGCAGAAGCCGAACAGAGGAAGAAAAATCCCTGCAAGTTCGAGTGGAAGGGGTAGCAATCAGAACCAGAATGAAGGCTCAAGCCAACATCAAGCTCATGGACCAAGGTATGATAAATCCCAAGTCCAATGTCATTATTGCAAGAAATATGGGCACTGTGCCAATGAATGTGGGATAAAGAAAAATGACATGAATAATAGGCAGAATGCTAATTTTACAAAAGAAGAAAAGAATCAGAAGAATGTGATGTTAACATGTAATGTAGCACAAGATAGACAAGATGATGTATGGTTCTTAGACTCAGGTTGTAGTAACCACATGACTGGAAACATAGAAATGTTGGCCAATCTAGATGAAAATGTTAAATTTGAAGTAACAACAAGAACTGATAGTAATGTCTCTGTCATGGGAAAGGTAGAATAAGTATCCTGACAATAAAAGGAGAACAAAATTTTGTGCCAGATGTATATTATGTACCTGGCTTGAAATGTAATATTTTGAGCAAAACAAGGGGTATTATGTATTCTTTAAAGATGATGTGTGCACAATTATGGACATAAATCCAAGCAAGAAAGTCATTGCAGATGTGTAGATGACAAGAAATAGGATTTTTCCTCTCAAGCTCAGAATAGACTTGAAGGAAAGAAGAAATGTAGCAGTTGTAACAAAAGAGGTATTTCAAGAGGAAGTGAAAGATGAAAACTGGTTATGGCACTTGAGATTTGGACATCTCAATTTCGGAGGCCTGAACTTGTTGCAAAGAAAGGGAATGGTAAAAGGATTACCACTGATTGAGAAACCAGACAGCCTTTGTGAAGGTTGCATCTTGGGCAAACAACATAGAGAAAGTTTTCCAGTAGGGAAGAGTATAAGGGAAAAGATACCCTTAGAGATTTTCCACTCTCATTTGTGTGGACCAATGCAAGCGCCATCAATGCAAGCACCATCTTTAGCTGACAGAAAATATGTTTTGACATTCATAGATGATTACACCAGAAAGACATGGGTGTATTTCTTGAAACAGAAGAGTGAAGTGTTTGAACATTTCTGCCACTTCAAAGCTCTTGTTGAGAAGCAGAGTGGGCACTACATAAAAGTGCTAAGAATTGACAGAGGTGGAGAATACATCTCCAAAGAGTTCCTACGTTTCTGTAGGGAGAATGGCATACATAAGAAGTTTACCACAACGTACACACCTCAACGAAAAAGTGTTACAGAAAGGAAGAATAGGAACATCATGGACATGGTCATAAGTATGTTGAAGGCAAAACATTTGCCAAATGAATATTTGGCTGAAACTGTCAATTGTGCAACGTATATCTTAAATAGATTCCCAACCAAAGCTATCATGAAAAGAGTTCCGCAAGAAGCATGGAGTGGAACAAAGCAGTTTGTCACTCACATAAAAGTTTTTGGATGTGTGGCTTATGCACATGTCCCAGATCAATTGAGAAAGAAGCTTGGCAGTAAGGGGGAGAAGTGCAAGGCATACAAATTCTATAATCCATCCACCAAGAATGTAATAATAAGCAGAGATGTGCAGTTCATTGTGGAAGAAGCTTGGGATGGAAGCTTAGAGAAAACAGTGAATGTGAAGACATGTGTGTCTCACAAAAAAGAAGAGGAAGGGACAACAACAAATAATCCCTCCTTGGTGGCTCCTCCTCCACCACCACAAGCACAACAAACCACACCACAAGCTAGAAATAGAACAACCTTGAGAAATCAAGGAAGTGCTTCTCCAAGCACACCACAGGGAACTGAAACTCCCTCGAGTTCAAGTGGAACTCCAAGTACACCAAGAAGACCGAAATTCAGAAATCTAAGTGAGATTTATGAACAAGAAGAGGTAAATGATAATGCTAGTTTGAACTCTTTATTTTGTTTGTATTGTCATGTTGATGACCCAATTCATTTTGAAGATGTCGTAAAATAAGAAAAATGGATTGAAGCAATGAACGAAGAGATTAGTGCAATAGAAAAGAGCAATACATGGGAGTTAGTGGAACTCCCTAAAGGTAAAGAAGTGATTGGAGTAAAATGGGTTTATAAGACCAAGAGAAATGCTGAAGGCAATATTGAAAGGCACAAAGCAAGACTTTTTTTCAAAGGCTACAAGTAGTAACAAGGAAGAGATTATGAAGACACCTTTGCACCAGTTGCAAGGATGGAAACAGTAAGAGAAATGCTATCCATAGCAACACAACACAAATGGAAGGTTTACTAAATGGATGTGAAATCTGCATTTCTAAATGGAGTGTTGAAAGAAGAGGTATATGTTGAACAACCTCCAGGCTATGAGATTGAAGGCCAAGAGCACAAAGTATGCAAGTTGAAGAAATCTCTTTATGGGCTGAAGCAAGCACCAAGAGCATGGTACAACAGGATAGATGCTTACCTGACTGAAAATGGATTTGAGAAATGTGATGGAGAACCCACACTCTACATAAAAGAAAATGATGGTAAGATTCTTATTGTTGTTTTATATGTAGATTATTTAATCTTTACTGGCAATGAAGTTTATCTCATTTCTGATTTTAAAGCAGTCATGAAGAGTGAATTTGAAATGACTGATTTGGGGTTTTTGAGATATTTTCTTGGAATAGAAGTAGAGCAAAATGAAAATGGGATTTTCATTTTCCAAGAAAAATATGTTCAAGAAGTGTTGAAAAGATTCAACATGCTCAACAGGAAGGTAGTTGTAACTCCAACTGTCATGGGGTTAAAATTGAGCAAATAAGATCACAGCAAGGATTTTGATCCAAGTTTATATAAGAGCATAGTTTGCAGCCTTATGTATTTCACTGCAACTAGGCCAGATATTATGCATGTTGTGAGTTTAATTTCCAAATTTATGGAAAGGCTAAAGGAGACACATTGGCAAGAAGCAAAAAGAATTCTGAGGTATGTGAAAGGAACAAACAGGTATGCAATTTTATACACAACTTCAGAAAATTTTGAATTGATTGGATATACTGACAGTGATTGGGCTAGAAGTATAGATGACAGGAAAAAAACCTCTGGATATGTTTTTCATATGGGTTTAGGAGCCATTTCACGGGCTTCTAAGAAATAGCAAATTGCGGCTTTATTAACAGCAGAGGCAGAGTATGTGGCAACTACCACAGCAACATGTCAAGCAGTTTAGATGAGAAGAATGTTGAGGAGTTTGTGTCATGAACAGGTAAAAGGCACAACAATTTATTGTGATAATAGCTCATCAATAGCATTGTCAAAGAATTCAGTGTTTCACAAGAGAACGAAACATATTTATACCAAGTATCACAACATCAGAGAATTAGTGAACAATAGAGAAATTGTTTTACAACATTGTAGAACAGAGGAGCAGTTCACTGATATTTTAACAAAACCATTGGGGTAGAAGAGTTTTATCTATCTCAGGAAATGCCTGGGTATGCAAGAAAATTCAGCAATTGAAATTAATGGGGAGTGTTGGAATTTAATTCCAACTACCACGTAGAGCAGGAGGATGGCAAAATTCAATGCAGATGGGATTGGTAAGATAGCAGCAGCGAAAAAAATCTTGTTTGGGGATCCACACGCTACCTCCACCATTTAACTATTTACCTATCACATTAAAACATACACCAACCAGTTTGACTTACAACATTTTGAATTGAACATGCAACAACACATTTTGGGGGGGAAATGGACTTGAGGAGTAAAGGGGAAGGAAACCCACCGAAGGAGGTGATGTCACCTTCCTCCAGACCAATCAAATCGTTTCCGGGGGAGAAAAGAAACAAGATCTTGCTTAAGAATTTAACCCCACGGAAAATGACAAATAAATTTTTATTATATTTGATTTTATCTTACCACACCATATGTTTTATTTTAGTTTTAACTTTGGTTATATATATATATATATAGTGCAATTGTAAAGAATGTGTATTGTAATTTCTTTCCCGAAGACAGAAAGAAAAAAACCAGAGAGAAACAGAGAGCAGTTTTTTGTCAAAGCGTTGTTTGTGTGAAGCAGCCAGAAGATTTGTTTTGTAAATCCAGAACTTAGTTGTGAAGAAAAATTTTATTGTGTAACATTTTAGCAGTTTTATGAAATAGAATTTACATTTCATCTCTTTGTGTCCGCATTTGTTTTTAATCTTTGTGTTGTGGAAGAGGAATTTTATTTTCCTCTCTGTGTTCGAAATTATCAGAAATTTCCAACATGGTATCAGAGCTAGTCTAGGCACTCAGTGAACGAAGCAAAGGTCGCTCTTCACTGCAGAAGCTGTAAGAAGGTTGTTGAAGCGGATTTCTCCAGCAGAGAGAAAGCTTTTGTTTGTTTACACAATCAAAAGAGTTTGATTGTTTTGTTTGTTTTTTAACAGAGTCAAGAAAACTGCCATGTTTGCACAGTTACGATGGCAGGCACCAGCTTGAAGAATCCCCAACTTCTACAGTTTAATGGGAAGAATCATGATTATTGGGAAATCACAATGAGAGCCCTATTTGCTTCATAGTACATATGGGAGATAGTTGAGAATGGCTACCCAGAACCAGCAGACGCAACATCGTTGGCTGCTTTGACAACAACAGCAAGAGATTTGTTAAAATACAATAGGAAGAAGGACACCAAATCCCTCTTCTATCTCTTTCAATCAGTGCACGAGATTATTTTCCCAAGGATTACAGCAGCAAAAAAGTCTAAGGAGGCGTGGGATATTCTCAAAACAACCTATCAAGGCATGGAGATGGTGAAGACGACAAAGCTGCAAATGCTGAGGAGCGATTTTGAAACTCTCTGTATGAAAGAGTCTGACACTATAGACTCATTCTTCACTCATGTTATTGGGTTGGTTACCCAGATAAGATCTCATGGAGAGACACTTGAAGAAAGAAGAATAGTGGAGAAAATATTGAGAATTCTACCCTCAAGATTTGATGCCATAGTAGTGGAAATAGAAGAGACAAAGGATCTCTCACTATTTACAGTGGATGAGCTTAGTGCATCCCTGATGTCTCATGAAAAAAGACTAAACAGAGGAACATATTCCTCATTGGAACAAGCTTTCAAGACTCAAATGTCTTTTGGTCGAGGCAGAGGTCAAGGCAGATCAAACAACAAAAGAAGAGGTAGAAGCCAAAACAAAGGAAGAAACAACCCTGCAAGTTCGATTGGAAAGGGCAGCAATAAAAACTAGAATGAAGGCTCAAGCCAACATCAAGCTCATGGACAAAGGTTTTCTAAATCCCAAGTCCAATGCCATTATTGCAAGAAATATGGGCATTATGCGAATGAAAGTAGGAAAAAGAAAAATGACATGAATAATAGGCAGAATGCTAATTTTACAAAAGAAGAAAAGAACCAGAAGAATGTGTTGTTAACATGTAATGTAGCACAAGAGAGACAAGATGATATATGGTTCTTAGACTGAGGTTGTAGTAACCACATGACTAGAAACATAGCACTGTTTGTCAATCTAGATGAAAATGTTAAATCTGAAGTAACAACAGGAACTGATAGTAAGGTCTCTGTCATGGGAAAAGGCATAGTAAGTATCCTGACAAGAAAATGAGAACATAAGCTTGTGCTAGATGTATATTATGTTCTTGGCTTGAAATGTAATATTTTGAGCATTAGACAGCTCATAAACAAGGGCTACAATGTATTTTTTAAATATGATGTGTGCACAATCATGGACATACCTCCAAGCAAGAAAGTCATTGCAGAAGTGCAGATGACAAGCAATAGGATGTTTCCTCCCAAGCTCAGAATAGACTTGAAGGAAAGAAGAAACGTAGTAGCTGTAACACAAGAGGTGTTTCAAGAGGAATTAAAATATGAAAACTGATTATTGCACTTGATATTTGGACATCTCAATTTCAGAGGCCTGAAATTGTTTCACAGAAAGGGAATGGTAAAAGGATTACCACTGATTGAGAAACCAGACAGCCTTTGTAAAAGCTTCATCTTGGACAAACAACATAGAGAAAGATTTCCAGAAGGGAAGAGTATAAGGGCAAAGATACCCTTAGAGATTGTCCACTCTGATTTGTGTGGACCAATTCAAACACCATCTTTAGTTGGTAGCAAATATGTTTTGACATTCATAGAAGATTATACCAGAAAGACATGAGTGTATTTCTTGAAACATAAGAGTGAAGTGTTTGAACAGTTCTTCCACTTCAAAGATCTTGTTGAGAATCAGAGTGGGCACTACATCAAAGTGCTAAGAACTGACAGAAGTGGAGAATACATCTCCAAAGAGTTCCTACGGTTCTATAGGGAGAATGGCATACATAAGCAGTTTACCACAAGGTACACACCTCAGCAAAATAGTATTGCAGAAAGGAAGAATAGGACCATCATGGACATGTTCAGAAGTATGTTGAAGGCAAAACATTTTCCAAATGAATATTGGGCTAAAGCTATCAATTGTGTAGCATATATCTTGAATATATGCCCAACCAAATCTGTCATGAACAGAGTTCCGTAAGAAGCATGGAGTGGAACAAAGCAGTTTGTCACTCACATGAAAGTTTTTGAATGTGTGGCTTATGCACATGTCCCAGATCAATTCAGAAAGAAGCTTGACAGTAAGGGGGAGAAGTGTATCTTTATTTGATACAGTGATGAGTCCAAGGCATACAAACTCTATAATCCATCCACCAAGAAAGTAATAGTAAGCAAAGATGTGCAGTTCATTGAAGAAGAAGCTTGGGATGGAAACTTAGAGAAAACAGTGAATGTGAAGACATGTGTGTCTCACGAAGAAGAAGAGGAAGGGACAACAACAAATAATCCCTCCTTGGTGGCTCCTCCTCCACCACCACAAGCACAATAAACCACAGCACAATTTGGAAATAGAACAACCTTGAGAAATCAAGGAAGTGCTTCTCCAAGCACACCACAGGGAACTGAAACTTCCTCGAGTTCAAGTAGAACTCCAAGTACACCAAGAAGACCGAGATTCAGAAATATGAGTGAGATTTATGAACAATGAGAGGTAAATGATAATGCTGGTCTGGACTCTTTATTTTGTTTGTATTGTCATGTTGATGACCCAATTCATTTTAAAGATGCCATAAAATAAGAAAAATGGATTGAAGCAATGAACGAAGAGATTGGTGCAATAGAAAAGAGAAATACATGGGATTTAATGGACCTCCCTAAAGGTAAAAAAGTCATTGGAGTAAAATGGGTTTATAATACCAAGAGCAATGTTTAATGCAATATTTTAAGGCACAAAGAAAGGCTTGTTTTCAAAGGCTACAAGCAACAACAAGGAAGAGATTATGAAGAAACCTTTGCACCGGTTGCAAGGATGGAAACAGTAAGAGCAGTGATATCCATAGCAGCACAAAAAAAATGGAAGGTTTACCAAATGGATGTGAAATTTTCATTTCTGAATGGAGTTTTTAAAGAAGAGATATATTTTGAACAACCTCGAGGCTATGAGATTGAAGGCCAAGAGCACAAAGTATGCAAGTTGAAGAAAGCTCTTTATGGGCTGAAGCAAGCACCAATATTGTGGTATAGCAGGATATATGCTTACCTGACTGAAAATGGATTTGAGAAATGTGATGGAGAACCCACACTCTACATAAAAGAAAACGATGGTAAGTTTCTTATTGTTGTTTTATATGTAGATGATTTAATCTTCACTAGCAATGAAGTTTCTCTCATTTCTTATTTTAAAGCAGTCATGAAGAGTGAATTTGAAATGACTGATTTGGGTTTTTAGAGATATTTTCTTGGAATAGAAGTAGAGAAAAATGAAAATGAGATTTTTATTTCCTAAGAAAAATATGTTGAAGAAGTGTTGAAAATATTCAACATGCTGAACAACAAGGAAGTTGTAACTCCAACTGTCATGCGATTAAAATTGACAAAGAAAATCACAACAAGGATTTTGATCCAAGTTTATATAAGAGCATAGTTGGCAGCCTTATGTATTTGACTGCAACTAGGCTGGATATTATGCATGCTGTGAGTTTAATTTCCAGATTTATGGAAAGGCCAAAGGAGACACATTGGAAAATAGAAAAAAGAATTCTAAGGTATGTGAAAGGAAGAAAAAGGTATGGAATTTTATACACAGCTTCAGAAAATTTTGAATTGATTGGATATATTGACAGTGATTGGGCTGGAAGTATAGATGACAGGAAAAAAACCTCTGGATATGTTTTTCATATGGGTTTAGGAGCCATATCATGGGCTTCTAGGAAACAGCCAATTGTGGCTTTATCAACAGCAGAGGCAGAGTATGTGGTAGCTATAGCAGCATCATGTCAAGTAGTTTGGATGAGAAGAATGTTGAGGAGTTTGTGTCACGAACAGGGAATAGCTCAGCAAAGCATTGTCAAAGAATTCAGTGTTTCACAAGAGAACAAAACACATTGATGCCAAGTATCACTACATCAAAGAATTAGTGAACAATGGAGAAATGTTCTTACAACATTGTAGAACAAAGGAGCAGTTTGATGATATTTTAACAAAACCATTGGGGCAGAAGAGTTTTATCTATCTCAGGAAACACCTGGGTATGCAAGAAAATTTAGCAGTTGAAATTAAGGGGGAGTGTTGGAATTTAATTCCAACTACCACGCAGAGCAGAAGGATGGCAAACTTCAACATAGATGGGATTGGTAAGATAGCAGCAGTGGCAAAAATCTTGTTTGGGGATCCACATGCTACCTCTGCCATTTAACTATTCACCTATCGCATTAAAACATACACCAACCAGTTTGACTTACCACATTTTGAATTGAACGCGCAACAACAGATTTCGAGGGGGCCAACATACTTGAGGAGTAAAGGGGAATGCAACCCACCGGAGGAGGTGACGTCACCTTCCTCCAGACCAATCAAATCATTTCCGGGGGAGCAAAGGAGCAAGCTCTTGCTTACCAAATATGACATAAACAAATTTTTATTATATTTGTTTTTATCTTGCTGCAACATATGTTTTATTTTTGTTCAAGCACTGTGTGTGTGAAGCAGCCAGAAGATTTGTTTTGTGAATCCAGAACTTAGTTCTGAAGAAATTTTTTATTGTGTAACAGTTTAGCAGTTTTATGAAACAGAATTTACATTTCATCTCTTTGTGTCTGCATTTGTTTTTAATCTCTGTGTTGTGGAAGAGGAATTTTATTTTCCTCTGTGTGTTCGAAATTATCAAAAATTTCCAACATGGTATCAAATCTAGTCTAGGCGCTTAGTGAATGAAGCAGAGATCACTCTTCACTGCAGAAGCTGTAAGAAGGTTGTTGAAGCAGATTTCTCCAGCAGAGAGAAAGCTTTTGTTTGTTTACACAGTCAAAGGAGTTTGATTATTTTGTTTGTTTTTTAACATAGTCAAGAAAACTGTCGTGTTTTCACAGTTATGATGGCAAGCACCAGCTTGAAGAATCCCCAAATTCAATAGTTTAATGGGAAGAATCATGATTACTTGGAAATCACAATGAGAGCCCTGTTTTCTTCATAGGACATATGGGAGCTAGTTGGGAATGGCTACCTATAACCAGCAGACGCAACAAAGTTGGCTGCTTTGACAGCAACATAAAGAGATTTGTTAAAAGACAACAGGAAGAAGGACTCCAAAGCCCTCTTCTATCTCTTTCAATCAGTGCACGAGAGTATTCTCCCAAGGATTTCAACAGAAAAAAAGCCTAAGGAGGAATGGGATATTCTCAAAATAGCCTATCAAGGCATGGAGAAGGTGAAGACAACAAAGTTGCAAATGCTGAGGAGAGATTTTGAAACTCTCTATATGAAAGAGTATGACACTATAGAATCATTCTTCACTCATGTTATTGGGTTGGTTACCCAGATAAGCTCTCATGGAGAGACACTTGAAGAAAGAATAATGGGGGAGAAAATCTTGAGAATTCTACCCTCAAGATTTGATGCCATAGTAGTGGCAATAGAAGCGACAAAGGATCTATCACTATTTACAATGGATGAGCTTAGTGCATCCCTGATGTCTCATGAACACAGACTGAATAGAGGAACAGATTCCTTATTGGAACAAGCTTTCAAGACTCAAATGTCTTTTGGCCAAAGCAGAGGTCAAAGCAGAGTAAACAACAGAGGAAGAGGTAGAAGCCAAAACAGAGGAAGAAAAAGCCCTGCAAGTTCAAGTGGAAGGGGCAGCAATAAGAAATAGAATGAAGGCTCAAGCCAACATCAAGCTTATGGAAAAAGGTATGATAAATCCCAAGTCCAATGTCATTATTGAAATAAATATGGGCACTATGCCAATGAATGTAGGAAAAAACAAAATGACATGAATAATAGGCATAATGCTAATTTTACAAAAGAAGAAAAGAACTAGAAGAATGTGTTGTTAACATGTAATGTAGCAAAATATAAACAAGATGATGTATGGTTCTTAGACTCAGGTTGTAGTAACCACATGAATGGAAACATAGCAATGTTTGGAAATCTAGATGAAAATGTTAAATCTGAAGTAACAACAGGAACTGATTGTAAGGTCTCTGTCATGGGAAAAGGCAGAGTAAGTATCCTGACAAGAAAATGAGAACATAAGTTTGTGCCAGATATATATTATGTACCTGGCTTGAAATGTAATCTTTTGAGCATTGGACAGCTCATAAACAAGGGATATAATGTATTCTTTAAAGATGATGTGTGCACAATCATGGACATACCTCCAAGCAAAAAAGTCATTGCAGAGGTGCAGATGACAAGAAATAGGATGTTTCCTCTCATGCTGAGAATAGACTTGAAGGAAAGAAGAAATGTAGCAGTTGTAACACAAGAGGTATTTCAAGAGAAAGTGAAAGATGAAAATTGGTTATGGCACTTGAAATTTGGGCATCTCAATTTCGAAGGCCTAAAATTGTTTCATAGAAAAGGAATGGTAAAAGGATTACCACTGATTGAGAAACCAGACAACCTTTGTAAAGGCTTCATCTTGGGCAAACAACATAGAGAAACCTTTCCAGCAGGGAAGAGTATAAGGGAAAATATACCCTCAGAGATTGTCCACTCTGATTTGCGTGTGGACCAATGCAAACAACATATTTAGCTGGCAACAAATATCTTTTGATATTCATAGATGATTACACTAGAAAGACATGAGTGTATTTTTGAAACAGAAGAGGGAAGTGTTTGAATAGTTCTGCCACTTCAAAGCTCTTGTTGAGTGGGCACTACATCAATGTGCTAAGAACTGATAGAGGAGGAGAATACATCTCCAAAGAGTTCCTACGTTTTTTTAGGGAGAATGGCATACATAAGTAGTTTACCACAAGGTACACACCTCAGCAAAACGGTGTTGCAGAAAGGAAGAATAGGACCATCATGGACATGGTCAAAAGTATGTTGAAGGTAAAACATTTTCCAAATGAATATTGGGCTGAAGTTGTCAATTGTGCAGCGTATATCTTGAATAAATGCCAAACCAAAGCTGTCATGAACAGAGTTTTGCAAGAAGCATGGAGTGGAACAAAGCAGTTTGTCACTCACATGAAATTTTTTGGATGTGTGGCTTATGCACATGTCCCAGATCAATTGAGAATGAATCTTTATAGTAAGGGGGAGAAGTGTATCTTTTTTGGATATAGTGATGATTCCAAGGCATACAAACTCTATAATTCAACCACGAAGACATTAATAATAAGCAGAGATGTGCATTTCATCGAAGAAGAAGCTTGGGATAGAAGCTTAGGGAATACAGTGAATGTGAAGACATGTGTGTCTCATGAAGAAGAGGAGGAAGGGACAACAACAAATAATCCCTCCTTGGTGGCTCTTCCTCCACCACCACAAGCACAACAAACAACACCACAAGCTAGAAATAGAACAACTTTGAGAAATCAAGGAAGTGCTTCTCCAAGCACACCACAGGGAACCGAAACTCCCTCGAGTTCAAGTGGAACTCCAAGTACACCAAGAAGATCGAGATTCAGAAATCTGAGTGAGATTTATGAACAAGGAGAGGTAAATGATAACGCTGGTCTGAACTCTTTATTTTCTTTGTATTGGCATGTTGATGATGCAATTCATTTTGAAGATGTCGTAAAAGAAGAGAAATGGATTGAAGCAATGAATGAAGAGATTGGTGCAATAGAAAAGAGAAATACATGGGAGTTAGTGGACCTCCCTAAAGGTAAAGAAGTTATTGGAGTAAAATGGGTTTATAAGACCAAGAGCAATGCTGAAGGCATGATTGAAAGGCACAAAGCAAGACTCGTTGTCAAAGGCTACAAGCAGCAACAAGGAAGAGATTATGAAGAAACGTTTGCATCAGTTGCAAGGATGGAAACAGTAAGAGTAGTGATGTCCATAGAAACACAACACAAATGGAAGGTTTACCAAATGGATGTGAAATATGCATTCCTGAATGGAGTGTTGAAAGAAGAGTTAAATGTTGAACAACCTCCAGGATATGAAATTGAAGGCCAAGAGCACAAAGTATGCAAGTTGAAGAAAGCTTTTTATGGGCTGAAGCAAGCACCAAGAGTGTGGTACAGCAGGATAGATGCTTACCTGACTGAAAATTGATTTGAGAAATGTGATGGAGAACCCACACTATACATAAAAGAAAATGATAGTAAGATTCTTATTGTTGTTTTATATGTAGATGATTTAATCTTTACTAGAAATGAAGTTTCTCTCATTTCTGATTTTAAAGCAGTCATGAAGAGTGAATTTGAAATGACTAATTTCTGTTTTTGGAGATATTTTCTTGGAATAGAAGTAGAGAAAAATGAAAATGGGATTTTTATTTCCCAAGAAAAATATGTTGAAGAAGTGTTTAAAAGATTCAACACGCTGAACAACAAGGCAGTTGTAACTCCAACTATCATGGGGTTAAAATTGAGCAAAGAAGATCACAACAAGGATTTTGATCCAAGTTTATATAAGAGCATAGTTGGAAGCCTTATGTATTTGACTGCAACTAGGTCAGATATTATGCATGTTGTGAGTTTAATTTCCAAATTTATGCAAAGGCCAAAAGAGACACATTGGCTAGCAGCAAAAATAATTCTGAGTTATGTGAAAGGAACAAAAAGGTATGGAATTTTCTACACAACTTCAGAAAATTTTGAATTGATTGGACATACTGACAGTGATTGGGCTGGAAGTATAGATGACAGGAAAAGCCCCTTTGGATATGTTTTTCATATGGGTTCAGGAACCATTTCATGGGCTTCTAAGAAACAACCAATTGTGGCTTTATCAACAGCAGAGGCAGAGTTTGTGGCAGCTACAACAGTAGCATGTCAAGAAGTTTGGATGAAAAGAATGTTGAGGATTTTATGTCATGAACAGGTAAAAGGCTAAAAAATTTAATGTGATAATAGCTTAGCAATAGCATTGTCAAATAATTCAGTGTTTCGCAAGAGAATGAAACACATTGATGCCAAGTATCACTACATCAGAGAATTAGTGAACAATGGAGAAATTGTTTTACAACATTATAGAACAGAGGACTAGTTCGCTGATATTTTAACAAAACCATTGAGGAAGAAGAGTTTTATCTATCTCAGGAAATGCCTGGGTATGCAAGAGAATTCAGCAGTTGAAATTAAGGGGGAGTGTTGGAATTTAATTCCAACTACCACATAGAGCAGCAAGACGGCGAAACTCAATGCAGATGGGATTGGTAAGACAACAGCGGCGGAAAAAATCTTTTTTGGGGATCCACACACTACCTTCGCCATTTAACTATTCACCTATCGCATTAAAAAATACACCAACCAGTTTGACTTACCACATTTTGAATTGAACGCGTAACAACACATTCGGGGGCGGGGGCAACAGACTTGAGGAGTAAAGGGGAAGGCAACCCATCGGAGGAGGTGACGTCACCTTCCTCTGGACCAATCAAATCGTTTACGGGGGAGCAAAGGAACAAACTCTTGCTTAAGAAGTTAACCTCACGGAATATGACATAAATAAATTTTTATTATATTTGTTTTTATCTTGCCGCAACATATGTTTTATTTTAGTTTTAACTTTGGTTATATATGTTATAAATATCAAATTTTTGTAATATATATATATATATATATATATATATATATATATATATATATATATATATATATATATATATATATATATATATGTCGTGTAATTGTAAAGACTGTGTATTGTAATTTCTTGCCTGAAGGCAGAAAGAAAAAAAACCAAAGAGAGACAGAGGGTAGTTTTTTGTTGAAGCGCTGTGTGTGTGAAGTAGCCAGAAGATTTGTTGTGTGAATCCATAACTTAGTTCTGAAGAAAATTTTTATTGTGTAACAGTTTAGCAGTTTTATGAAATAGAATTTAGATTTCATCTCTCTGTGTCCGCATTTGTTTTTAATCTCTGTGTTGTGGAAGAGGAATTTTATTTTCCTTTGTGTGTTCGAAATTATCAGAAATTTCCAACATATTTATCAAATCGAAGTTGAGATATCCCAACCAAATCAGCATTCACTAATGACTCATAGAGGACAACTCTCTTGGTATCACTCTATATGCCAACCAACAAAAAAGTTCGTGGGTCAAGTTAGAGTTCAGTGATTTGGATTTACTCTCTTACCGTCCTCCAGCTGTGAGGTGGAGAATGTTACTTTAAAGGTATTCTCTGATGGATATTAAAAGTACGAGATGTTTGGTGGAAAATGGGCATCGACATGCATGGATGTACATGTCAATTGGGTATATATTTATATTATTTTAAAAAATTTATTGTATTTTATTATTTAAAAATAGAATTTAAACAATGAAAAATAACATATTGTATTTTACACTCTAAAAACGTTTGCATCCAAAGAAAAATTTCATCTCTTAACTCATGTTAGATTCATACTTAATATAGATCTAAACTGACTAACATTATTATTTAGCATATACAGGAAATAGTTTCATAAGCTAGTAATAAAAATAAAAATAAAAATAACACAATACAATACACATTCCAAATACCATTCACTAAATATACTTGAGTTGAAGTCAAAGCCTTGATATGACACCAAAATTAATGAGGAAAAAAAGAAACAAAGTAAAAATTAATGGTTTCCTAATAAAGAGAACAATCTAAAAACTTCAAATAATTGCAAGAAAGGTGGCACTCCAAAGTCTTAAAGGAGGTGCTACGAAAACATTGATAATTCATTAAATTTTCCAATCATTGCTCTCTTAAGCAAAATAACCTTTGCCCATGAGCATATATAATTTTAATCAATAAGAAAATGATTGTTTGGATTTAAATAGTTCGAGGATGGTTTCCTTAGGTTTAGGTTTGTAAGGTTGCATATTGGCCCTGATTATAGTGTTAAAATATATAATTACTTCTCACATGCAGAGTTAGACAAACAGTTAAGTGAATTAGTTGAGTTGAGTTATAGATAGATTTGGTGAGTGAGTTAAGTGAGTTGATCAAGTTCAGTTACATGAGAGTATGTGCATGTAAAATTAGGTTAAATACCCTTCACTGGGTCCATTGTATTCATTGAGTGAGATTGTGATTTAGAGATTAATTGAAGAGTCGCAGCTCATTGTTTTGTGTGTGAAATACTTGTGTTATTGTGTGCTTAAATGCTCTGGCTACCCAACAAATTGGTATCAAAGCTAAGGAAGGATCAGAAGATCCGTGGGCGAGCAGATCTAAAGAAAGAGGCTAAGAGAATAAGGCTGTCATATATATATATATATATATATATATATATATATATATATATATATATATATATATTTCTATTACGTGAAATTCCGCACATTTTTAGTGCAGCACCTGCGGAGGTCCGCAACATCTCCTTGGAAAAACTGCGGCAATTTCGACATACTTACGATTTTCGCCAATTAGAGTAAAATCCACGGTTTATTGGTTTCAAAGTTGCGAATCAAGTTTTATATTTAACAACATGCAGCCATGAGAAGCATAATAGTCAATACGATGGAATTGGTTTTACGTGCTAAAGCCGACAGCATTGGGGTTTAAGTGTTAAAGCCGACAGCATTGGTTGTATCAACCTTTATTGCAACAAAGGTTTGTATGGTGGTTTTTCAAACGTTATTTCATATAACATCTCGAGTTTTGTTTCAAATATTTTTGGAAGTACTCATTACCAAAGAGATTTTCCATTTTTAAAGAGTACGTATATTGTTTTTTACAAAAGGAGTCTTCAGCTTTTAAAAGGATTTGAAAGGTGTATTACAAAGGGTGTTTTAAAAAAAAATTATTTTAAAGGTTTTAAAGAGGGTTTTTTATCAAAAAAAAATTTTATATATAGATTTTTTTACCAAAAATTTATTATATATAACAAAAGGTGTTTTTTTTAAGAAGCTTTGCAAAGCTTTCATAAAAATAAAATAAGAGAAATTTATAGTTTTTTTCAGAGAAGATTTTTTGTTTGAGGCAAGATGGCCACTTCAAGTTTTCAGCCCCCCCTTCCATATTTCAATTGGAAATATTACGATGTGTGGGCTATTAAAATGGAGACTATGATAAAAGTGCATGATGTATGGGATCATGTCAAGTTCGGGTTTGCAGAACCTCAGAACGATGCAGAAGAATGAGCCCTCAGTAATGAAGACAGAGAGCAATGGAAGAAAGACCAGAGGACGAATGCACAAGCATTGCGGGAGTGGACCGAGCAGTGTTCCAGAAGATCATGATAACTTCTTCAGCAAAGGAAGCATGGGAAAATTTGGCGACCAGCTGTCAAGGTATGCCCAACGTTAATATTGTTAAATTGCAGAAAACTAGGAGAGACTTTGAAAGTCTGCAGATGAAGGAGACAAAGGAAATTGATTCCTTCATGAATAGGGTCATGTATGTCGTCAATCAGTTAAAAATATATGGTGAAGATGTTAAAGATCAAACAGTGATTGAGAAGGTCCTTCAATCTTTGTCTACCAAGTTTGATGTTGTGGTAACAGCCATAGAAGAAGCGAAGGATTTGGAAAAACTGAAAATTGATGAGTCGATGGGATACCTTCAATCGCATGAAGCGAGCATAGATAGAAATGAGGATTACACTTTAGAAACAACCTTCAAAAGTCAAGTTTATATTTCAAGAGGTCAAGGCAGAGGTCGATCAAGAGGCAGAGGACAAGGCGGTCGCTATGGTGGTCATAGAGATGGCCGAGAAGAGCATGGGCATCAAAGTGGAAGCAATAGCAACAGAAGCTTTCACACCAATAAAAGGTTTGGAAAATCAAAGGTGAAGTGTTATTATTGCAATAGATTTGGTCATTATTCTCTTGATTGTAGGAAGAAGATAGTTGATCAAGGAAATCAGAGAGCTAATGTTAGTACAGAGAATATTGAATCCATGTTTCTAGCATGCAACACCATGCATGAACTGCCTGATAAGGTCTGGCTATTAGACAGTGGTTGCAGTAACCACGTGACAGGCAACAAGAATTTGGTTGCAAATTTGGATGCCTCTGTGAAGACAGAGGTAAAGTTGGGGACTAAAAAGATTGTGGATGTAGATGGCAAAGGAGTGGTCAACATTGTGACCAAGCAAGGGGAGACAAAGACCATATCAAAGGTATATTATGTCCCTGGACTCAAACACAATTAGATAAGTGTTAGTCGATTGACGCAGAAAGGATACAAAGTTATCTTTCAGGGGCAACAATGTGTTATTTATGACAAATACCCAAGCAAGCAGCTAATTGCAAAGGTGCAGATGATGAGGAACAATCTCTTTCCTCTAATTATGAACAAAAATGATCAGGTTAGTTCTTTTACAACTGCATGTTTTGATGATTACTTGTTATGGAACTTTCGGTTTGAACACTTGCATTTTTCCGATTTAAGATTATTGCAACAGAAATAGATGGTCAGAGGTTTACCTTCCATCAAAGAACCTACAAGCACTTGTGAGTGTTGCATCTTGGCAAAAAAACACCATGAAATATTCTGAAAGCACTTTCTTACAAAGCAAATAAACCACTTGAATTGGTGCAAATAGACTTGTGTGGACCTATGAGGACACAGTCGATTGGTGGAAGCTGTTATTTCCTCACCTTTATTGATGACTATAGCAGGAAGACTTGGATTTAATTTTTGAAGCAGAAGTCTGAAACTTTTGCAAAGTTCAAAGAGTTCAAAGCCTTACTGGAGAACCAAAGTGATCGATAGATCAAGGTATTGAGATCGGATCTTGGTGAATAATACGATTCAAAGGAATTCCATGAGTACTGCAAAAAACATGGAATCAGAAGACAATTTACGACTAGATACACACCGTAGCAGAATGGTGTAGCAGAGAGAAAGAACCGAACCATCATGAACATGACAAGGAGCATGTTGAAAGCAAGACACTTGTCTAATGAGTATTGGGCAGAAGCAGTTGCATGTGTTGTTTATGTGATAAACAGATCTCCTACAAAGAGCATGATGAACATAGTTCCAGAAGAAGCATGGTCAGGTATGTCATGCAGTGTATCTCATTTCAGAGTTTTTGGATGTGTATCCTATGCACATGTGCCTAAGAAAATAAGAGGAAAATTAGATGATCAAAGTGAAAAATGTATATTTACTGGTTATAGTGAGCATTTGAAATCTTACAAATTGTATAACCCTATCACCAAGAAGACAATCAATAATAGAGATGTTGTGTTCAAAGAACAAGAGTCATGGAATGGGATTTTAAACACACTAACCGATGAAAAAACACCATTGATGGAAGAGGATTATGTAGAAGAAGATGAGTAGCAAGAATTAAGAGAACAGACACCAAACAGATTCACACCAGCGAGGACTCCAAGATTTTCAGAGCAACATGGATCTTCAAGTAGATCAACAGACCAGAATTCTCCAAGAAGCGAATTAGGTAATGAATCAAGAAATGGTAAGAAAAATATGAGAAGTATGAAAGGTATTTATGATGATTGGATGTTAGTTCAAATTTTGCATTGTTGGCATTCCAACCTTCTTCGTTTGAAGAAGCTATCAGAGATGAAAATTGGGTGCAAGCCATGGATGAAGAGATGAATTCAATTGAAAAGAATGATACATGGGATTTGGTTGATTTACCAAATAATAAAAATCTCATTGGTGTGAAGTGGGTGTACAAGACAAAGGTGAATGAGAAAGGTGAGATTTACAGATTTAAAGCAAGACTTGTAGCAAAATGATTCTCGTAGCAACCGAGAATAAACTTTGGGGAAGCATTTTATCTGGTAGCCAGATTGGATACTGGAAGAGCAGTTCTAGAAAAAACAGCTCAGAACAAGTGGAAAGTATATCAGATTGATGTCAAATCAACCTTCTTGAATGGAATTATAGAAGAAGAAATTTATGTGCAGCAGTCTCCAGGATATGAAGTTGAAGGTAAAGAAGATAAAGTTTACAGATTGAAGAAAGCGCTCTATGGACTGAAGCAAGCACCTAGAGCATGGTATAGCAGAATTGACAACTACATGATTAAGAATGGATTTTGCAGAAGCAACATTGAGCCTACCTTATACACAAAGGTAAATGAGCATGGCCAGATTTTGATTGTTTTCTTATATGTTGATGATATGATTTTTACAGGTGATCTTGAGATAGATGAATTTAAAGCAGCCATAATGAAAGAATTTGAGATGACAGATCTTGGACTCGTGAAAGACTTTCTTTGCATTGAAGTTGAGAAATCTGAAAAAGTAATTATTATTTTTCAAAATAAGTATGCCAAAGATTTGTTGAAAAGATTCAGGAGGGATAATTGCAAATTTGTACCTACACCAGTTGCAACAGGTACTAAGTTAAGTAAGGATGATGAAGGAGAAGATGTCAATCCAACTCTATTCAAAATATTGGTTGGCAGTCTCATGTATCTCACAATGACAAGACAATATATTATGCAAGGAGTAAGTTTGATTTCTAGATTCATGGAGACTCCAAAAGACACACATTGGGGTGTTAGAAAAAGAATGTTGAGAGACATAGTAGGAACGAGAGATTATGGCATAATGTATTCGAGTATAGAAAAGAAAGAATTGATTGGATATACAGATAGTGATTTTGCAGGAAGTTTGGATGATCAAAAGAGCACATCCAGTTATGTGTTCCATATTGGTTCAGGAGTGATAGCATGGGCCTCTAAGAAGCAGTCTATTGTGACACTATCATCAGTAGAAGCATAATATGTAGCAGTGACTTTAGCAGCATGTCAAGAAGTATGGTTAAGAAGAGTATTGGATGGACTCAAGTAGCAACAACAAGGATCAACAGTGATATATTATGAAATCACGTCAGCGATTGCGTTATCCAAGATTCATAGTGTGTTTCATAAAAAGAGCAAGCATATTGATACTAGATATCACTTTATTTGAGAACTTGTGAGCAATGGAGGAGTTCACTTGAAGCCTTGTAAATCGAGTGATCAATTGGATGATATCTTTACAAAGCCATTAGCAGTATATTTGTTTGAGTTTCACAAAAGAAACTTGGGTGTTGTAAGCCTAGCTAAGACATAGACCAGCAGGCATGTTTGAGTTGTCATTAGTTATGTTTCAGTTTAGTGATCATAATTAAGGGGGAGTGTTAAATATATAATTCTTCTCACATGCAGAGTTAGAAAATAGTTAAGTGAATTAGTTGAGTTGAGTTATAGATAGATTTAGTGAGTGAGTTATAGAGTAAGTTAAGTGAGTCGATCAAGTTCATTTATGTGAGAGTATGCGCATGTCAAATTAGGTTAAATACCCTTCACCGGGTTCATTGTATTCATTGAGTGAGATTGTTATTTAGAGATTAATTGAAGAGCCACAGCTCATTGTTGTGTGTGTGAAATACTTTTGTTATTGTGTGATTGAATCCTCTGGATATCCAACATATAGGATAAGCCCAATCAAATAAAAGAACAAATTTAGCTATTCTTTGCAGCAATGTTACACCAAAATAATAATAATGATGTTCATGGATCTCTAATTTCAAAATATAAATGCATATTAAAAATAGAGAGTTTTGGGTTATGAATTTACTTTTAAAATATGATAAATATGAAGGAAAGTTTTAACATTATATTTGTAAATGAAATAGTAGCTTAATAAGTAAACAAAATAGGCATTAAAAATTATAAGGTAGTTATTCAAAATATATAGTAACCATTTCAGAATTTTTTTTAAGAAGAAAGCATAAATCATTAAAGATATTTATCAAAGAAAAACATTCAATTAGATTCAACCAAAATCTCTTATTATTAGGCAATGTGAAAGGAACAAGCTCTTTGGTTCATTTTCATGCTTATGAAAATTTAGACAACATTTTCTTCATTGTCAACCAAAGAACCCATATTCATTTGGGGAATTGGTATATAGGAAAATGAATTAGTTCCCTGATAGCTAGAAAAAAATCAAGTGCCCCTTTAGCTTCCCAAGTTAGTTTTTCTGATCTTGCATTTTCTCTTATCACATTTGAAATAAAAAATTATTTATCATAATAATTTAAAGCTCTTCACATTTATAATTCAGTTTTCTTTCTTTTTAATAATTTCAAACTTTATCATTCATATATATATATAATCAATTTTACATTTCATATATTACTTTTATAATTTAATATTAATACAAAACAAATGTGAATGCCCATTGAAAAAACCATTCACACTATTAATTAAATCTTATTTTTTATCCACAATCTCAAACACGGTCTTAATATTCAATTATGTATATATAAATCTCATTTAAATCAACAAATCTCGATATATCGTTTATCACCCAATAGATGTGTCATGAGAAAACAATTATTTTAATTATAAATCTTCCAGGAAATCACATAAAGAATTTTTGGAACCGACGCGTTTCGAACTACCAACTGTAGTTCATCATCAGGATAATGAGGATTAGCTGATCTGACATACACATTTATACCAGGAGGAGAGAAGCAACGGTCACACCCCAAAGAGTTAAACAACGGTCAAAAATAAGAAAAATTGTAAAATAATAAAAATATAAATAACCATCCTAAAAAATTATTATAATAATGGTCAAAAATAAAAATAAAAATAAAAATTATAAAATCAACCCTAAAAACTAAATTACCTCCCCAAACACAAACAAAATAAACAGGTTAAAAAAAAAAAAAAATTCAAATCAAAGTCATACTTTATAAATAATACAAATAAAATAAAATACAATACAATAAAATTAATTAATAAATAAATGAATGAATTAAAATATAACAAAAAGTAAAAATAAAGTTTTTGTATTTTATTCTAATAAATAAATAAATTAACATACATACACCAATAAATAAAATAACAAAATAACAATAAAAAAACCAAATCATAAAAATAAAAATAAAACCAAAGAATGAAATGACCCAGTAAAAAATAAAATAAAAACCAAAGAATTCAAGTCAAATTCATAAACTAAAAATAAATCATTCATAAATAAATAAAATCAAAAAATAAAATAAATTAATACATGAAATATATATATATATATATATATATTATTTTAATAAATAAATAAATAAATACTAAAATAAAATAAAATAATAGGATAACAACCAAAGAATAAAATGACCCAATAAAAAGTTAAAATAAAACCAAAAAATTCAAGTCAAAGTCATAAACTAAAAATAAATAATTTGTATTATATTTTAATAAATAAATAATTAAATACTAGAATAAAATAAAATAATAGAATAACAACCAAAGAAAAAAAAGGAACCTTACAGGAAGTGAGGAGATGGAGTCCAATAACTACTAACTTTCCATCCATCATCCCTGTTCAACGTGCGGGACCTCTTCTCAATCTCAATCGCCTCCCTAAATTTCCGGTGATGGAAATGGTCAACCCTAGCAAGGATTCTAGCGTCCTCCATACAAATGTGATGCCTCGTCTTTTCTGCGTGCTCAGCTAACGCAGAGGACTTTGTTCTACCATGCCTAATATCCGCAGCATGTTCCTGAAACCTTTTATTAATTGATCGACTAGTTTCACCAATGTAGGGAGTCTCGCAAGAGCACGGAATCAAATAAACACCTTTCACGTTTTTAGGGTCCAACTGGTCCTTAACCGATTTAAGGGAGCCTTGAATGGTGTTTAAAGGTTTAAAAGAAGAAGAGATCTTATGCTTCCTTAAAATCCGAGCGATCTTGTCAGTAGTAACTTGAATAAAAGGTAAATGAACTTTGCCAACAACATCACCACTATTCTTATTCAATCTAGGACCTTTGCTCACATTCATGAAAGCCTTCAAACCCTGACTTCTACTATAACTGTTTTCTCCGAAGACTTTAAGGAGATGGGATTTATCTTCATCTAAATGATCATTATTATAAATTCTAAGAGCTCTTGTAGCTAAAGTATTCAAAACTCCAAGTTTCTGAGCAGGAAAATGATGAGAATCAGATTGCATATATTGCTCAATCTAAAATTTTTAAATAATGAAATATTATGAAATATTTAAACAATTATTATGAAATATTATGCTCAATCTAAATTTTTAAATAATGTCAAAATATATTTGTGTTTTATTTTAAGTTGATAACTTTTTAATGAAGCCATAAGAAAAATAAATATCTGGTTGAAGCACAAGTTTTAATTCTCATTGATAGAAAGGTCAAAATATTTATTAGAGGAATTTGTTGTTTAACGAAGAGTGGTTTGTTAGGATAGGGATTATTTGAAAATGAAATGTAATTATTTAAATTAGGAAATTTGTTGTAGTTTTTGTTATTTTCTCTAAAATGGTCTTTTGATCCTACATTCGTGGATATGACCAGATCCAATCTTTAACAATTTTTTAATGAAATCATAGATCCTGTAGTTTTCTAAGATTAATTTTTGTAGGTAGGAACCACACACATATATAACTGGATTGAAGGAGGAGAGAAAGAAAGGCCAACTATAGATATCATAGAGAGAAGTTTCTTAAGAGAGTGGCTAGGCCAGAGGACAGTGAGAGAAAGTGTTTATAAGAGTGCGCAAAACAATAGGTGTAAAAATAGTCGATAAGACCTAGAGTATAGAGCCACTGATATAAGACGAAAGTGCCAAAACTTAGCCAATTTTCATTGTGGTGAAGTTTTCCAATAAACGGAACTTGAGACTGTTAGTCAAAAAAATATGTAACGACAAGAGCATGGAACTATTGAAGTCAAAGGTTACCACCCATCACCCAACGACTCTTAGTAGCCTCCCTTCCCATTGAATGTCGCTACTCTTAACGAGCTTACAGGTGAAGTGGACCAACCAAGAGGAGAACAACAAAGGATTCATTATAGTTGACCGTGGACCGTGGGTCCATCCTGGAGCGCTTATCCTTGTGGTCTTTACGAGTGTTTTTTTTCATTGTGACGAGATATATATAGAGCAACCCGAGACTATTAATTGTGGCTCCTGCCTGGGGGGCTTACCCCGAAGATATTTGTAAACATTTTCCCATTCTGTAGAGACATGAAGAGAAGGCTACAAATATTATATGGAGTTTTGAGTGGACCATGTTTTATGGTGCTATTTGGGGACGATACCACATAGGCCCGATACTAAGCCATAAAAAGGCCTGTGGAGGGCCTACTACAAGAAAAAGAGAATTAAGAAAATCAGCAACCATAACTCGCATACAATTGGACATCCTTTCGACTCCTCCCATTGTTAATAGATCTTCCTTTATGTTTCTTAAAGGGATTTCGATCCTAAAGGGTTGGAAGGAAGCGTCGATTCTAGGAATTTGTTTTGTATTGGGACCAACTCCCGACAAATCTAAGTTATATTTTCATCAAGTGGTATCATATCAAACCCTCCATATTCTTCAAGAAAAAAAATAATCATGCCTCCCAGAGTTGATCAAGGTGTTAGACGATGCACTAGAAGAGGAGAAATACAAAGACCAGTTGTTGATAGAGAAGTGTTGTGGGTAATGTATCGATTGAAGGTAAGAATGGTTTCAATGGAGGTTGGTTTGCAAAGAGAACTATAAGTGGGAGATGTGAGTCCATAAGAGGAAGAATCTCTAGAAGAAGAAGCGGTGGAAGAACCAACAAAGGTTAAATTCTTGAAAGTTGTTTTGGGATTTTTTATGAAACCCAAAACCAAAATTATCTTCTTATATATGCAGCAAGAATCCAAAGGACATTGTTGAATGGATTGCAAAGTTGGATAAATTATATGAATATGAAGAAATGGATGAGGAAAAGAAGGTTAAGTTTGATGTAACTAAGTTAAAGGGTCATACATCTCTCTGGTGGGATGGTTTACAAGAAGAGAGAAGGAGAAAGAACAAACAAAATATTAAAATCTAGGACACGATGGTGGAAAAATGTAGAGGTAAGTTTTTTTCTAAAATATTACCAGCTTACCTTTTTCAGGAGTATGCAGAACCTTAGGTAGAGAGCTATGACAATCATAGAGTTGATAGAATAATTCTACAAAGTGAACATCAAGGAAGGATATGTAGAGGAGTCTAAAGAGAAGACAAATATATATATATATATATATATATATATATATATATATATATATATATATATATATATATATATATATATATGGTCTTAGGCTGGACATACATGAAGAGATTAGTGTATTGTCACCCGAGATAATAGAGGAGGCATTGGTAGATGTAAGAGTGCTGCTAGAGGAAGACGAAAATAAAAAAACAGAGGGAGATATATTGCACCAAGATACAAAGCTAATAGCTCAGGTCCACAACGACAACAAGAGGGAGAATCTAGAGGCCGAAGATCCTTTTCCAGAGGACAAGGAAGAGGCAGAGGAAGAGAAGTTTGTTGCTACATGTGTGGAAAACTTGGACACATGGTGCGTGATTGTGCATAGAACAGAGAAACAAGCTAAATACATTTTTTAGTTCTCCAATAGAGGAAGTGAAAGAAGAGATGCAGGAAGCTGAGAATGTGCCATATACATGAGAGGCCTTGATGATGAAAAAGGTGTTGATTAAGAAAGAGAAAGAAGATGTTAAACCAATCCAAAGGAGAGCCTTATTCTAAATTGTTTACAAAATTGAAGAGAATTATTGTAATGTGGTGAGTGATAGTGGCGATACTGATGCTTTGGTGTCTACAGAGGTTGTAGAAAAATTGAAGTTGAAAAGACAAAAGCATCCAACACCCCATAAGGTGTCATGGTTGTAGAAAGGACATCAAATTTTGGTGAATGAGCATTGTGATTTAGAGCTTTAGATTGGCAGTTACAAAGATAAGATTATGTGTGATATGATGTTGATGGATGCGTGTCATATTTTGTTTGGTAGGTCATGGTAGTTTTACATATGAGTTGTACATGATGGTAAGAAGAATACCTATAAGTTTTAGAGGGATGACATCACTCATTCCTTGCTTCTACTACAAGAAGAGGGGATTTATAAATCCATTAAGCCTAAATCTTTTTTGATGAGAAATAAAGATTTCTTACAACAAATGAAGATAGAGGAAGTAAATTTTGTGATTGTTTGCAAAACTAGAGTAGTTATTACTTCCACTACTATTTCTGATTTTCCTTTAGAAATTCAAGAATTGTTGGAGGAACACCATGACATTCTTTTGGATGATTTTCCAAGTGAACTACCACCTATAAGGAGTGTTATGCAATTAGATCTCAAAAAATAAGAAAATATACATTATCAACTTGAAAATTAGCCTCTTCGACGGGGAAACCGCCTTTACATCACATAAATGAACAATTATTAGATGATACAAATGACTATACTTACTTAGTATATATAGGAGTCTAATGGGTCACAATATAATCAAAGCCTACCTAAGAATAATAATGTAAGTGCACAATAATAGCAATATGTGTTACAACAATAACAATATGGGGGCTACATGGGACTAGAAATACTAATAGGGGGATACACTAATATTGTAGGGACCTAACATTCCCCTCCTTCAAGAAAATGTTGTCCTCAATTATTGAGTAGTTACATATGCTTCTGTGTAAAATTTTCATCCTCCCATGTGGAATCTTCAACAGGTAAGTTCTTCCACTTAGTGAAATAATTTGAAGTAATCGATTTCATAGTTTTCAAGTTATTGTTTCCATGATTTCTTTAGGATCCAATATGAATTTTCCTTCTTCATCAAGTTTTGGAAATACTAGTTGAACAGGGAGCTTGCCACCATAACCTTCTTTAAGCATTAAACATGGAAAATTAGGTGTACTCGATAAGATGCATGCAACTCCAATTTATATTCCATAGTACCAATCATTTTCAACACTTTGTAAGGACCATCATACTTGAGTGCTTATTTATTATCGTTCTTAGCTTAATTGAGGCACATTTGTTTGTTTGGTTATAGCCTTAAAAATTCCGAGTCACCTACATAAAAACTTCTTTCACTTCAATGTTTATCCTTTTGTTGTTTCAATCGATTCTGCGCTAGAGTGATGTTATCCTTTAAGAGTTGGAGAAATTGTTTTTGATGCTCGATGTGATCTTCCACCGCTTGAATCTTAGAAATTTATCTTAGAGATGATGTGATGGATGGTGGATGATATCCATAAAGTGCCATAAATGAGGTCATTTTTGCTACAGTATGGAAGGAAGTGGTATACCACCATTCATCCAGAGGTAGCCACTTGACCCTTTATGTTTGTTTATTAGACACAAGGAAACAGTGATATCCTTCCACACATTTTTTCACTATCTCATTTTTCCTGTCAGATTTAGAATGATAAGATGAGCTATGAGTTGATTGATTACTAAGACAATAAAATCATTCTGTCAAAAAATTTCCAGTGAAAATGGGATCTCTGTCACTTACAATAATCTTTTGGTTTCCATATATCTTTTTATTTATTTCCATAAATGCAATAACAATTGTACTGACTTTAAAATGATGATATAATGCACAAAAGTGTGCATACTTTGTAAGTCTATCAACTACCACCATGATGACACTCTTCCCTTAAGACTTGGATAATCTTGTGATAAAATCCCTCGATGCCTCCTCCAAACTTTGAATTGGAATGGTTAAAGGTTGTAACAAAACCAAGGTCTTTATTGCCTCAACTTTATTTTTTTGGAAAACCAAACATTCTTCCAAAAAATTCTGAATATCAACTTTAAGGCCATCCCAAAAAAAATCCTTGTTGACCCTATAGTAAGTTTTTAAAAATCTTGAGTGCCCTCCTAAGGGGGAGGTGTGTAATTCCAAAATAATATTTTGTTTGAGTTGGTAATTCCAACATATATAAGGTATCTTTGTACCATAATGAAATATTTTTCAAGCTAAATGTATCATATGTACTGGGATATTGTTGTAACCTTTAAATGAGTGTCCACACCCATTTGTAACTCTTTCATTCATCCCTTGCTTCATTTATCCAATAAAGTTGGATAATAGAAATGTAACAGAGAAATTCTTTGACATCCTCAACCTTTTTTGAGAGTGTATCTACAACAAAATTTGTCTTCCCTTTTTTCTAGATGATTTCAAAGTCATAACACAACATATTTGTGACCCATTTTTGTTTCTCTTCTTAAAACAATCTTTGTTCCAAAAATTATTTAATACTATCATGATATATTTTTACATTGAAGTGTATTCACATTAGCCAAGGTCTCCATTGCTTTAATGCATGGGTCTTTCGTATTGCATTAAAACAACACCAAGTCCATTGCTTAAGGCATCACATTCCACAATAAATATTTTTGTGAAGTCTGGCGTAGCTAAAACTAGTGCTTGGCACATTACTTCTTTAAGATGTTCAAAAGCCTTAGTTGCTTCCAGATTCCAAGAAAATGCATCTTTCTTCACTAATGTTGTTAGATGCATTTTTATTCTCCCATAATTCTTAAAAAACTTGCAATAATACCCTGTCAACCCAAGAAATCATCAAATATGCTTTAGGGTTGAGGGTATTTTCCATTCCTTAATGGCTTTAATTTTGTCAAGATCTACCTTAACACCCTCATGAGATACAATATTACCCAAATATTCCACCTCCTATACTCCAAAGAAACATTCGGATTTTTTTTCGTATAATTGTTTCTCCTCCAATAGTTTGAGCACCCTGTCAACATCTTGAATATGATCCTTCCAATACTTGTTGCGGATTAGTATATCATTAAAAAATACTAACAAAATTTTTCTAAAGAATGGTTTGAAAATAAAATTCATCAAATCTTTAAATGTGGACAGTGCACTCGTAAGGCCAACAACGATGACCAAAAAATAATAATGACCGTCATGGGTTTTGAATGTTGTTTTCAGAATATATTTAGTTTTCATTCGAACTTGATGATATCCTCAATGAAGATATAACTTGTTGAAGTAAATTTATCAATGTAATTCATCCAACAATTCATCAAGGACAAGAATGGGAAATTTATCTTTAATAGTGAGCTTTTTTATCTCCCTATAATCTAGACACATACGACATATCCATCCTTCTTGGGCACCAATACTACTGGTGATCTGAAATTGGAGGAGGTTTTCCCTTTCCTCTTCCCCAAAATCACATTAAAAAAAAACATAGGACTGTGTCGATGCTTTACAAGTTTGAAAATGGGCCTTAAAAAGTGACATGTTTGTTTAATGTCCCTTCAGCATGAATCAGTCTTCATATGAAACTGAACATAATGAAAATAACACACATAATTCATGTGAGAATAAATAAGTATAAGATAAAAGGTTTTTTGAAGGAGTTCACCCCTCCTAGGTTACATCTCTGGGCCTGTCAACATGACTAGACCACTCATATAAATTCAGTATCAATTAAGTACATAAAATTTTGATGCAAATAAAAGTGTGGCTATCACCTCTACAAGGTAATGTTCTCCTACAGAAAAATCTCACAACAACAACAACTCAAAACATATCCTACAAATATGATATACTTCAACTGAAATGGCTTAAAAACATCATGTACACCTTTCAATTCCACATTGAAGTACATAATGAAAACTTCATGATGAAAAAAGTTTAACCTAAGATGAAATATTCTCTTTACATCTACTGCAAATGAATTCTAAAGATGAGGAAACCCCTATAAGGTCTTCTTCATACTCAAAACCCTTAGCAATTTCTAACAAAACCTACTTCATCCATATACCCCTTAGCCTCCAACTTGTAAAAAGGCCATTTATATGTGCTCAAAATAGAAAAAATAAGTCACCATTGGATTCATAGCATCCAAAAACCTCTATGCAACCTATTTATGAGCTCAATTTGGATAAAATCTCAAAAGGTTATGTCCAAAATCCTAATTGATCCATACACCCTTGGTCTTCAACCTGCAAAATGGCTATGTCGATGTGCTCCATTTAGAAAACATAGGTCACCATTGTATTCCTAGCATCCAAAAACCCCTATTCATCCTCTTTCTTCTCCCAAAAAGGATACAAACTGAGAAAGTTATGAGCTTCCCAAGTTTTGCTGCTAGTTGCCCCACAAATTCGCCAAGTATGGATAACCGCCCTACAATTTCACCCCATTTTCCGCTAATGGACCAACAAACCAAATTTCAAACCATATATAATATGGCTGAATTAATTAATTAATATTTCCCACAACGCCATTTAAAAGTTAAATACAAAGTTTGAACAATACATAATAAGAAATAATATATTGGTGTGTTGGTATGAGTGGATTTTAGTTGGAGAGAGGTCACAAGTTTGACCCCCACTAACTTCACTTCACCCTTAACAAATTTTTAGCAAATTTGGAGGCGCCACATTTTGGCCTCCAATTGGGCCACATGGCAACCTCTCATTGGCCTATCAACAACCAACCAAAATTCGCCTAGTCAGTGCCAATGAATTCTTGCCAAGTGTCAAGTTGTGATTGGCTCATGTAGTCCAGTCATTTTTCCAAATCCACAGGCCTAGTCAGCATGCCACATCAGCAATACAGACTGTTGACTGGCCATCCCTACACAAAATTTTACTTATTTTCCTAAAACTTCAGATCGTGATAACTTGAGCTTTGAGTGTCAGATTGAGGTGAAACAAATATCGTTGGATTCAGAATGATAGACACTTCAAGTCGACTCTAGTTTCAAAATTTTCTGGGCACTTTCATTTTTGAGCTAAAATTTAATCACCTAATCAACTAGAGCAAAGAATGAACTTTGACTAGGTTGAATTATACTGACCTCTAGCATTTCTGTAACCATGCATTGAATTTCACTCTTTTGGGCAGAGGGATGTCATTAGGCCCTGATATTTGGAGTAACATTTCTTGGAATCAAGTGGGTATAATAATCATAATCATTAATATGTGAGAGGATTTTGGGAGACTCAAATACCATGGAATTGTTGTCTAAGACATTTTGGAGATCTAGAGAAATAGAAGATTTCAATGTTTGAACCTCTAGTAAGCATAATTGTGCAATTAATCCTTCTGATTTTTCATGCCATTAAAGTTGATTATCTTCCCTGGTTTCCTCGTGATACCCCTTAATTCAATTTCCATTCCTTCCAAAAAAAATCTATTATCTTATCTCAATTGTAATTCCAACACAACCAAAAAATCATATGTAGATACCATGCATCCATAAATCAACAAGGAAATCATACATGCAACCTGATACCTGCAATGAAATCCAACTATAGATGTTGATCCACATGTTCCCTTGCCATTTCCTACTTTTATTTTCCTTCTTTCTCCAAATCCATTGTATTAAAAAGTTCTCCAAGAATGCTCCAAGATACAAGTGTGCAAGAGTATGAGAGAATGAATGAGAGAGCCAAAAATTGAACTCACAAAATCTTAAATGGAAAAATCTATGATTTGATCCTCAAAATAATTTTTATCATTGAGGCCTTTATTTTCTTCATTTTACTTCAATTTACTTCATTTTCTCTTCAATTTCCTCCTCATGCAAATCTATGACCCTTCATCTACATTTTCTCCTATTTTCCTTTATTTTTATAAATAAATGCCAATTAATGTCTCTTTTTCTTTGCCAATTCCTTTGCTAATTTCCATAGTCATAAATTAATCACCAATGATACCCATCACTATTTTTTTCCCATCATTCAGATTGGAATACATGTCCCATGATCTTGATATGATTTTATTCACATAGAAAATCAACTAGTGGTTGTTACATATTGGAGAAAGATAAAAAATTGAAAACATATTAAAAGAAATAATTGTAAGCATGTAAAAATCAATAACTACAAGCATATACATATTTATTTTCTTGCAGAATTGTTTTATGGTGTTTCAAGTTCCACTTGAGTGATTTCTTACCTTTAATGATTATTTGTTCCTCCTTGAAATCAATTGGGAATTATTACAAATTTAGGTTTGTGACCTTACTAAGATGCTCTTATTCAATTAGTTCAAAACCATATAATATGATGTTACATATAAAATTAATTGATGATACATAATGAAGTATCAGAAATCAAACACCAAAAATGTGTTCAAGTACATATATTTACAAAATCAAACATATTTCATGTGTTATGTTAACTCCTATGATTGATAATTCATATAATCTATGAAGGGCCTACTTATCATCAAATGATAAATTTAGGAATCTTATGTAGATGTTATAATTCTCTCTTTGATTACTCTTACTACCTATTTTCCCCACTTTTAATGTTATTATTTCAATCACGTCCTTGTCATAATTTTGATTATGGACATTGTACCACTCCAAAATTTTAAAATATATCCATTAGGAGTAACTTTTATATCACCATAATTGATTTAACTTCTACTATATTTTTTCTCATGAAATAGATATTCATCACACTTCATACTCATTTATGTGCTCTATGTTAAAACATTAATATGCATGCATGCCATGGAATGAATTATTGCTATGAAAAGAGTAGTATATTAGATTCGATAAAATTCTAAATTTCTCTACACAATGTAAGATAAATTGTGCCATGGCTAGCATGTTTAGATCTCTCACAACTAATACTCCTAGAATTTTCTCCCCATCGAATGGAATAAAATTAATTCATATGTCGGTGTTGTCTCACTTTTTTTATATATAGTATAAATCCATTTTTTAATTAAGTTTTAATACAAAATAAAAAAATTACAAGGAGTAATGACTTGAATTATAAATCACTCCTCCTAAAATAAATACATATTTTCAATATTACATAATGTAATTATAAAGTATGAAATTTTATCTGAGTTTATGAATGGAATGAAACAATGTAAATATAAAACAAAAAAAACAAATATACAATGAAAAATGGCATTAATTAATTACTAGAAAATGATGAAACTATATACATGTAGGATGAAAGCAAACTAGCTCGAACAGTGGTAGCTTATCTCTGATAAGATATGTGATGGATACACGCCTTCCTGAAATATGTTACAATGAGGATTGGAGGCCCATTTATTATGAATAAGCAATAAAAAACTTAAACATCTGAAAACCTAACCCTAGGAGATGAAGTGCCAAAGGATTATGGGCCTCCATGGGGTAAGTTAGAATGTCAACTTCCTGGGGTCGTAACCTTGGAATACGAGCTCTATTTGGTGTGCATGATAGCCTATTGGAAAGGTCTATCCAAGGAGTAAAATTTTTGAGTGTTATTTTTTTCCCCAGAAATTCCATTTAGGGCCTGAAAACAAATCCAGAAGTTCAGGACCTAAAAACTGAAAAAATAGAAAACTATCAAAATAGGAAAATTATGTTGTGAGCCAACGAAATGGGTGGATGGCCATTGATATCCACCTAGATCATAATTATATCTCAACAAGATATCATTATTTATACGTTCATTTATTGTAATTTTTTCACCATTTCTTCTCACAGGTTTCTTTCTTTTCCCACCTCTAGTATCATGATTTGAGGAATCTCCTTGAAAATCCATATAAAATTTACATTTATTACAATTAAACTATTTAATAAGTTAAATTCAACATACATAGAGACAAATAAAATTACCCTCTAACTCAAAGACAATGGAAACCCCCTAACTCCCTAACCCACTCATAAATTAACACCGATTGTGTTACCATAGATTGTGTGATAATTATATTTTGGTATGAGGATTTCACTTTTTGGAGGATTTATATTCAGATACTAATTATGAGTGATATGCTTCTTTATGAGGGACAAGAGAAAATTAGAGATTATATAAATTTTATGTTTTAAATTTTGTGTTAGTATGTAATTTCAATTGCATTCAATGAAGACAAATTAACTTCATTTTGAATCATTTATCACTTATTTAGGTTGACCAAGTGACATCAATTGTGCATCCATCAAAGGACGAGGAGATGAAACAAAAGGTTAACCATTGAAAAAAATCATTAAAAATGTTGTTGACATGGTAACGAGAGTTTTCTAGAATTCTATATAGCTGAGTTTTAAATATGATGTCAAGGAACCTTGAAGCTCATTTTCTCATTTATACTTGCACGATTCTGTTGGAGTTGGTTGCTATTAAACTTTACATGGAAATACTAGTAGAATTGCTGGTATTTGACTCTACAAGCTAGTAAAACTGTTGTTATCTAATAGATGTTTTGTTGTATATGGATTCCTAACTTGTATTATATAAGAAAAACCAACCTTTAACCTTTGTTTCATCCAAAACTATATTACAAAATATTTCAATTCATAATTTTGGGCTAGTTTTAGTGAGGCTTTTTAATCCTAAGGGATTCCTCATGTGCATTTAATTTATATAAAATTAATGGATTTAACCATATATCATGTATTATGGTAAAAGTATCCAATATATTAGGTAATATGGATTTGAGAGTTTTGAAATTCAACATATTTAAGGCATATAAAATTTCATTTTCATTATATCCTTATAATAAATAATATAGGATTATGTATATTTAAGTATTTAAACTTTAATTTACAAAAAAATACAACTTACTCTTCTAACACTTGATAGTGATTGTATTCAATTTAACTTCAAGAATTCTCATTGATATTTGTAATTGAAATGAAGGCCATGTAATGTGGAAATGGTGGATAAATTAGGATTTCAAGAAAACTAGACCTTATCATGTGAAGTTGGACGTAAATGCCTCGATGATGATAGAATGGGTCACCCTGGTTGCCAATACACTTGTCTACTCCACACACACACACACACATGCAACTCCGTATTAAAATCAAATTCAACAATTTTTCATGGAACCTTTAACATATGGAGTCAACACAATAATATGCATTTACTTTCATAAGTTCCATTAGAGATTTTTCTATCACCTTCCAATATTTTTCCTCACCTCATCTAATTACATAGGAATCAAATTATCAAATGGTTCAATGGGAAAGACAACCAAGAATTTAAAACCCAAAGATGTAATCCTGAAAATGACTTGTGCAGTCTCTATGAAATGATTTTGTAGTCTAGTAAAACTATTGTAGGTGCTACGAAATGTTTTTGTAGCGCCCATTAAAAATCCACATTTAGGTTTTCGGGGAAGTTGAAAAAACTCTTCGCTTTTCCCAATTAGTTCTCCATGCCCTTGAATGGGTCCTTGACACAAGGAATGATTTCATAAACCATTCTTTGTTAGGAGTTGCACACTATTTGAGATTTCCCAATTACCAACCAAAACTAGTCAAAAAGGATTTGACTGCATTCCCAAAACAGAGTGATCTTCTCTACTGTAACAAAAATTGTATTGTTGCAACAACCATGCATTCGTTATGCCTAAACATAGTGAAAGTTCCTCCACATGGTTGTGGAACCAATACAACAAAATACAAAAGAATCATGACACTTTTCTTTTTGAACATGAACTCAGTGTACAACATATTAGCACCAACAATAGGTTAATAACATGTACTCAACTATCCTTGACAATACAAGGCTCAAGAACAATATATCAACAATAAATAACATCTATAACACATATATGGTGTTGAGATTAAAAAGAAATTTTTGGCACCAATGATCCTAGTGAAAATTAAGCACCTACACTAGGGTGGGGCCCACAAGCTATTTTTAGGTGCATGTCTATTTTTATTATCCCTTAATTTATATGGACATTAAAATGTAATCTATTCTCAATGGGGACTTGAAAATAGTTAACTGAAGTGGAAAATTAGTTAGCTAAGTGAATTTTGAGTTAGAGGATGGTTGGTGGGACATGCAGAGTAATTCTAGTTGTAACTGACTGATTCTAGTTGTAACAGAGTTGGAAGTGTAGTGGTGCATGAGTTTGTGCAAGTGGTAAATATTTTAACTCAGTTAAGTGAGTTAAAATCAGTTGTGCTAGTTGTAATTGAAGATACACTAGTGAGAGATCTAGTGAATTAAATATTAATCATTCACAATTAGTGATCTCACATGCAACTGAGGATTTACTAATATTAGTTTCATGCATGTCAGATCCAGTGGAGACCCAGTTGAGTTCTAGGTGAAAGGAAAGTTGACTATCAGTTGTGAAATTCTCTTCTTGCACACATGTAAGTAAACACACATTTGATGTACCCGTGATAATTGCATAGTCAAGGAAGGCAATATTTCATCAGTTCAGGGATTGCATTCACCAGGGATTGCGCAGTGAAGGCAGGTTGTATGGAGACAATAAATTTTTGCATGATAGTATGAGACAATTAGCTGATGTACTGAGGGCTCTTGTGAGAATAGTTTTTTATGTAATTGTTTCATGATCCATAATATAATATACAATACAAGATAGTGTGGTTTTTAGTTGTAATATTTTCCCAAGAAATTATTTGTGATGTGTGTGATTGATCTTTCTTCATGTTCATGTGATTGACGATTGTGTTTTTAATTCTGCAAATATGTAGAAGCGATTCAATATTTAACTTTAGAAAATTGTTAGATAAGGTGAATCCAAGATATACATGAATGCTATATAATTTTTACATGGTATCAGAGCACAGGAAATTGCAGAAGAAGGAGGAGTTGAGTTTGTCACTGGATAGAATTAGAATTTGTAGAAAGACTTTCTTGGTGCTACAAATGATTCAAGATCGAAATGGATTTCAATGGCTTGAGGTTAGAGTATGCACTCGAGGGTAGCTCGAACTACATTTCTTGGAAGGAAAGGATGGACGTGGTATTCAAAGACAATGGCGTGAAGGAATTTATTGAAAAATATGTTCCTAAGTGAGATGCTGCAGATGCTGCCAATATTGATGCATGGCAAAAGAAAGTGGAAAAGGCAAGGAGGATCCTATTGGAGGGAGTACGAGACCACATTGTCTCAAGCCTCCATGGGAAAGCCACACCATATGCTATGTGGAAGGCTTTGATGGATCTATTCCAAAGCAACAACGACCATAGGAAATTGGCGCTCAAAGATAAAATTAGGAAGACCAAGATGGAAAAGGGTGACACCATTGCAAAGTATCTCGCAAAGTTTGTCCAATGTCAGGATGAACTCGGGAGTGTGGGAATAACAGTTGATGACAAGGATTTGGTGAGTTTGGATCTCCTAGGACTTCGTAAGAGCTGGCACAATTATGAAGACTCTGTCAATGGATGGGAAAAATTGCTGAATTAGGAATGACTGTGGTCGGATCTGGTGCTAGAGGAGTTCAGGTGGAACACGAGAGATGGTTCTTCATCTAAGCATGGTGATGAAGAGGATTGTGATTTGGATGCCAAGGCGAAGAAGGGTAAGGGAAATAAATTTCATTCTAAATACGATTCTAAAGGAAAGAAGCAAGACATGTCCAAGGTGAAGTGTTTTCACTGTCATGAACATGGGCATTTTGCTACTAACTATACACAAAAGAAGAAGAATAAGAAGGTTGTTGGATCTGCAGCTGGTGAGGCCCTTTCCTTGTAATTTGAGGTTGACTTCCCCTTTATTGCATACATGGTGTCAAGTGCATTGGGATCGGTGTGGTATTTGTATAATGGTGCTTCCTTTCACATGACGGGAGACAAGGAACTTTTTAGTGACTTGGAGGAGAAATATCTCTCAATGCATATTGATATGGGCGGCGATGGACAATACAGTTCTACCGGGATTGGTACCATTACCTTTCAGAGGGAGTCAGGTAAACCATTTCAATTCAAAGATGTAATGCATGTACTAGGTCTGACGAAAAATTTGGTCTCAGTCGCAATGTTGGAGGATAGAGTTTATGACGTTGTTTTTAGTGATGGAAAAGAATTCTTGTGACATAAAACAATGGTTCAAGCCAAGAGGATATGGATTCGAGTTAAGAATCTCTACAAACTGGAGGTAGATGGCTGCGCTACCATGGTGGGAAAGGCAGAGAAAGTGGTGAGCCAAGATGAGGGCGAATTATGGCACAGGTGATTGGGCCATATTTATCATGGAGCCTTGAAATTCATGCAGCAAATATCTACTAAAATTCCAATGGGAACACTTTCTCAGTTATATTAGTGTAAGGGTTGCACTATGGCAAACTATGTAAAGTCCACCTTTCATGAGAAGGAGAACCGTCCTTCGGGGATCCTTGAGAGAGTTCACACAGACGTGTGTGGACCATTCTCGGTTGCTTCAACAGAAAAACATAAGTAATATGTAATATTTGTTGATGATTTTTCTCGTAAATGCTGGATCTTCTTCATGTAGAATAAAGATCAAACATTCTCTAAGTTCTGTGAGTTTAAGGCATTTGTGGAGAAAGAATCAGGGAAGCAAGTGAAGCCTCTTAGGAGCAATAATGATGGAGAATAAAAATCTAACGAATTCAAGAACTTCTGCAACAAAGAAGGAATTCGAAGAGAACTCATAGCGCCTCATAACCCACAAAAAAATGGGGTCGCAGAGAAGAAGAACAAAATGATCGTGGGTGCAACACGAGCGATATTACATGATCAGGGCCTACCAATAAATTTCTGGGTGGAAGGATGCAACACTACGATTTATGTGCAGAACCATTATCCTCATATAGTACTTGGCATGAGTACACCTAAAGAAGATTTCACTAGTAAGAAACTGGATGTTTCACACTTTAAGATTTTTGGCTCATCAGCTTATGTGCATGTGACCAAGGACGCCAGGAAGAAGTTGGAACCGAGTGCTAAAGTTGGGATTTTTATGGGGTACACAGAAACACCCCATAATTACCCTGTGTATTTTCCAAACAACATAATGACTTTGTGCAACTGGATATAAAATTTGATGAGGGGAAAGCCATGTGTTTGTCCCTTAAGAGGGAGTTGTACTTGCATGCGGAGGAGGAACTGCTGGTTCCCAAAGACGAGTCTCATGATGTGGATCAGCCACATGATGAGGTTCATGGAGTGGAGTAAATCACTCATGCAGAGCCATCCATCAGAAATGGAAAAAATCGCACCACAGAAGTTGATACGATGAGACTTGATGTTGCAAAAAATGTAAGAAACCCTACTTCACAGAGAAAATAGAGACAGTCTCCTTACCGATTTACTAGATACATGGCTCTTATGAGAAAATGTATTGTGACTGAAGCATCTTCCTTTCAGGAAGAAGTGAAACAACCTACTTTGGTTGATGCAATGGTGGAGGATTATGACTCCATTGTCAAAAAAAGTGCATGGGAAATTGTCCCAAGACCGGTTGACAAATCAGCGGTAGGTTTGAGATGGATCTACAAGGTAAAGCAAGCTGTTGATGGGAGCATGGAGAAATACAAGGCCAGATTTGTGGCTCGGGGCTTCTCACAAATCGAGGGGATATATTATGATGAGACCTTTGCACCTGTCGCAAGGTACTCTTCCATAAGGACCATCCTTTCACTCTCAGTGCAGATGGGTTGGCGCATTCATCAAATGGATGTGAAAACTGTGTTTCTCAATGAGATCATTGAGGAAGAGGTGTACATAGAGAAGCATGAATTTTTTGACATCTTCAGCAACGAGTCAGATGTGTGCAGACTCAAAAGAGCATTGTATGGGCCGAAGCAAGCACCCCGTGCTTCGTACACTCGGATAGACAACTATTTCACCGAAATGGGCTTCACCAAAAGTGAAGTAGATGAAAACCTGTACCAGATTGTGGTTGATGGTAAGCTATTGATCATTCTTCTTTATTTTGATGATTTTATTTTGACTGGTGATGAGTAGATGATACACTCATGCAAGGAGAATCTTGTAAGGGAGTTCTAAATGAAGGATATGGGCCTCCTTCATTATTTCCTTGGATTGGAAATATGGCAGCGGGATGGTGAAATTTTTGTGTCTCAAGGAAAGTATGAAAAGGAGATATTGGGTAAGTTTAACATGGAGAGCTGCAAACCCATGGATACTCCTCTTCCAGGAAACTGGAGGAAAGAGGATGCTACTTCTGGAGAGGTATTGGATGCTACTGTCTATCGACAGTTATTGGGTTCGCTAATGTATCTAATGAACATGAGATCGAACATTTGGTATGTAGTTAACCAAATCAGTCAAGCTATGGTTAAGGCTACCAAGTTCTTTTGGAAGGCGGGGAAGCATGTCCTAAGATACCTGAGGGGCACATCAGAGTATGGTTTATGGTAAAAAAGAACGAATGGAGTGAATTTGCATGGCTTCATAGATGCGGATTGAGCTGGAAGTCCATCAGATAGAAGGAGCACATAAGGCAGGATCTTTAGCTTTGGATCTACAACTGTTCCTTGGTACAATAGGAAGCATAGATCCATGGCACTCAGTTCAGTCGAAGCAGAATACATGGTAGAAATCCAAGATGCATATGAGGCTATCTAGATGAGAAAGATCTTGGTTTTTTTGTTTGGTTCTTAGATGGATTTGACAGTGATTCACTGTGATAATCAGAGTTGCATTAAACTCTTGATTAATCATGTGTTTCATGATAGGTCCAAGAATATAGATATCTAGTACCATCATCTCAAAGATTGTGTGCAGAGGAGAATCATGTTGCTTCAGTACCGGAAGATCGGGATGCAGATATTATGACGAAGGCGCTCACCAGGAGCAAATTAGAATACAATAGAGACAAGATTGGGGTGAAGGATAATTCTTTTCTTGTTGAGAGGGAGTGTTCAGATTCAACAAGAAATTTTTGGCACCCATTATCCTAGTGAAAATTAAGCACGTACACTACGGTGGAGCCCAAATGATATTTGTAGGTGCATGTCTATTTTTACTATCCCTTAATTTAGATGGACATTAAACTTTAATATATTCTCAATGTGGACTTGAAAATAGTTAACTGAAGTGGAAAATCAGTTAGCTAAGTGAATTTTTATTTAGAGGTTGGTTGGTGGGACATGAAGAGTAATTCTAGTTGTAATTGAGTGATTCTAGTTGTAACAGAGTTGGAAGTGCAATGGTGCATGACCTTGTGCAAGTTGTAAATAGTTTAACTCAGTTAAGTGAGTTAAACTTAGTTGTGCTAGTTGTAACTGAAGATACACTAGTGAGAGATTTAGTGAATTAAATACTAATTAATTCAAAATCAGTGATCTCACATGAAACTGAGGATTTACTAATATTAGTTGCATGCACGTGAGATCCAGTGAAGACCCAGTTGAGTTCTAGGTGAAAGGGAAGTTGACCATCAGTTGTGACATTCTCTACTTGCACACATGCAAGTAAACACACATTGGATGTGTCGATGATACTTGCCCAGACAAGGAAGGTAGGATTGCATCAATTCAGGCATTACATTCAACAGGTATTACGCAGTGAAGGCAGGTTTTTTGGAGACAATTAATTGGCTAAGGGATTTGCCAATTTTTGCATCACAGTGTTAGACAATTAGCTAATATACTGAGGGATCTTGTGAGAAGACTTTTGTATGTAATTGTTTCATGATCCATGACATAATATACAATAGAAGATAGCGGGGTTTTTAGCTGTAAGCTTTCCCCAGGAAATTATATGTGTTGAGTGTGATTGATCTTTCTTCATGTTCATGTGATTGGCAATTATGTTTTTAATTCCGCAAATATTTGTATAAGCGATTCAATATTTAACTTTAGCAAATTATTAGATCGGGTGAATCCAATATATACATGCACACTGTATAATTTCTACATATGGCACCAGAAGTAGTAACACGCATTAATATTTAGAACAAAAACATATATTCTAAACATGTTATCAATAACTATGAAACCAATATAAAGTTACAACTTCAAAACATGATCCTCGACATCACCTCCATATTTGACCCATACACGCACGTGTATATATGTTCAGCTCCAAATTTCACTTTACCCAAAGAATCAATTTGGCATAAATACCCATTAATAATATACAAACAAAGAAGTTAACAAAAACAAAGGCATATAAACAGGTGGCTCATTGATCAAATTCAAATATACATTAAACTGGCCATATATACAATGTGGACATATGTAGCACAAGCCTCTTTTGACCTCTGTCTCTTTTCCTTGCTCTAGAGCTTCTCCTCTCTTCTTCCTCTTCTCAAGCATTCTTTCTCTTCAAAAATAACCCTAACATGGGACAACCAAGAGTCACAAGAGATTAATTGTTTCCCCTTCTCCAAAAAATAAGGGAGCTAAAACTATATCTACATTAGGAAATAATTCTTCCAACTTACCCTAAAAACAAAACTCACTTCCTAATGTAAATATTTACAATTTCTTACAAAACATATAAAAATTACTCCCGACATTACCATGTGACCATCCTATCACATTGGTAAGCTATTTTCCATACTCTCACATCTTACGCCCTGTCTATCAACCTACATCTCTCGAGGAAATAAAGTAATATTAGAATCAACACTTTAGGTGCTACATCTATTTATCATTACATCCCCTTAATAGGAGTCATGTAGAAATGATAATAATGGTATAAAATATATCTAAAAACAATGCGAAAAACTTGTAATTATTCCAGCCATGAAATTCTCCCTTTAATCAACGAGAGTATCATTCATAACATGTATTTAAAATTTATTAGACTATATAATAACATTTGATTTATTTAGAAGAAGTTAGGGAGTTTATATAACTATAGTGGGAGAGGAAAAAGAAAGGTACAAGGTAATGAGGAATGATAGAAGGAGAAAACATAAGAGGGGGAGGAGAGTGATGGAGAAGAAAAAGAAGAAAATTGGGAAGGAAAAACAGGAGTAGGGAGAGGAGATTGGGGTAGGAGGGAAATTGGGGGGATAGGAGTGGAAGATAGAGGAGGACTGGAGTTAAGGAATGTAGGGAAAATAAAGAGAAGATGGAGAGAAATAGAGGAATATGATGGAGGGGTGGGGAGGAGAGATGAGTGGGGAAAGCAAGAGGGAGAAGGAGTGGAAGGATAAGGGGAGAAGAAGATAGATAAAGAGATAAATTGGGAGAGAATTGGATGAAAATAATGAAACCCCAAAATCCATCTCTAAAACCAAAAACCTAAAACCCATCTTCAAAATCCACATCACTTTTTTATTTAAGATTTGAATTTTTTTTTAAAAATTGGGGAAAATAACAAGAAACACACATGTGGATCAAAAAATATGATGACGCAAGAAAAATATATATTTATTGCTCCTATTGAGTTCTTACACAATTCCATTTCATTATTAAAAAGTTTTACCTTGCACCATTATGTGAGATGAAATGTCAAGGTCACACCTTTTTTAGTTTATATTTAACATTGATAGTAAAAATAATGTAGAAATTATTGTTGCATCTATTTTTAGGGTAATTATGTCACATTTGAATAAAAATTATGTCTAAGTGTTATGACACTAATATATAATATGCATTTTCCCATATCATCCTAGCATCACTAATGTGTCAATACCATGTCATTTCACATTCCTTTATCATTGTTATGCATAATAAATAACAACATTAAAATAAAGAAAAGAAAACATAGCCTTTGTATAGCAGGAAGTTTATATTTTTATATCAATATAAAAATTTATTATTATTATTATTTATCGGCAATAATACATGCCCTTTGTATGAAATATATATTTTATGATTAGGGCACGACCAAGAGCACCTTTTTAACACATAAAGAGCGGATCTCCTTTCTAAATATATTGTTCAAGATTGTAAATCAATACCTTAGAAACTATGCACTACTCTTTAAGATATGGTGTGTAGTAGAAATCTAATTTGTTAGGCTCCACACACTATTTTAATGGCCCATGAGCCATGAGAAAGACTCAATCTGCAACATGTCCACTCTAGTAGAAATATTTCACCAAAAACTAGAATATGAGCTTGATTCTAAGGTTTGGCCATTAAGCATGCCTCCTAGATCATGAGATTGATTAAGGAAAAAAAATATAAAAACTTAAAATCTGAAAATGAATATATGACTAATGGTACATGGAATATTCCTAAGCTATAATGTAAATCTTGTATAAGGTATCTTTTCCCATAAATAATATTTTCTCCACGTATGGGATGCAAGCTTGATTTTATAATTTGGGACTCTAAAAAGAAGGTTTAAAACTTAATAAATACTTTGTTGTTACAAAAAGTGAGCTTAGGCATTAAATTATTAATCTAAAACATAAACCCTACATAAGAATTTAATACATATGAAAGTTCCTCTCTACAAAATCATTTACTCACATATTTTTCTCAAAATTATATTAAATACTATTTCAAAATTTTAATGCGTGATTAATAAATCAAAATACCAAGAACATGGATTCCATTATCGTAAACACTTCGAAGACCTATGGATAATACATGCCCCACTTCGAATGCCTATGGATGATACGTGCCCCTTAATCTCAATAAAGTTCTTAGAAAGATATTAGTAATTTTCTTGGATTTACATATTGTAGATGTGTCTCGTCATCCAAGCACTCTAGTTGATGATATCATATGGTAAGAAATTTTGAAAATACTTGGAAAATTAATAAATCAAAATACGAAGAACATGGTTCATGTATGGTTCATGTATCGGATTCCATTATCGTAAATCCTTCGAAGACCTCTCGATAATACGTGCCCCACTTCGAATACCTATGTATGATACGTGCCCCTTAATCTCAATAAAGTTCTTCGAAAGAGATTAGTATTTTTCTTGGATTGACATAATGTAGATGTGTCTCGTCATCCAAGCACTCTAGTTGATGATATGATATGGTGAGAAATTTTGAAAACAGTAGGAAAAATAAAAGAAGTGATTTTTTTGGATTGACATAATGTAGATGTGTCTCGTCATCCAAGCACTCTAGTTCCAAGCACTCTAGTTGATGATATGATATGATATGGTAAGAAATTTTGAAAACACTAGGAAAAATAAAAGAAGTGATTTTTTTGGATTGACATAATGTAGTTGTGTCTCGTCATCCAAGCACTTGAAAACGCACAATAGTTGATGATATGATGTGGTGAGAAGAAATTTTGAAAACACTTGGAAAATTAAAATAAGTGAGGGTTATATTATTAGTCATTGCTTTTGGTATAGTCTCTAGTATAGCACAGATTATAGTGATCGGTTTGTAATTTATTTGGTATTAATTTGGGTTGATCGTTTTTATATTGTCCATTTACCTAATGTTTTACTGAACATAACGGTTCCAAAAACACTTTTATCGAAAGTTTGAGGTTTGAAGTCTTATTGCAGCCAGTGATGTATGAATTTCATCATTTTCCTTCAAATTTAGGCTATTCAATTTCAAACTTAGGATAATAATTTATCAAATTTCAGTGAAATTTAACTAATGTCATTTATGACTTAGCATTAGTCTGAAACAATTAATGTTTATGGTTTAAAATACTTTCATTTGTTTTAGAAGGACATTTAAATTTCTCAAACTCCAAAATTTGCATCTACACCTTCCTCTAATTTTGTCCAAGTGTCCTAGGCTTGCCAACATTGTCACTTCTATGAACCACCACATTTGCCAACACTGTCACTTCTATCCACTGTTGCTTCTTGGTGAGTAAAGACTATTAGCCTCTTCCATCAATGACCACTGCTATCGACCACCGATACTTGGTGAATAAAGACCCTGATATTTTTTATTAATGTTGCTTCATTTATTGAAAGACTCGATCAAAGCTCATAAATTTTCACAATGGCATGCAAAACAACGCCTTCTGCCTTGTTTCACTTTCAATTCTCGGAAGTGAAAAATGAGACAAAAAAACACTTTCAAATCCACATACTGAAATACCAGGCTCACATATTGTAACTAGAGTGGAACTATTTCTACTGGGTTTTCTGGCTGAGTCCATTATTCTTTCAACAATTTTCTGGTGGGGACAATTCTTGTTAGAACATATTCTAGACATGTCAAAAGGATTATTACAAGCATTCAATTGTAAAATCCAAGTAAAATTTTAAAATGCAAGTAAAATATAGAGTTATAATAATTTTTTATTTTATTTTCAAAATCTTAAAATATAGAGATTGTACTTACTTGAGTATGTCTTTTATCCTTTTTCTTAGGGTGGAGACTATGGCAGCCATAGACTATGCTCCCCTCTGTTCACTTTAACAATCAAAGGAAGAGCCCACAACATTGTTGCTAGTTACAACTTTCCTGGAGTGTAAGAACTCTGGTAAACTTGATAAGTATATATTATTATTGATAAAAGATGAAAGATGAGATATGATGGGGAATCACCGAGGCTTTAAATATAGCCTCATGGTGTCCCTTGGTGAAGAGGCATGATCTTTGATCATGACCTTTCACTTAATAAAACCTAAGATAACTATATCTAACTAATAATTAATAAAATATACATAACATTGCCCCTCTCTTAAAGATGCTTTGTCCTCAAAGCATACGTAACGATGGACAATGTTGACGAATGCTTGGGTTTCTTGAGCGGTGGGCTCTTGCTTCCCACATTTTAAAAAGATCATGAAGCATCTTCTCGAGCTCCATCTGTTGGTGATGTGGATAGCGACAAGATTTGATATTGAAAGGGTTGGGTCCTTTCTTGACTTCTATTGGATGTTCATGTTCCTTATTAGGAGGTATTTTAATTGGCAGGTCTTGGAAGACTTTTTCGTGTTTCCTAACTATTCCTTGTTCTTCTGGTGATTTTTCATGATTTCTCTTTAGATTTAGAGGTAAGTTACCAACAATTATCGTTCGATGCAAATTATCCTCATCATCAAACGCTTCCTTCTTAACAACCATATCTGCGTCAACATCGAAGGCCTCAACAGCTTCTGGCACTGTATCAGTGGCTTCGAATGTGTTTATCTCTTCACATTTTTCTTTCAATTCCGCGGATGAAACATTTGGTTATTTATAAGAATCTATATTTTCATGGTTTCTTTCATTTTCAATGACTATGTCTGTTTTTGCATCTGTGATAGCAGTCACGTTGAATTCTTTGTGTGGCTCCTTCGCCAACATTGTTTCTTTTTCTGCCATTGGATTTTCATCTTCTTGTTTTACAAAACAATCTTCCTTCATATTATCTTTAGAATTTTCTAAATTGGCTGAGTTGTTCTGTTGACTATGTTCAATATTTGGGACTATTGGTTTTTGCATTAGATATAACTTTTCCATAGTGGCATTAAATGTCTGCATTACCTTGTTAATATTCTCCTTGGCCTCCATACGTTTTAGCCATATTTCCTTTTCTATCTGATCGTCCATCGTCATTGATGAAGACATAATCCTCATACTCCTTGTAATTAGGGCTTATCCCCTTTTCCTTAAGAGCTTTGACCTCAAAGCTGTATTTTTTTGACAATTTTCTTCACTTAAGATTTATCTTCTTTGGCATATGTCATTCACCACTACTACCTTCTCTTGTAATGTTGTCTTTGAAAATTGGATTTTTTAACTAATTAATTAATTAATTATTTTTTTAAAAATAATAATAATAATAATAATAATAATAATAATAATAATAATAATAATTAATATTATATTATTTGAACTATATATATATATATATATATATATATATATATAACTACGGGGAATTTTTTTTGTTAATTTTGAAAAGTCACGTTGTTTTGAAAAGGGTGAATGGTTTTTAATACCATGGGCAATTACCATGGGCTCCAAAACCACGAGCTTGTAAACCGCGAGCAATTACTCTTCATTTTTAAGTTTACTTTGTCTTCACATGTACGTATATGTACTTCTTTATATATATATATATCTTTTTACTTTTTCTTTTTTTTTCTTTTGGAACTATTTTTTTTTTAAATATTTTTTTTTTCCTTTTAATTTATTTCCCCCTTTATGTTAAATTTCCTTCTCTCTTTTATTTTAAAAACAAATGTTGCTACCCATAAGCACTTGGTTTTTAAAAAAAATCTGCAATTTTGGAATTTTCTTGTAATTCCTTAATTCTGGGTGATCACACAGATCCCGAAGAGCGATGGCTCTAATACCAATGGAGTGTAAAAAATATGGTAAACTTGATAAATATATATTATTATTGATAAAAGATGAAAGATGAGATATGATGGGGAATCACCGAGGCTTTAAATATAGCCTCATGGTGTCCCTTGGTGAAGAGGCATGATCTTTGATCATGCCCTTTCACTTAATAAAACCTAAGATAACTATATCTAACTAATAATTAATAAAATATACATAACATTTCCTTCCTCTAACTCCATAACTAAAGGTAGATCCCATTAACCCGCAATTGTGTTCGATTATTGTAACCCCCCATTTACCTCCCGAAGACTACATTCACCTCAGCAAAAATTAGGATCAATGGCCTTGTGCAACTAGTGGAATGAGGTGATCATTTTGGTTAAAAGTGGCATTGGAGAGCTCCTCACTTTCCCTCCATGACTCATATTGAATGGAAACCCTGTCATTTACTACCGATTCTCATCCCGACAGGATTTTCCACCTCCACATTATAAAATCCACACAGATAGCTAAAAAGAAATCTTCCCCTTTGTTATGCACATCTGTGCAAACCTATATTATCTCATTAATCAAACTTCAATTAAGCTTGGCACATTGTGCATAGAATTTGGCTACACATATGGTGTTAAGGGTGCATTCACCCTGGGTGTAGTTCGACAACATAAAATTTCCAGAAATAACATAGCATGTGAACCAGACCTGCAAATATGTAATTGGTTATATTATAGCTCCGCAACCTCCTCAACCTCCTTGAGAATTCTTGTATCACTGATAGATGGTGAGCTCTCCTTTCTTTCGACCGTTCTTACTGCTATCATGAAAATCCTTTAGTTACATCCTCTCCTTCCATTGATAAGTCTAAGCCTGTTTACGGTGGATTTCATGAACATGAATAGGATATCCCACTCTATATAGAGGGAATCCATGTGAATTATACGTTATAAACCCTCTGAAACCTCTGACATTTTACATTTTATATGTAACTCGCATGATCCATAAAAAGCTAGATGCATGGTTATCTGATTTGTACAGAACCATATGCCTGTCTTGGTGCGTATTTTCAATATCCGAACCCAAATCCCTACCATCAAGTCACATAACCCTCTGCTTGGAGGGGAAAATAAATTACAATCTAGATCCCTACCATCAAGTCACATAACCCTCTTCTTGGAGGAGAAAATAACTTTCTTTTGAGATCCAGATCCATATCTCACCCCTTAGTTGGAGAAAAAACCCTTAAAAATCCACAAAGAAATCCAATCCAACGTAGTAACAGAGGTCACATAGCTCCTTGCTTAGAGAAACACTACATGTGTGTCACCTTTATCACATTATGGACAAGTGGTGAAAGATAAGAACCCCATATTTAGTTATCAAATGAGTTGTCCTTGATATTGAATTAAAGTGATTAAAATATAATAATTTGTTAATTAATTTGAAAACTGGTGCTTTTGTAAATATATGCATGAAGCACATGTGGCTGACTACATTTTATAGCATATATACCTATCATTCTCTCGTAGGTTTATATTTAGTTTTTGGAAAACTCTGCATAGTTTTTATCCTGAAATCTAGGATTCATAGATCATGTACCATGTTCATGAACGCTTCACACGTTTATGATTAAGATATTTAACAAATTTCATTCTTCGTTTTCTATATTTGGCTCTACCTTTTGTTTTTTTGGTAGTTTCCTTGTGCTTCGCTATGTCTTGTAGGCATGCACTTCTTCTTTAATCTTCAAATATTGTCTTTCCACAACTTCAAAGATGTATGGGAATGGAAAAGGTGGTAAATTAGTTTGTTCAAGTTGTAGGATTCCATCATTAGCATGCAGAGGTATTTCAATCATGATTGTCTTTCCATGTTTCCAACTTTTTTGTTGTCCTCCTTAACCCATTAAATTTGAATCTTATGAGGAAAATCCGTTAGTGATTTGCATATTTTTCCCATCCCATAAAAGGATTTTCTTTTTATTTCCTCAAGATATAAAATCAACCCTTTTCCATGTCATGGAAACAACTGGGTTGCATTTCGTAAACTAATTTTTTCACCCCTTTATATTTTGTATTATCCCTGGATCGAGGTACCTGCATACTACTTATAAGATTGTACCCTCCTTTCTAGCAGAAATGCATGAAACATGTTCAAATATGCACCCTCTCGGCTTCATATAATCTTTAAAAAGTGCCTTTAATCTTCGAATCTACAACAATATCGGTCTACCTTCAAATATCATCAAGAAAAATCTAGAAATATATTGAAGAATAGTGTCCTTGAATTCTGTTTGGGACGTTCAAATAAGTTGAAAATGCTAAAGATTATGGAACCTCCCTTACTATTTAAATTCTTGTACATGGCTGCCAAGTGAATTACTTATGTTTTGATATTAACATTCAACATCCTCTAGTATTTTTGTTTCCAAAATATATTTTAGAATTGACAATTTAAATTGTTCTAAATGTGTTTTTTATTCCCTTTTCCACAAAAAACATGGTAACTGAACTGGTACCGCCTTTTTTCTTGTAACAAAAAAGCACTCGATTTTGAAAAGTGGTGATGCAGAATCACCCGTTTCTTTTTTTGTGTGCATAGACACTTAACTATTTTTATTTATGAAGAATGAATATTTTTTTTTTAAATGTTAGTGATTTTCATGCTAATTTTGAAACGTATTGATGCAGCATCAACCTTTTTTTTTTAGAGAGGTGATTTTCATGTTGGTAATAAAACATAAAAATAAAATAAGAAAAACATGACAAGCAAAACTCAGATAAAAATATATATATAAAAAAACGATAAAAAAACCAATAAAAATGTAAAAAAAAACAAAATTAACTTGTAAAAATAACAAATTTAAACAAAAATAAATAAATAAAACAACGAAAAACAAAAATATTCGAAAATTATATTAAAAAAAATGAGAAAAAAAACAAAACAAAACAAAAAATTTAAAGAAAAAAACAAAAATTGAAAAGAAAAAAAAGCATACATTTTTTTTCTAAGTTATTAAAAGAAACCGTATAATTAAAAAAAAAAAAAATAGAAATAGAAAATAAAAAAATAATTAAAATTATGAAATTAAAATTAAAAATAAAAATAAAAATTTAAATTTAAAAATTTAAATTAAAAATAATAATGGTAATAAGAAAAAAAAAATAGAAATTAAAAAAAAAAAATTTAAAAAACAAAAACAACATTTAAAATTGAAAAAGAAAATTAAAATAAAAAATAAAAAATAAAAAGACTATCATTAAAAAAATAAAAAATAATGAAAAAAACATTTTAAGATTATATATATATATATATATATATATATATATATATATATATATATATATATATATATATATATATAATGGTTTTTTAAAAATTAAACCATTTATAAAATTTAAAAATAAAAAAAATAAAAGATTAAAAAAAATATTTAAAATTACAATTTAATAAATCTAATAAATAAATTTTAAATTTTAAATTTTAAAAAACAATTAATCTAAAAGTAATATATTTAAAAACAAAAATATTTAAAAAAATTAAATTTAAAATATAAAAATGAAATTAAAAAAAATAAAAAAATAAAATTAAACTAAAAAAACAAATATTAAATCTAACAATCAAAATACAAATTAAAAAAATTAAAATACAATATTAAATTAAATTAAAAAAAATACGAAATTAAAAATAAAAATAAAAAAATAAAAAATAAAATATAAAAAAAATTATTTTCGCAACTTGGGAAAGGTGGCGGCGGAGGCCGGCCGCTGGGCAGGGGGGAGCTGCAAGCAGCCTTGTCGCCCACCCAGCCGCCGGCCTCCGCCACCACCTTCGCGGCGCCACCTTTCCGAACGCGAAAATAATTTTTTATTTTTTATTTTTTATTTATTAATTTATTTATTTCTTAATTTTTTATTTTATTTTATTTTGTTTATATTTTGTTTATTAAGTTTTGTATTTTTTCTTTAATTTTTTTTAAAATTTTTTCATATTTTATCTTCATTATATTAAGCTTTTAAATTTAATTTTATAAAATTCAATAAATTTTTAATTTTTTAAAAAATTTATTTAAATTGAATATTTATTTTTAATTTTTTTTGTTTTTATTTATTTATTTATTTTTAATTACATACAATTTTTATATTTTTTATTTGAATTAAACTTATGTATTTTAAATTAAGTTTTTTTTTTTTTTAATTAAACTTATTTTTTAAAATTAATTTGTTTTTCAATTTTTTTTAATTTTTTTTTTCCATTTTCTATTTTTAATTGATTTTTAAACTTTTTAAATTTTAATTTTAACTATATTTTTTTATTTTGTTCTATGTTTGAAATTTATTTTTTATTTCAAAATTTATTTGTTTATCCATTTATTTATTAAAGTTTAATATTTTTGTTTTAAATTTAATTTGTTATTTTAATATTAACCTTTTTTAAAAATTTAATAAAATCTATTATATATATTTTTAATTTAAGTTTATATATATATATATATATATATATATATATATATATATATATATATATATATATATATATATATATATATATATATATATATTATTTTTTATATTTTAAATTTAATTTATTTTTTAAAATTTATTTGTTTTTTTTAATTTAGATAATGTTTTTTTTAGTTATTTATTTTGTAATTTTAATTTTTAATTTTTTAATTTTTATTTTAAATTTCTAAATATATTAAAATTTAATATTTTAAAAAAAAAAAAAATTCTTAATTAATTTATTTAATAAACATTTTCTTTTTATTTTTTTAAATTTCATTTGTATATTTATTTATTTATTTATTTTTTTTAAACTTGTTTTTTCAATTTAGTATTTTTATTTTTTTTATTTCTATATATTTTTAAATTTTAATCTTTAAAATGTTTTTTATTTTTTAAATTTTATTTTTGTTTCCTAAATTTTAGGTTTTTTTTTTAATGCTTGAGTTTCAAAAATTTTCTAATTTTAAAAAATATAATGAAGTTTTCTTTTTTGCAATTATTTTGATTTTTTTTTTCAATTTAAAAAAAAAAAAAATTGATATAATTTTTTATTATTCTAAAATTCTTGTTTAACCATTTTCTGTTTTTGGGATGGTTTTTGCACGCAAAAAATTGGCTTTTACTTATATTTTTCAAAATGTCGAAAATATACTCCCAAAAAAACCAGGTTATTCCACAATACAATGTTTCATTTTCAGAGTGCTTTTTGCACCCTAAAAATTTGGTTTTTACTTGCATTTTTTTACAAATGTTGAAAGTTTACCCCAAAAAAAAAGAAGGTTATTCCAGAATACAACTTTTCATTTTCGAGTTGTTTTTTCATGGTTTTTTGATGTTTTTTTTGTTAGAGTTCCCGTTTTGATGTAATAGTTCTCGTTTCATCAGTAACTGTGTTAAAAGTGGCCTCACCATGCATGGATTGTTTTAGACTTGACAATTTAAATTGTTCACAATGTGTTTTTTATTCCCTTTTCCACAAAATTGGCGTCACCACGCATGTCAAATAGTCCAGCTCTCTCACTTAATGAAGCATTCCAATTTAATATTTTCTATCCTCCATTTAGCCAAGAATCTTAAGGTTGTTGGCTAACAACTCTATTGGACACAATAGTTTCAGATGTTCCACCCAAATAATTTCCCAGTTGCATAATGTGTAAATGTGAAAGCATGAGAATATTCATTTCCATCACAATCATAGAAAGAGCTCTCGTCTCCAAATGGGCTGCGTGACTGCCAAAAAGAGATCTCCTCTCCAAAATGATAGGATACGTGACTACCAAATACTATCAAAGAAAGTATTTTGAACTGCTGACAACAAAAAGCCTCTAAGTCTAAATGGACCCACCATATAATTCCATGAATGTTGTTACACATTAGATCAGGATTGAGAAAAACCCATCCATCTCCATCCATATTACCTTCGCTTTTATTCAATGTGTTTTCTTGAACTTCTTTAGAGGAGCTCCTGCCCTCGCTTGTAGTCAATGTATTTCCTTGAACTGCTTTAGAGGAGCTACTTCCCAATTGTTGGTCTTTGTTTCTAAAATAATTTACATTAGATTATAATGTACCCTTGACGAAGAGAGAATGTAGCCCTGAACAAGAGAGGATGAGGGGCAGATACAACATCCTTTCAATCTGCAAACATTTCATACAACAAAACTACTTTTGCATCCACACAATGAACCAAAAATATATTGTCCACTATGTTGATGGGAAACTTTCTTGCATATATCGACAAAGAACCATGTTCATCACAAATCTCTATTCAGTGAGTCCAAGGAAGAGGAAAAACAACCAATATGTGGTAATCACTGATGCATAATAGTAACACAATAAAAACCAAATGTAGACTTCTGAGGTTTCTTGACCTCCAACAACAAGTTGAATAATGTTCTACAACTGTGAAGTAAGTTGCTCATCCTCTAAGATATAAGAGAACAAATGTCACCATAATTCAAGATTGAATAGTGTTCCACAATTGCAAAGTGATTTTCTCATCCTCAAATATATAAAAGAATATATGTCACCATAATTCAATCACTTTTGTAGACTTACCAGGGGCTTCATGCATTTCTAGTTCCATCTATCCTTAAAGTACCTAAAATAACTGTATAAATGAAGCCACTTTTCCATTTATGGCAGGTATTTTTCAGAGCGCTTTAGATAGTTCACTTCTACATGACATATCCTCCACAGAGGATATAATAGATGCCAAAATGCACTAGTAGTTTGGCAGATACAAATTTATCTCTCCTACAAAGGACTAGACCCTAATTGGGCTTTTGGGATGGTGTATTTCTTCTTTTGTGAGGTGGTAGGTGGAGAAGTTTCCTTGGAAAGGATCCCTTGAGTTAATTCCTACATCATTAGAAGCTCGCACCAGCAAAGAATGGAAAACCTTGATTGTTGTAGGGACATTACTAGAGGTCAAAACATTCCATTGATAGAGTAATTTCAGTAGTTTATATGTCAAGTAGTAGATTGGTGTAAGGCTTGCCTATAGTAATGGCAACTTTGGCAAGGGAAAGATAGAAAATGTTGGTTAGGGTGTAGATCATGTTGGGGAAACAAATTCTAGTTAGGTTGTAGTTATTGAAAATCGAGCAGAGGGCCTTACACATTTTCCTTACGCCTATGTATACCCTAGCATTATGGTTGGAGCTACTGAAATTGCAAACTGACGTTTCATGTCGGTAGTCCCAGGTAGGGATTACTCTTATGTAGTTTCCCTTGTTTGTAATAAGCATAACTTAAAAATTCAATAACAAGTTAGGAATTGGCGTGTTAATAAAGTGGAAAGTTATATAAATGCTTTAATTAAGAAAAAAGTGTTAGAAAGTCCTTGCTAGCTACCATCCCTAATTAATGGCCCATTATATGAATGCAATGAGATGAAATAAAATAAAACTCTGAGATGAAATAAAATAAAAGTCCATGCATACTTGTCGACCTTCTTAATTACGAAATAGAGTTGAAAATGAGGATGAGAGGGACCCTTAAAGACTCGGTGCAATGAAGATAAGGGAGAATCTAATTTGGAAATGTAAATCAAGGAGGCTTCACAATTATGTAAAATCCATTCAATCAATTCTCACCTCTTTGTAGAATTATGTGAAAGAGGCTTCCAACATATCATTGTAGAATGGATTCCATTTTCGATGTATGGTTATTGAGAAGAGAGACTCATTCTATAGCTAGTTTGAGAGGATGTGTAATTTTTTCTATCTGCGCCGCTTTAAAATAAAAATAAAAATTAAACATTATGTTATAAATAGTAAAATAGTGCCAACTATAATTTAAAAAAAATGAATATGTCATAAAGTAATTAGAAGTAAAAATAATGTGTGAATAAGATGTTTAAATATTATACTTTTCAAAATATTTCAACAAGAAATTTAAATAAACTATTTGAAAATCTATGTTAACTAATTTATGTGGTTATCAATTTCAAATATATAGAAAAAAACATTAAGTTTTTATGGTTAAAATTTTTATTTGGCCCTATATATACTCTATTTAACATTCAAAAATACAATTTATATGACAAAAAATAACAAATTTTATTTTGAAATCTAAAAAATTTTACGCGTGAAGAAAAGTGATCCCTCACAACTCATCTTAAATAGGTATTTAAGACAAATCTATACTATCATGGTCCGACTCAAATAAAAATACCAAATCCAAGTGGGCCTTTGCATTTTATTAAATTGTTTGGAAATGTCATAAATATTGATCTCTACAGGGACTAGTGACATGAACTTATAACAAAACCAATATAAATGCAACGTGGCATAATTAATTAGCAGGTTGTTTAGTCTAGTAACGTTTACGTCACATATTGATTGAATCTACATCTTTATGTTATCTTCATAATCTCATTATATGATAACCAAAGTGATTTACGTTTCTACAAATATATACTACTCATTACATCATAAACTGTTACGCAAACGTTATGTACTACATCAGAGGTTATTAGATGATTATTAAGATTCAAAGTTACTTTTTTCTTAGATATAATTTTTCCATCTATATGCTCATAGTGTTTGTGTTATTTATTGCATTGTTGGTGCAAATGGGACTTATTCTATATATGGTATTGTCCTTAACAATATGATATTTATTTTAAGTGGAAAAATACCACTTTAAATAGTTATGAACCCCACTTTTAGTAACAATTCATTCAATTTTTTTACCTATTGTCACCTTTCTTATTCTCCTTTGGAATCTACCAATTTTGTAGGAAAAAAGAATTATATTATTGATGTATATTTGAAAATAAAATGGAATGTAGAGGATTCATATATCTTTGGAGATAAATCTGCTATAGAAATGAAAGATTTCACCAGTTGTCATTTTGGGAAGGGAAAGCTGAAAATGAATTTTTTTGTAAAGAGTACATATTCATTACAGTAGGAAAAAAAGAGCTATCATATTCTACCACCATTCATTGATAGATATTGTGTATATGTATTGTAAGATGTGTACAACTATTATTGTCATATTTTTGTTACTGCATTTTCACCATTTTTTGGTTACTTGCACAAAGGTAATTGGCTTCTTTCCCTGTAACTCTATTGTTGAGCTAGATTCAACCTCAAATCCAAGACCAGTTCGATTATTCGAGACTCTTTGTGCTTCAAGAAGCTCATTTATATTTTCAGTCCACTTTCAAAACTTATGATTGAAGATCAGTTGCGTTTTTTCCTTTTCCAACTCTTTCCTTACGAAAATAACTTCTCTTTCAAGCCTCTGACATTATTTATTCTTCAGATCACTGAGCTATTGATTTAAGATTTCTTGAACCTTATTACCTTCTTCAATTTTCAAGTAGAACATATTAAACAATTTCATCTTTGTCTTCGATAAGCAACTCTTTCCGAGTTTTATTTTTATTTCTTAGCCTTTCAATCTCTTCAAGATCATTGGCTAAATCTCTTTGTAAATCTATCTCAGCCTCTTCACCATCAAAATTAATATCTTCCACTTCTAGATTGTCTACAAACATAAGAATAATTATTTTGGACTTTCATCATCTCTTTCCTCCTCAGAGGATTAGCTTCCTTCACTTTTAGAAGAGCTAGATTCTTGGATATAGAGACTTCTCCTTTTAGACTTGTTTCGTTCCTTTTGAACTTTCCTAAACTTTTGTTTTTGATCATATTCCTTCTTCTTATTTTCAAGACACTTGGAACCATAGTGCCCAACTTTCCCATAATTAAATAACTTATAAGCTAACTTACCTTTATATTTGTGTGAGCCTCTCTTAATCTTCCTCACAAATTTGGCTTCTTATTAATCTGATTCACAAAAAGAATAATCATGCTCTTCATTGGGCTTCTTATATGCTTTAAATATTGACTCATTTTCTTCAGGCTTACCATTTGAAATTATCATCTCATAAGTAGTAAGTGCACGAAGTAGTTGATCCAAAGTGAGAGTATTCAACTCACTCATCTCTTCAATAGCTGAAAATTTTGGATTAGATCTCTCAGGCAGAGATCTCAACGCCTTTTGAACTACTATAGTTTGTTGTAATTTATCATGAAGGCCTCTTATAGTGTTCAAAAATTCATCAAATTTTAAGAAGTAGTTTGCAATATCTTCATCATCATGCATATTTGAAGAGTTAAATTACATTCTAAAACCTTGAAATTAAGTTTTTTTTACCTTGCTATCACCTTCATAATAGTTTCTCATCTTGCACCAAATAATTGTTGATAATTCCATAACCTTGGCCAGTTCTGATTCAGGTATGCCAACAAGCAGGACATTCATGGCTTTATTATTGCATGCGACCTCCATATTATGATATTTAGTAATCACCGTTGGAGGATTTTGATATTCTTCTTCCACAATATCCCATACATCAACTCCAAGTGACTAAATATAGGTCTTCATCCTTACTTTCCAAAAAACTTATTTTCTTCCATTGAACGTAGGTTCCCTATTGGTAAATCCTCCTTCCTGGTTTTCCATGGTCCTTGATCTTTCAACTAGTTACATTGATCCAGGGAAAATTTTAGGGGCTAATATTCGCAGGTGGGATAATTTTCCATGTTTTTTCCAAAAAAAATATTCGCTAATTTCCATTTTTTCTAAAAGTTATTCGCCCAAATTGTATAGTACAAAATTATTTCACCTTAAAAATAGCCAAAAATTTATATAGAGATTGTATAAAATTAGTATAACTTTGAATATTTTTACAAAAAAAAAAATTCAGACATTTTCTAGATCGCATATGATAGATTACGATATTTTTCAATGCTTCTAAAATTAAAGATAAATTTTGATCCTTAAAGTTTTCCTTGCACCAATCTGAAGTAACCTTGTTCTAATATAAATTATTAGAAACTGAGACAATAATAAGAGGGGGTGAATTAGTATTGTAATAATTTTATAACTTTCTTCTAATTACACAACATATTGGAATATCAATTAATAATTCAACAATTAATTCATATGACCATGGCAAAAATCAACATAATACACACAAGGCATCACACATAGATCTTTTAAAACAATTATTAAACTCTTCGTCAAACAAGCTACTACTTCTTGCTACAAATTTCTCTGGTTGCATCCAGAAGGAAGCAAATAATTCATGATTTATTCGCTACAACTAAAAGGTTTTACAACCCCTAATTTTATTAGCTACCACAAAAATGAGCTTCAACCCCTAATCTGAAAAATATTACTTGCATGACCACAATAATTCATCTTTTATACAACTTTCATACTCAAACCATGAAACCATTCCCTTTTAAAAAACAAATCAATTTGTAGGCTTCAAACACTAACCAAAACCACGATTACAAATACATTTAGCAATCTCTTATCACTATAAAAATCATCATACACACCAACAACAATCCATCACACTTAACAACCAACACAGTTTCCCTATTGCATTATATCACCTTGCAAATTTGATTATGCTTATAAACGAATTTCGACTGATATTATGGAATAAAAACTTTAGTTATCATGCACTTCAATGCTTGCATGAATCTTTTATTTTTTCCTTTGTCTTTCTTTTGTCAATTCATATTTATATTCTCTCCAAGTCTTCAAATAATCACCTATTTATGCTTGAAAAAATGAGTTTAGCTGCTAAATTTTGTTATTCTGAAATTTTTACAGGTTTTAGTAGTGCTCCTAATTTTGGTGTTTCTACAAATTTAGATATTCAAACAAATTTGTCTCCAAATATGTCCATCGTTCTACTGGAGCTCCAACTCATTCATTCCTTTGTTTTATATTATTTTTAGCATTCCTCTAAATGACAAAATCAAGTTTTCGACCGATTCTTGCTAAACATTTAAATTTGTTGACTTATCCATAGATGTTCCCGAGGCACTTAAATTAAAACACTACCAATCAATATATATATATATATATATATATATATATATATATATATATATATATATATATATATATATATATATATATATATCTATTGGTTGAAATATTAAAAAATGTGCATATAACCTTTCATTGGCCCATTAATCTTTAAGCCCCAAGGATTGATTTTATTTAAAAATCCCCCTACACACCCTTAGTCTTCATGTCACACAAAATATTGACTTGGTCCTTAGGCTTTTGGTAGAAGTTAATTAGCAGAGAAATGAAACACATAGAATATTGTGGAAACACAAACACAAAAACACATAAAATAATAAAGACATAGATATAAGTGGTTCACCCAATTGAGGCTACACCCTCAGATAAACATCAAATCCTTCCTTTTATATTATTCGTAAAAATGAAGAGACAGAACCTACAACATATCTATTGTAATTTCCTCTTCACCCTCACATAGTCTCCTATCTCTTTCTCACTCAGAATAAAAATAATAAACAACAACAATATAATTCCCTGATACAAATAGAGGGTTTTCTTATATAGAAAAAAAACCGTAAATTAACATAACTTCTACCTTCATATCATCCGCATAATGAACAACTGAGATTTGCTATGAAATTACAATATTTTACGAGGAAAATTTTCATCTATTTTTAGCTTCAGGGGTGTTGCCCCCGAACCACTACTAGAAGGCTCCTCATAAAATTGTCTCCCCCCCCCTTGGACCCCCACGATGGTGTCCATACCAGTGGTATTTCTGCCCTGTTAGGAACATAATCAGGCTCCACACCTAAAAAATTTAGCTTTGGCTTAGTTCCTTCCAGGATTACATGCTTGTATGGGTCCATATTGCACCTTTTCCCACTGGTCTTGTGCTCCCCAATGTACTTTTTCCATGTCCTACTTCTCTATCAGCCTAAAAATCCTCCTTTATGATACGTCAAATATTTTTGAGATCCGAGAATTGGGATGCGATGTCCTGGTGGTTACCATTGTTGTGCTCTTGGACCAATAAATGTCAATATGGCTTATCTTTGACAACTGCCACCATTTCTTGGCACCTATTTAGTCCAGAGCTTTGCTTGTTGTGCTCGCTTGAAAAATTTCTGGTGTTCAGGGTCTAGGATGATGCCATGCCCATGTCACTAACAACACATGGTTCTATATGAGTGGCAACACATGTCACTCATATTTGGCTCCTTCTATCACTTGAAAGCATTGAATCTGTCTGCCATGTTTCCTCGGTCCTGACATCATGCTGATGTCATCATCAGGAAAATAATATTTTGGCATGTCCCTGGGCCTTTATTTTTAGACCAATTTCTTTAACAAAATTTATAAGGGTCTCAAGACCTTTAATAATACTGTAACGGGCATGGCTACCCGGATGCCTCTCTATTGGTATTTGTTTCTACTCCACTTCACCACGCAAGCTCGACTACATTTCTATTTGGATAATGTTGCCATTCTTCGACATATATGTGGCCTGACATCATCCGAGAGCTTCACTTATTATTTCATGCTTGAGATCTTTTAGGGAATTCATCCTGGGTTAAGTCATTACATATGGTTCATCGCTTTAAAAACTTCGCCAATCAACTATCATTCCCACCTTCCCTTCTATGCCTTTTCTTCCCCGACCTACATCGTCCTAGGTTTCCATCATCCTAGATTCTCCCTTTATGTGCTTATTTGTTTTTTCTAGGGTATCCCACTAGGATGAGTTGTTATACAAGCTCCACTAACGAAAAATAAAGCAAGTTCTGCTAAAATTATTGTAAGGCCACATTCACCCAATCCTCCTTTAATCGCTCTGCCATATTTGGGAACATCGACAAACTAAACTAGATCGAAAGGGTCCTTCACTAACTTAGCTTTGCAACTTTGAATTTTGGTGTACATGAACATCGTCTGGAAATAAGTTTTGATCCAAGAGGTCATTTTGGAACTTCTATGTACTACTAGAAATCTCTTCAAGAGCTCTACCCAAATAATTCATTTCCAACTACATTTGAGATGATGTGTTATACAATAAATGACTCTAAATATTATCCACCTTGACCATATTTTCCTTTTCCATACTTGATTTGTTCTTCATCCTTCTTGCAATTACTTTCTCTTTTTCCTTCATCCTCAACACCTTTGTCATCAATGAGAACACATTTCTAATAAATTCAAACAATGAATCATGGAAATCACTGATAATTATGTCATTGACCAAAAATCCTTGTTCAAACAATAATTTTTGAATAACGACATGTTAAAGTCAGTAGATAGACAATGATATGGAAAATTGTAGATATTAAATGATATGGAAAATCATTAGCGTAATCCTTATTGATTGATTAAATAACAATCGTTCAAAGTGACCACATGGAGGATTTTAGTTGTGGAAAAAAATATTATATACATATCCGGAGATCTTGTCATTAAAATGGAGGTAGTGTTTTCTAGTTGTGTATAACAAAACATTCATAGGGACTGACAACCACTTGGAGAACCATTTTATGCAAAAAAGATCTCCCCATAAGCTAATTGCAGATGAACCTTGTGCAATGGAAGGATTAGACAATCCTTACAAATATGCTTCAACATTATCAACATTGTGAAGGCTATGCAAATAGTTGAGAACTAGTTCATTTTGCATTGAAGAAATAGTCGAGTCATCTTCGCAGTTTAAGCAATATCGGAGGTGGTCAACTATGCCTTCTAGTATTTCTGCTAAGATATATAAAAAATGTAAAATAACAACAAATGAATCAAATAGGGAATCCCCTAGAAAGTAGTGGAAATGTTTCAACCAAAATAGATTGAAAGTAGAAAGCATCAACTCAATTTGTTGCATATCTGGATCGCTTAATGCAAATTTATTTTTGTTTTCATATCTCAGATTTTATTATATTATCGTGGTAAGTTATTTTTTTGCAATTTTGTTCTATAAAAAGAGGGTTTTTAACTATCATTGTTTTTAAAAGAAGTGAACATAATAGAAAAAAACCTTAAAGGAAAATAAAATTGACTATTTGGAACGTGTTAATGCTTCCCCCTTCCTCAAATAAAAGGAAAAAAAATAGTAGCACCTATGATGGGAAAAAAGCAATAAGATGCTATGAGAAATGTTGTGCGTGATTATTTTTTACACAAAACACAAAACAAAAAAATAAAACCAAGTGCAACAAAAAACTAGAGACCAAAATTGTATATGCAAAATTTAAGTCATCTATAAAATTGCAATTGTGCTAAAGGGCTATTGGTTGGAAACAAATATTTTTCCCATCAATGCATAAATTGGATTTCTTAAGCCATCTATCTAATTAGAACTAATGAAACATTAGATTATAGACAACAACCTATAACACATAATATCTATCTCACTAAATCAACAACCTATAAACATGCATCACTAATACAAAGATTCCATAAAAAACCATTTACAATTTTACAAAAATGTCAATAAAATTTAGAAAAAGAAATAACGACAATGTCAAAAATTCCACTTTAAAATATATTTTGGAAAAATGTTTTTTATACTTTTTCTAATAACCTTTCATAATACTATGAAACAAAATTATTTAATTAACAATAAAATAAACTAATAAACACTAAACTATTAATATTAATGTATTAATTCTAATTTGTATTAAATATAGTTAATCTAATTTAATGAAACATTAATTATAAATATAAATATTATTTATAACTCATAAAAAAACAACTAGTGCTATAATTAAAATTATCCTTAAATCTAATTAGTCAATTCTACAATAAAGTAATATAAAATATGAATTGATTTTATAAGTACATACAATCAAGTGGCTCCATAATAAAATCTAAAAATAATTATTTGATTTTATAACTATATATAATTACATGTATTTACAATAAAATAAAATTAAGGAGTAATTAATTGGTTATAAAATTAAGAAGTAATTAATTAGTCATAGAAACATAAATAGATAAGAAAAAGAGTAAGCAAATGTTACCAGCAAATTTTCATTGTCTTGGCTTCTATATTACTCAAAGTTTTTCCGAATTGTTGTGTGAACAAAAGGGATAGAATTGAAACAAAATATTTTTTTTAATGCATATTTCTTAATTATTATTATCCTCACATTTCGATGTCAAATATTTCAAGTTATTCTACGAAAAATACAAATGAAAATCTATCATAATTTGAATTATTTTAGAGGAGCCATGTCAATTTGTTTTTCAAAATAAATCATTTTTAAACAACCTACAAAAACATGTTCTAAAAAAAACTTTCAGCAAAAAGTGATTAATTTTATTGCAAGCCATATAATGGTAGTGTATATAGGTCAACCATTTTGTGAATAATGAATTAGTTTACTAGGCGAAAATAACGTGTTTTATGGTTCATAGAAAAATTAAAAATCACTACATCAATATCTTTACATTTTTGCAGTTGTATTTAAAAAAATATAGATGTCATTTCACAATTTAAGGAGTCTCATATACAAGCACGACATGTTGTCATGCTAACATGATTATGGATTTATCTCTCACTACATGTATCACATTTCATTAATTCTACACATGGTTTTATAATTTTTTCATATCTGTAAATCCCTTTCATGTCTTTTGATATGATATGGGGTTTTAGAGCATTTACCTCTCAGGTATTTTTTATAATCCCTACTTTGCTGGACAATATACGAAATTAATCTGTTATAGAAACTCCCTCCTTGTTTATTGACACGATCTATGATTTTACAGAATTCAATTCTCAAGTGTTTGTTACAATCCTTAGTTCTCATAGTTTTACTAGAAAAGATAATTAATGGCTCTAATATCTAAACATGTTACAGTCTATATGATGTAATTGTTATATAGGAAATTATCACTCTATTCCTTTATAGATGAGATTAAACTTGTAGAAGTCTTACCTCCGTGATTTAGTTGGATGACTTTAAAAATCAAATTTCTTATCCATCCTAAATTTCTTAGGTTTTTCTGAGCATATGGGTTTGTTTAAAATGGGGTAAAACTCATTCGAGGAAGCTCTTGCAATAAATTGAAATTCAAACCCATGGCAGAAACTGGATCAAACCCCAAGGATACTTCAGCTTCACTCATAGGGTGATGATGGTTGCTCCAAAAATAACCACGGAACAACCACTATAGAAATGAAATTATTAGACGCCATACTAACTTTCAACCCTAAGTAGAGGTTTTCAAAAGGTTGAACACATAATATACGTGAAGTACATATCACATTTACAAAATTGTAATTACATGTTGTTGTTGTTCGGCCTAAAATGCCTCATTAAATATATATCGAGATATCATTACTATGGTCATGACTACCAACAATCAAAGTTGGTATTGTTTATTTATTTATTTAATTAATATTATATTATATAATTTTATACTTATAGAGCGTCATAGTCTTGATTTATAGCATTGAATATCTTTTTTTTTTTTTCTAATTCTATATTTTTACCCATGTATCTAATGTTTCAAAGAAGAAATTGTCCAATTAGTTTTCCCTTCAACTATGACTTGAAATACAATAGATATTTAGTTGCTTATTTTAATACCAGAATCAAGGATCTCTTCCTAACGACTGGTTCAACCTTTAAAGACAAAGCTACATTCATGGATATCGAACTAAATTGAATGAATTACTTAGCTACATCATTCTAATTATGTCGTGAATTCACATTGTGTCATTCTCAACTATTATAACATACACCTGTAAAGATTCATGGCTACTGATCTAAAATGAATGTAGGTCGTAAATATATATTTTGTCATTCTCAATGCCATAACATACACCTAGATATATTTGCACATATTTTCTTGGAGGATTATTGTGGAAACATTAATATTCAAATGGATAACAAAAAAGAGAGGGGTACTTGCACTGTCAAGTGTGCTTGCAAAGATTTACTATCGATACCACTAGAAAACTCTAGATAACATACTCATGTCACCTCATTGCCTCATCCTAAGCACAAAGTTTTATCCTCATGTTAACACTCAGACATCCAATATAAGCAACCTACGGATTCAAATACTTAGTAACATTGCAATTCTTCATGCCGATTAGCGAAAATAGAGATCACAACGTGTACAGGATTGTACACATATGTTGCATGCATTTAAAAATATTCCTTTTATTGCAACACATGCTGATGGTATCGCACAATCCTGAGTGCAATCCATAGATCAATCGTAAGAATGACTCATCTCTGACCGTGACGATATAAAACCTCCATATAATCTTAACTATGAATATATGTGTAATATTTTGAGATACAAAGATCTAGATTTGCAAAACAATGAACGCAATTGCAAGAGAAGGAAAGAGTGAGCAAGAATGGAGAAAAGAATGAAATTAATTCTACAATATTAGTTTTGGAATCAATACATAAAAGCAACTAAGTTAAGCTTAGTTGTACATGCAATAACTATGGATAGTTAAAGCTAACTGAAGCTAAGTGTGCTTTATGTTCTTCTAATTGCACATGCACCACATGCAAGTAGTAATTTAACTAACTAAGATAAGTGCAGATCACATGCAATATCTATAGTTTAACTAAAGCTAATCTAGGTGCATGTACACCAACACCCCCCCTTAAGCATAACTTAGGTGAGCGTGATGCAAAATGAATGAGTCCCAAAAACACGACCATTTAGGTACCCATATACAATGCATAAAAGGGGAGGAAAGAGGGAAAACCCAGTGGGAAGAAAATCCCCCCTCGAAATATAATGCAAAAGTGGCGAAAAGACAACTGCTAGGTAGTCGTGTCCTTCACCCCAAGACGATCTCGCAGGAATCGAAACTTCTTCTCAGTGGAAGTCTTGGTGAAGATATCAATGGTCTGCTCAGAACTAGGAAAATACTAAAGACCGACGATCCCATCATGAATGAGTTATCTAATGAAGTGCATGTGGATCTATATGTGTTTGGTTCGCTTCCGCTGCACTGGATCTCTGGAAACATTTAGCGTAATTTGATTATCACACCAGATGACAGTTGGACGATGGAAATTGATCCCAAGCTTAGATAGGAAATGTTGTAGCCAAATGGCCTGAACAGTGGCATTGACTTCTCCTCTATACTCGACCTCTATTGATGATAAAGAAATGGAAGCCTACTTCTTACTTGACCAACAAATTGGGCCGGATCCCAAACTAAGGACATAACCGGAGGTGGACTTGCGATCAATGTTGTCGATAGCCCAATCTAAATCTATGAACCCAATGAGATTCAAATAAAAATTGGCTGCATAATGAATCCCATAGGTGATTGTCCCCTGGACATATCGAAGGATGTGCTTTCCAACATTCCAGTGGAATTCATGTGGCCCCTGCATGTATCTGGAAACTGCTCCTACGGCATATGAGAGAGAAGGACAGGAGTGAGTAAGATAAAGAAGACTTCCCACAAGTTGAAGATACACTGTGAAATCAACCAATGGTGTGTCTTTTCCATTCTCAATCTTTATCCCTGATAAGAAAGGTGTGGTTGCTGGCTTGCAGTCACTCATGTGAAATCGTGCCAAAATATCTCTAGCATAATTTGGTTGAGAAATGGTAATCCCAAAATCACTTTGATTGATCTCTAGTCCAAGGAAGAAATTTAGCAAGCCCATGTCTGTCATAGAAAACCGCTTATGCAATGTAGTTTTAATCTTAGTAATGACAGGAGCTTAACTACCTGTTATCAAAAGATCATCTACGTAGAGTACTATGATCAACAAGGAGTCAATTTTCTTCAAAAATTAAACATTGGAATCATATTTGCAGCGTACAAAATTTTGAGATAAAAAATAAGAATCCATCTTTGCATACCATGCTCTAGGTGCCTTCTTGAGGCCATAGAGAGAATTATTTAGTTTTCATACCAAAGATGAATTGTGCATGTATCCCTGTGGCTGCTCCATGTAGATTTCCTCCTCGAGATCACCGTGAAGAAAGGCATTCTTTACATCCATATGATGCACCTCCCATCCTCTTGCTACTACAATGGAGAGAGCTAACCGAATGGAATCCATTTTTTCCACTAGAGAAAAAGTCTCATCATAGTCAACACCATGTACTTGTTGAAAACCTTTTGCTGCCAACTGTGCCTTATATCGACTAACATGGCCATTTGCTGCTTTCTTGGTTCGGTAAACCCACTTGCACCTCACAACTTTACGACTGGAAGGTAGCAGAACCAAATCCCAAGTCTAGTTCTCAATGAGAGAGTTATATTCCTCATCCATTGCAGCTTCTCATTCAGGATGCCCAGTTGCTTCTACATAAGTTTGTGGATCAGATGCATGCATGGCTCCGCAGCTAAGAGTGCTTGCAGATCTTCCTCAAAAAGAGGTATAGAGGCAGGATCATAAAGTATATCACTCATGTTTATCCATTTTTTTTTTGAAGGTGGTTGAGAATCTTCTGAACTACATGCGGAAGTATGATCTCGATGTTCAAAAATTGGTGGTCCAACAGGCATCACAAGAAAAGACTACTCTTTTGATCTGAAGTTTCATCTGCATAATCATCAATGAGTGGTGATGGAAACTTGGTAACAAGTTCATCCGCTGGTGCATGGAAAATATCTTCGTCAAACTTTACACTCCTTTCAATAAAGAGCTCTTAAGTGTTGATATCAAGCAATCTGTAACCTTTGAATTCATCAGAATATCCAACAAACATGCATGCTTTACTTTGAGGCTCCAAAGCCTTTCTCTTCTCTGTAGGAATGCAGGCCCATGCTCGAGATCCAAAAATGCGGAAATGAATGACTTCAGGTTGCATGCCAATCCAAGCCTCAAAAGGTGTTTTTCCAGGAACATATTTATGAGGAGATCTGTTCTGTATGTATGAGGCACAATTGATAGCTTCAGCCCACAATTTTGACGGAAGATATCTTGCATGCAACATGCAATTGGCCATCTATTTCAAAGATCGGTTATTCCTTTCAGCCACACCATTTTGCTATGGAGTGTAAGGAGCTGTATGATGCAACTGTATGCCTACTTCATTACAAATATTCCTAATATCTTTTTTGACATATTCCATCCCATTATATGTATGGAGTATCTTGATGCATTTTCCAGACTGATTTTCTGCATGCACTTTGAAAATCTTTAGATGTTGAAAAACTTCACACTTGAGTTTCAAGAAGTAAACCCAAGTGAATCTCGTGTAATCATTTATAAATGACAACACATATCTTTATTTTCTCATTGAAAGAACTGGAAATGGACCCATGAGATCACTATGTACAATTTCCAATGATGAAGAGGCTCTCCATGCATGCCCCTTCTCGAACTTGTCTTGTGGATGCTTTCCAAGAGCACATCCATTACAAACAGCATTTGAAAATTCAATAGTCGGCAATCCTTTGACCATCCATTGCTTTCTAAGTTGCTGCATATATCTGAATTTCAAGTGCCCAAATCTCTCGTGCCAAATCCTACTTTCTTCATTTGCATGCGTAAATAGCAAAATGGAATCTAATTGAGGAACAAAATCAGAAAATGTATACAAACGAGATTGATCATTTACCTTGCCAGATGAAATCTTCAAGTTGGTTTGCATGTCATAAATTCTCACAAAATCTGGGGTAAATTCCACTTTCCTTCCGCTGCCTATGTGTGTCATCTGATACACTGGGAGAAGATTCACAGAAAGCCTTGGAATATGCAAGACATTCTCAAAACTTCCATCTTCAAATTGCACTCTTCCTTGTCTAGTTGCTGCAACTGCAGAATTATCCCCCATGAGAAGAGGAAGTCCTGATTATGCATGTAGAGAATAAAATGATTCCTTTGAATAAGCCATATGATGTGAAGCTCCTGAATCAATGATCCATTCTTGCGGTGCAGAATGAAGAGCAATCAAAGCATGCCCATTACCTCTTGGATCTGGTGCTTTTTCTCCACAGTTCTTCTTGGCATTCTCAGGAATGTGGTCTCTAAGATTGTGTTGTTGGACTGTCTGCGCCATAAGATCTATAGTCTTCTTCATGCATGTAGATTCAGGGTGAAAACTATGGTGGAAATAATTGCACATTGATTGCCCTTTCATTCCTTTCCTTTCCTTTGAGCTGGATGATCCATCAGGGGGTTTGGTATTTCCTCCCTTTCTTGGATGAGGATCCTTCTTCCTTTTTCCTTTCTGATGGTCTTTGGAATTTTCCTTTCCTTTTGCATGCACAGTAAGTGCATGCGCTTTGGAATTTTTAAGTGTGCCCATTTTGATGAGCTTATCTTGCTCATGCATTGAAGACTGAATAAAAGAATCTAGTGAGGGCATCTTCTAAGCTGCACCGGTTGCAGATCTTACTGTGTGGTATGTAGAGACGAATATTGCATTCTCTGGACCAAGTTTTGATAAAATGGAAAGAATCAACTGATTTTATTTCTTAGATTTGTCGATCCCACATCCTTTCAGCTTAAGAAACAAGGATTTATACCTTGTGAAAAAATCTTGAATGTTCTCAAAATTTCTCAGATGTAATGAGTTTAACTCATTTTCGAGAACGTGACCTTGCTTTTCATTATGTTTTCCAAACAATCCTTCCAAAGTTTTCCATACTTCATTTGGAGTTGAACATGATTCAACATGAAATAGCAGTTCTGGAGAGATAGATAAACATAGGATGCCAAAGGTCTCGTCCATGCGATTGAAATATCTTGTTTTCTCCACTGCCGATGTTGGTTCCACTTCTGTTTCCATGGTTACTCGAAATAAGCCTCTACTTCTGAGATGAAGTAGAATCTTTGGCTTCCATTCGAAGTATTATATGGAGTAAGAATTACCGATTGTGGAAACTCCAATTTAGACTCCATTCTTTCTTGTTGCTTCAATCTTCTGAACCTGCAAATCAAAATTTCTTGTGCACTGATTACAAATCCCTATGCTCTAATACCATGTAAGATTTTGAGATACAAAGATCTAGATTTGAAAAACAATGAAAAAAATTGCAAGAGAAGGAAAGAGCAAGCAAGAATGGAGAAAATAATGAAATTAATTCTACAATATTAGTTTTGGAATCAATACATAAAAGCAACTAAGTTAAGCTTAGTTGTACATGCAATAACTATGGATAGTTAAAGCTAACTGAAGTTAAGTGTGCTTTATGTTCTGCTGATGTGCACATGCACCACATGCATGAAGTAAGTTAACTAACTAAGCTAAGTGCACATCACATGCAATATCTAGAGTTTAACCAAAGATAATCTAGGTGCAAATACACCAACAATATGCTACCAGACTCGGTAAGAGGAATTCACTATTGAATTCATGTTGTAGGTCGAAATAAACTCATCGTGCATAGGCCATTTTAAGTGCACGAACAAATGGGAATTTTCCTTGGGAAATTGCCTTGGACAATTCAATTCAATAGGACAAAATAATTTGAGGTCACCACCGAGCCAGGTGGAGAGATAAGCCCTCATGTTCTAACACAAAGAATAGAAATGCGGGCTAAAGGTAATGGAGGGTCTTCACCCTTTTCAACTCCATTCATTGGGAGGATGGGTCATATGTTGCATGGGACTAGGCGTCAAACCTCCATGACACTATCCCTTTGATGGGCGAGATCCATCACTAATGGATGGCAGGGATCCAAAAGTGAAACCCCCCTTCCTCTATATTAGAACAAAGTTGAGCCCCTGCATTTTGTCTATTTGGCAAGTCTGAACTATGACCGTGAGATCGATTTGAGGGAACCTGCATCGGAACTATGAATGATGACCTTCCCTAGTGACATCAGAAGCAGTAGGGTGAGGGGGGGTTCGCTATTAAAGATGTGTTGTTAAATCTATTAAGTTGCCTCTAATGTCAGATTGTTTAGGGTTCCAAAAATATTACCCACACAAAATACATCGTAATGTTTATATCCAAGGGTCGATATTGTAAGGTTTATCTCACAAATGTTTATATAATGTAAACATAACATATCATAATGTTATCCCGGAATGCTGAAATTATATAACTCTGAGGAGGGGGCCCATAAGCATAAAATTTTATATGCATGAACATATAAATGGGAGGAGGGCCTTGCGAACATAAGAAGTTTGATATGCAATTATGTACAATCTCATTAAGGATGAGCATTAAATACTTCGACGAATATTTAGAGGGTTGGCAGTAGTGCAGGACACATTGCTTGAATTATGTCAATACCACTGATAGCTCCGAACGACATGCTCACATGATTGCCTCATCCTGAGCAAAAAATTATAACCTCACACCACCACTAGACATCGAATAGAAATTTAGAAAAAATATTTTAAAAAAGGAAAATAGCACTTGTCAACTTTAGCACCCAAAAAACAATCAGCCATGTAGAGTGAAAATAATACCTTCACATAGATGTTATGTGTCCCAAGAACAAAATAACTCCCAAAGTTGAACAAGACTGTAATAATTGAAAATTGCATACCCAATAACGAATAAAGCAAAGAATCTACCTAGACCCATACCTCTCATATACTGAGAAATGCCAAAGAAATACAACACTTTCATGATTTAAATTTTATTCATCCTATAAAAAATTTTACTTTAATATTTAGAATTGTCTTTTCCGTTGGTGTTGGGGCCCACATAAAGGAGCCAAGCGCCCCCTAATAGACCTAAGGAGAATTGAACTCTGTGAGAGAAGGCCAATGACTTGGCAAGGAATGCTTTAACCAAGTGGGCTACCCACAAGGTTGTCATTTGTTCTACTTTTCAAATGGAATTAATTTTAAAATATATATAAATATCATAACTTGTTGAATAAAATTATGCTTTTATATGAAAATTCTATTCTAAACAAAAACAATATTAACATAAATTTATTTAAAATTAAAATATAAAATTTTCATTAAAATTAAAATAAATTTATGCAATTGTGTATTGTTTATTTTTTTTGAAATAGTGCAAAACTTATCATAATTTAGTTGTGAAATAAATAGTGGAAACACTCATGAGCTATTTGCGATGTAAATTGATCCATATAGACTACTTGTAATTATCTATATAAATTGACTCATCACTATTATTTAAATACCACTTGTAATTACCTCTTCATCTTCTTTAAAATTTCTCTATATGTTAAACTATTAACCAATTTCTTCAAATACAAAAAAAACAAACTCTTAACTAAGCAAAAGCCACCTATAAACACAATACTCCCATCCATATCAACATTGTTCATATTAACATATCGTACATTTTAATTTGTGTATTTTTCCTGTTTTCTTGAAGACTTCGAAGTGAAGAATTTATAAAACTTTTAAAAAACAGCGAAGGCATCCTTGTTAGCTCAATCCAATCCAAATTGGCTGGCACGGCATGAATGATGAAATTAAATAACTCGCTACCATTATATTTTCTGAATACTAGCGAGTGGCCACTATCTAATAATGCATACTATCTAATAATGCATACGGCTATGACTATCAATCTATGAGTATCAATTTAGAAGTGGTTAATAGTTCGGATGACAGTTTTTTGTTGGAATCTGGTTCAATAAAATTCAAAAAATAGGTAGTTGTAGTGTTTGGAATCTATTTTTGAGAGTGAAAATGGATTCAATATTATCAAAAACCCTTAGAATATCGAAAATACTGAAATTTAACAAAACTCTTAAAACACTCAAAATAATGAAATTTAACAACGGTAAACAAGATTCTGATAATTTTTTCAAACTCTTTATCAAAATTTTTTTTTTTAATACTACGGCATCAATTCACTCTCGCGTTACATAGATATATAGGATCTCCGATAATTTTGGCGTCACTCGGTAAAAGGCATGTTGTATGTGGTTAGTGGGGAGTTCTGTCAATATGGAAGATTTTGTGTAAGTTTTGATGGCGTTTCTTTGTATATATATGGTTAGACTTTTAGCGTTTGAAGGGCCTAAGCTTATTGTGGATTAACGCAGACATTTATGGGGAACATTATGCATCCTCGTCAGAAATCCAGTTGGGAACATTGAATAACAAGTTTTTTTTTTGAAATATCAATGCAGATAAAGAATTCTTATCATTTTTTAAGTGTGTGTCTAATTTTTATGTGAATTTTTAGAGTGAATTGGAAAAAAACAAAAACAAAATACAAAATACTTCTAGTACAAGAAAAGTTTTATTGGGATTCTTGTTTTTTGGTGATTACCAAAGTTGGAATTTCAAATCAAACCCACTTTAATTTTAATTTTCACATGACAACAAAATATCCTTACCCTTTTGCAAAACTTTTAACTGTATTTTGACTCACAAATCTGGGCCTAATTCCATCATAGTCACCACATATTCGATGTTGATGGGTATCAGTTATACTTATCAAAACAAATCGCTGTTATCAAAATTATATGTTAATTTTTTTTATTAAAATAATTAATTTTTTTAATTAAAATGATTAAAACAGAGTGATTAGAATTACGTAAAAATTTGCCGGATATTTCAAATTTGAAATTCCTATGCTGTCGCAGCATTATTGCTCGCAACGTGGATAGAGGTTTAGTGGTAGGCGACGCAACCTGGCTGCTGCTTTAACGGTCATAACGGTCACTTGAGATCGTACCTGGCTGCTGCTTTATAACCGTTAGAGAACGGCATACAAAGCACCAATCCGTTGGACTAAGCCCTCACGGGCAAAGACTGACAAATCTTGATTGAGTTAAAAATCACACATTCGAATGTTATTTAAGATTCTACAAAACACGATGTAAAATACAAAAATAGTTGGTCTGCAAAGACGTAATTTATATTTAGGGTTGTCTCCAAAGCTTAAGGATATTTAACAAAATCAAAACACACTCAAGAATCATATTTTTTTAATTTTTTTAATTTTTAATATGACTTTTCTATAAAATATAACCACGATCAATTTTTCATATTTTTCATCTTCTTCACAGTATATTATTATTATTTAAAAAAAAACAATATAGATTTTATTCTCAAATATATATCAAGTTATATTTTTATTCTCAAATATATATCAAGTTATAAAAAATATAATAGAAGAGAAAAAAATCCATTTAAAAAAAAAACGAAATTGAATTGTTTTCATTGTTTTTACATATTCATATATTGATTGTAGAGACATTATTTGCAAAATAAAGGTTTTTAAAATTAAGATTTTAATTAACACAGAAAGGAAATAGGTTTTTATTTAAATAAAAAATGTTAAATTTTAAATAGTATAAAGTAATTTAAATTATTAATTATGAAGGAGATTTTTATAATGAATGATGTTTAGTAAGATTAATATAGTCTATTGCACAGTAAGAAATTAAAAGATTAATTGAGATTTTCAAACATTTTATTTCCATGATAAAAAAGAAGGGAGAAAAATGTTTAGAATTTTGTTGACTTAACAAGTCAAAAGGTTGGTGGTGGTGGGCAACCCAAGAGAAAATATGTGTCATCTTCAAACCTCTTAATATAGGAAAGGTGACAAACTCTTTTGTCCCAAATGGTTTTGGGAATAGGCCAATGCCTAATTTCACTTTGAAGCTCATGTGAAATAGTTATTATCTTTGGCAATGTTCATTTTATTATCTTTGGCAATGTTCATTTTCTTCTTAGCATTGTTCAAGACAAGAAGATAATTCTGGTTTTCTAAATTGCTATTGTTCACCTCCTAATAATACTTTATCTTCATTTTTTCCTCTAACACCTTTTTGCCTCACATCTTATCCTTAAATTTGAAAGTAATAATATTAAATAAAAATAAATTTTTATCATAAATAATTTTTCTTCCTAGTCAAACTAGTTGTTGTTCCAACAACTACTTGGCCTACTCTACATCTATATAAGCTTAATGACTCGATCTGATTTCTCATCTCGTCCTGAGGATGAATCACACTAGTTGGTTCCAAAAGCGTCGAAAATTTTCTGTCCAATATGATTACATGAAAAGACTTTGGAAAAATTACCTTGATCACAGAAGCATGTATTGAAGTAATAATATTTTTAATATTATGAGAAGATGGTCAATTGTAATACAAAATATTAAAATTATCTTATGATTAGTTTAATAAATAAAATCAACATCATTAAAATAAAAATAAAATGTGACAGTTATATACTAAACTAAAAAGTATGAAAACCTATGGATTGCCTAGAAATATATGACAAAATTTTTATCCCATCACAATTGATTCTAGCCCTTAACCCTTTAATCTATATTTAAATATAAAATCTAAATAATATTAAACCTTAAAAATATAATACTATTATAATTATTATTTGAAAATAATATAATAAATATTTGATAAAATTTATGAATTTATAACTAGTCTCACTTTTTATGAAAACTGTATTTGTATTCATAAATATGCCCGGCTAAACACTTCATCCATATCAACATCAAACATATCCGGAACAAAACACAATTTTCCATAAATTTTATTAATATCAATACTCTAAAACATTTTAAACTTAAATAAATAATCTTTAAAGAAAATATATTTTCAATAATTAATCCACTTCATCCTTTAAATTAATAAACTATATATTAAATTATATATATTAAATATCAAATTAAATTAATAAATTATATATATTAAATATCGAATTAAGATATGCTTTCTGAAATTTTAATCCAGACCATGTTGAGAAAAACATGAACCCAAGTGCATGTGCATGGAATAGTAAACCACCAGCTCAACGAGTGGAGCTAAGAACCATGGACGGAATGTGTTTAATAATTTACAATTTACACTTTAACATAGCTAAAAGCACACCCACACCCTCTAAGAGAATTACTTACCATGAAACGTCAAATTTCAGCGTGGCGAATAGTGAGTCGTCTACAAAGATACTGTCGATGTGTCATATCATTAAATTAATTGTGCGACCCTACATATCGTAATTTTTAAATAACTTTAAAATTATACATATTTAACTAATATAATTACATTAAAAATACTAATGTGGTTGATGTATTTAAAGATTTTATTTGTATTTATTATTGCTAAATATATAACAAAAATTTATTGCAACAAAAAAAAATATTATTAACTATCGCAAAAAAAAATATTATTATTAATTTTGATTTTACTTAATCATTAAACAAAAGTTTTGAAGAGTTTCTATTCTTTACAACCAAAATATAAGACATTTTTTCTAAAATTAAGTATGTTTCAAAATCCCTAAAAAATTAATGGGTTTTGGGACATCAAATTTTTTAAATTTATTAAAAGTCAATGCAAGACAACAACTCTGTAACACACTACACTAGTCGACAAGCATTAAGATGAAACATATTCCCTTGAAAATCAATCTAAACCTTTAATTAAAAAAAAAAAAAAAAAAATCCTCGTGCACCTTAAGTTGAAATAAGAAACTTTGGGCTAATAAATTAATTCACTTAAAATAGTAATCCTAATTTTTTTAATATTAAAATAATTTTTAAACATTTATATATATATATATATATATATATATATATATATATATATATATATATATATATATAGATAAACTAATAAATTATATTATTTCAAGTTAATTTAAATAAACTGATACAAAACAATTGCGTAAAAAATTATATTATTCCAATTTAATTTCAAATAATCGACAATAAGGAGAAAAAAAACTCATAAATCATACATTACTTATTAAGTTTAAGTTCACATGTCACAACGCATCACCATTATCCACTAACGTCGAGTTTCACGGCATTAGTGGATAACGGTGATGCGTTGCGACATGTGAACTTGGTTGCTGGAGGTGGTGAAGGGACGGGTTAGTCCTTTCTAGTACAAGGGAGTGTGAGTTGACACATTCCATTTATTGTTTTTTTGAAGGATAGGTGGGGAATTTTATTGCCATTTTAGTTGAGGTTGGTACTAGTGTTGGACGACATGTTGACAGGTGGTTTATCAGACGATCCGGAGATGGAGTCCATCGACGACGCTTTATTGCATGCACTTTTGCTGGTGGAAGTGACAACTCTTCTAAATCTTGTATATCACTTGACCACCCTGTTTCTATACCCTTTTCTCTTCGACCAGGGTACTAGGGCTCTGATAAGTCTTAGGCGAGTGATCAGGCCTTTCAGGCGCCGAAGTTGTTTTCAGTGCCTGAGATTGAGCGGGTTGAGTCGGGTCCTAGGGTGATCATTGGGGAGGTGCTTGTAAAGGGAGGAGAGGCTGTGTCAGGGCATAAGAATATTTTTGCAATTCATCGATTGTCAAAACCCTTTAAGCCGGTGGGTGGGCGACGTCTTCTCGGCTTCGGGGCAGATGTTATGTGGGAGAGAGAACAGATCCTACTCTCGTAGGCTCTGGTAGGTAAATGGGAGTGTGCTCCCCATGATAATGAAGAATTACAGGTCTGGCTTATTGGGGACTGGAAGTTGGTTATTGGTTACGAGCTAAGGGTTAGTCTGTTACCAAAAGGTTGGTTTCGTTATCACTTTCTAAAGGACGAAGATGTACCGAAGATTCTCCTTTGAACTTGGGTTAAGGGAAGATCCTTCATTCCTCTGTTTAGGTGGTCGATTGACTTTCACCTTGTTGGAAACGCGCCCACGTTGAATATATTATGGGTTAAGTTAATTGGGCTTCCTATTCAATTTTGGTCTCTAATAGTCTTAAGGACTATAGGGAATAGTATCAGTGTTTGTCGCTTTGTTGATCCAAAGTGTACCGAGATATTTAACAAATGGGCCGCGTGGACACTGGTTGAAGATTCCTTTGCTGGAGGTTTGCCGGCTAACGTCAATCTTGAACGAGAGGGAAAAACCATTAGGCAAAAGCTGGATTATTGGAACACTCCGTTCCATTTCCACCTGTGTAATGACACGGGGCATCTTATGAGAAACTGTGCGATGGAAAGACGACTACAACATGCAATCATCAGGGGCACATTCTAGCTGGCGGGGGAAGTGATGGATGACCAAGAAGCATTTGCATTCATCTTCGGGTCCGCATACTTTGGGTAAGTCTTACATGTCCTTAAATCACTCAAATGATGATGTGTGCGATGGGGATGTGGAGGTGGGTGGGAAGGACTCTATGATTCCTAATTTGGCACCTCTTGATGAGAGTGGAGCACAATTGGGGGGAGTTTCTCCAACTTTTGGGGTGGTTGATCTGGATCCGGAAGCTCCTTTGAGCCCTTTTTTCTCTGGCCCATATTCAGTGTCTTTATCCAGTGAACAAAATGTTAAGATTGATAATTTGGATGTGGTGAGAAAGTCGGGTCTTGGGTTTAATGTTGTCGGACTTGAGACCATTTTTTTCCCTCTGATGGATGGGGAATCCTTGTTGGTGGATGGAGACTGTATGGCCCGTCTTGTTATTTGCATTCCTCATGCAAACTCTCTGCTAGAATCATATTTGGTTTGCATGGGTTATGGGCCGCTTACTCCACTAGATAATCATGTCCCTTTTCCATTTCCTTCTGGCCCGATGAAGCAGTCTATGTTGTCTTCGTCGGAACAGGCATTCGAACCTCTCCCTTAGGGGAGGTTGATTTCATCCCCTACCAACTTTGTTGGAAGTGATCTAGATCTGTTAATTCTAGACCCTGATGTCAATTTGGTCCCTCTGATAGTAGACTGAGGAAAGAATTTGTCACCCCTACTGATTTGTAGTCCTTCCTCAAGATCAAATGTGACAGTTTGGAGAGGTAAGGGCTTCCCACGGCGTAAGAAGAAGTCTTTATCATTGAACACTACGGGTGGGTTGATGGAGGAAGGAAATTTCAGATATATCCCTATTACCTTGGCGATTGATTGGGTCCTTAGAGAAATTGACCCTTCTAAGCCCTTGTCATGATCAAGCTGATTTCCCTCAATATCCGGGGTTTGGGGGGGAGGGCTAAATTTATTTCTTTGAGAGATTATTTTGTGAAGAATTTTCCTGTTTTATTTTTTCTACAAGAGACCATGAATTCTGCTGAAAAAGTTATTTCATGTTTCGGTGATATGTTCCCAAGGTGGCATATGGCTACTCGGGATGCGGCGGGACTCTTCGGTAGGGAGATAGTTATGTGGGACCTTGATGTTGTTTCTTTTAAAGAATTCAGCTTCTTCGGAAGTATTTTACTCTCTGGACATTTTCGGGGTTTTAAACAGAGCGTTCACTTTGTTAATTTATATGCCCCCTACCAGAACAAGGCGGCTTTCTGGAGAAGGATGACGTGTAGTGGAATTTTACAATTGGAGAATTTGTTAATTGCTGGGGATTTCAACTGTCCTCTTCTCGCTTCAGAGACCTGGGGTGTTCTGGGCAGACAAGATTTGATGGCACACTCACTTTTGAAGATTTTTAAATCTCTCAATTTGGTTGATATTCTTATGAAAAATCCCGGTCCGACTTGGTTCAATGGTAGATGGGGCTCAGCTATGATTGGTAAAAAGATCGATCATTTTTTGGGTAGCTCCTTATTTCTAGTGCGGCTGGAGAAGTGGGAGGCATCCATTGGGGATGTTAGGATATCAGATCATAGAACCATCACTCTCTAATGGGATTTTGAAAGTAGATGGGAGGGGTATCCTTTTAAGTTTAATAGGGTGTGGTTGTAAGACGCGGGTTTCAACACTCTCATGGTGGATTATATGAGACATAGCCGAAGGGAGGCAGGGGTTGCAGTATCATATTTTCTGATGAACACTCTCAGGGGGCTGAAGCAAGAAGTTAAGAAGTGGGAGAGATAGAAGAAGCTCATTTTGAAGTCTCGTTACCTTTCCTGTGTGAGGGAGACTTCTTTCCTTATTAAGGAGCTAGAAGATGGTAATCATAGAGAAGGCCTCTGGACCAGATTGAAGGAAGCGGAAATTGAAAAAAATAATATTTTTCTTATTGAAGAATAGATGTGGCGGCTTAAAAGTAGGGCTGTGTGGTTAAAGGAGGGAGATAAAAATACTAAATTTTTCCATGCTTTCGCAAAAGGGAGAAGGAATAAAAACTCCATATGGCAGATTGATGTGGATGGAACGTCTTTAATCTCATCAGAGGATATAACGGCGGAGGCTATTAGACATTTTAAAGGATAGTCTAATGTTGAAAAGATGGTTCATGTCGGGGATTGTATGTGGGCTATTGCCGACTTTCCTCAGATGTTCGATGACATGGAGAGGAATGAATTTTACAAACCTATATGCAGAGAGGAGATTATGACTATCCTGAAACCATTCTCGGTGGACAAGAGTCTGGGGCCAGATGGCTGGACCCCGGACTTTTTCATTCATTTCTCTGATCTCTTTATCGACCTTATTACGGAGCTGACAGAGGAGGCTAGGGTATCTGGGAGAGTTAGAGGGGCATTAAATGCTACATTCTTGGTACTCATTGTTAAGAAGGAGAATGTTCTGAATTTTAACGACTATAGAACTATATCTCTTTGTAATACATTATATAAGTTTGTTTCAAAGACCATTGCGAAGAGGCTGAAAATATTACTGTCAAATCACATCTCTCCTGAACAAACTAGGTTTCTAAGTAAAAGGAGTATCCATGATGTGGTAGCCACAGCATAGGAAGTCATACACTCTATCCATACTAAAAATATTCAGGCTATGGCAATGAAAATTGATCTAAGTAAGGCTTACGACAGAGTTGAGTGGGGTTTCCTCAAGATGATCCTTTACAAGATCGGATTAGATAGAGCATCAATAAAATAGATAATGGGCTGTGTAACTAATTCTACTATCGCAGTTATCATAAATTGTAAGGCTTACAATTTCTTTAAACCTGGCCATGGATTGAGACAGGGATGTTCTCTTTCCCATTTACTTTTTATTATGGTTATGGATTCTTTGAGTTTGAAGATTAACAGGGTTGTGATTTCTGGGAGAATTAAGGGTATGAGGTTAACACACAGTAGGGAGATAAGCCACAATTGTTTTGTGGATGATGTTATGTTTTTCGGGATGCTCAATAGACAAGTATGGAAATTATTCCATGCGATTCTTATTTCCCCCCTATGATCCAAAGATACAGTACAACAAATACGAATTTCATCCCTGAACTTAGTAAATTTTATTCTACCGAGAGGTTTTGTGAAAATGTCGGAGATCTGATTCTCTGAAGGAAAATAGACTGGCTTGATGACGTCCTTTGCAATGAGAGATCTGATATGATGGTACTTGGTGTCCACATGCTTTGTATTTGAATGAAAAACTGGATTCTTGGCAAGCTTTATTGCTAACTAATTTTTGATGAATAACGAAGTAGCTTCTGTTGGAGGAATTCCCAAGTCCTGTAAAACTCGACGTAACCAAACAATCTCACATGCTACTTCCCTTGCTGAAATGTACTCTTATTTTGTTGAAGAAGTGGCCACTGTAGCTTACTTCTTGCAACTCTAGAAAGCTTCATCTGACCCCATGTTCATTAAGTAACTTGAGGTTGATGCCCTGGCATCAATATTGCCAGCAAAGTCGGCATCTGAAAATCCACCAAGTACAAAATTTTTAGTCTTTTTGTAAAGAAGACCAAAATATTTTGTTCCTTGGATATAATAAAGAACTCTTTTAGCTGCATTCTAGTGGCTATCTCGTGGTTCCTACATAAAGTGGGAAAGAATACTAACGGCATAAGAAAGATCTGGTCGAGTAGTTGTCAGATAAATCAAGCTACCAATCAACTGTCGATAAGAAGTGCTATTCACCATTCCCCCCCCCCCCCTTCAAATTTTGAAAGTTTCAATTTTTTTTCCATAGGGGTAAGGACAGGCTTGCAATCCTGCATTCCAAATCACTGAAGAGTTTTTGATGCATACTTACTCTAAGAAAAGAAGATGTGATGTGGACATTGGAATACTTCAACTCCAAGGTAGTAGTGAAGTAGTCCCAAATATGTCATCTTAAAACCTGCATGTAAATCCTTTTTCACCTGTTCAATGTGATCATCATTGTTTCATGTGATGATTAAATCATCGAAATACATAACCAAAATCACCATATTTTTACCTTGTTGGTGTACATACAAGGTATCATTAGATTCACTGCAATGAAAACCAACTTTTTGAAGGTATTCATCCATTTTGGCATACCAAGCTCGGGGAGCTTGTTTTAACCCATATAAAGCCTTTATCATTTTGTAGAATTTATGTTCTTGTCCCTCAATTTCAAAACCTGGTGGTTGTGTCATGTACACTTCTTCTTGTAAATCTCCATTGAGAAAAGCACTTTTTACATCCATTTGATGTACTTTCCATCCTTGTTGAGCTACTAAGGCAAGTGTGAGGTGGATGGTGTTCCATTTAGTTGTAGGAGCAAATGTTTCCTCATAATCTATCCCTTCCTGCTGCGCAAAACCTTTAACGACAAGTCTTGCTTTATACTTGTCAATATCGCCATTTTTCTTGTACTTAATTCGATAAACACATTTGCATCCAATAGTTTTAACATGCTAAGGACAATCAACAAGTTGCCAAGTGTTGTTGTCTTGAACTACCTGATATTCATCAACCATAGCCTGTTGCCATACTTTATGTTTTACTGCCTCTTGATAAGAAGAAGTTTTAGTAAAATCGTTTGTTATCAAATAAAAATTGCCTTCATTTTTTTTTTATCCCCTTATTCCTGTTTTATTTTGTTCATTATGCCTTACATCTTTCAAAAGTTGAACTGATCATTTCGGCAACTGATGTTTAGTGGTTTGAGCTTGTGAAAAATCACCATCATTAAAAAGAGGGTTGATGTAAACTGATGTTTGTTGATCAACCGCAGGTTCCAGGGGCAGAGAGTCATTGTCAGAAGAATTGTTGCTGCTAGGAGAGTTGGATGAACTGCTAGAAGACCTGGATGTCATTGATGAAGAAGACGGACTGGATGATTCATCTTCGGATGAAGAAAACTCAAGTTCATACCAATTTGGTGAATTCGGTTGATTTGTAAATTTCCATTTCTTTTATCAGTTTTTGTTTCTAACTTTTGAAGAAGACTGTCCACTTCTTTAGCACTTTCACTCTCATTTTCATCAAAAATCACATCTCTGCTTACAAGAAATTTCCCATTTGACAAAATTTGGTACCCTTCTCATCAGAATACCCGATCATTATGCACTTTAAGCTTTTTGCATCAATCTTAGTTCATTTTTCCTTTGGAACTAAGGCATAACAGATAGATCTGAAAACTCTGAGATGTTTAACCCGTGGTTTGAAGCCAAACCAAGCTTCATAAGGTGTGATTCCTTCTAAAGAAGCCGTGGGAGATTTATTTCTCAAGTAGATAGCGGTATGAATTTCTTCAGCCCAAAATGAAGGACTTAACTTTTTGAAAGTTAACATAGATCGTGCCATTCCTAACAAGGTACGATTCATTCTTTCTACTACTATATTTTTCTGCAGAGTGTAGACATTGGTAAGATGTAATTTTATGCCATTATCCATGCAATAATTTTTGAACTCATTTGAAGTGAATTCTTCTCCGTTGTCATTTCTAAGAGTGCCAATCTTCTCCTTTACTTCATTTTCAATAAGCTTACAAAAAATTTTGAACTTTTCAAATGCTTCTAACTTTTTCTTCAATAAATATACCCAATTCATCCTGCTAAAATCATCAACAAAGAGTAAGAAATATCTGCAACTTCCAAGTGAAGTTGGGAAGGGTCCACAAATATCACTATGAACTAACTGTAAATGTCTGTTTTCTCTCCATGAACTGGTGGGAAAAGTCTCTCAATGTTGTTTTCCAAAAATGAAATATTCACACTTTGCATTTTCCCTTCTGAAGGTTGGAAGCCATTTTACCATTCCCTATTTTTGCAACTCAGAGAAACTGTCAAAGTTGAGATGGCCATATCTGACATGCCATAATCTGATTGGTGAAATATTTGTACTTGTTGCACCTGCAAAGTCATAATTTCATGGAATAATTGTCCCTTTCATCCTTAACATTTTTCCATCTTCATAACCTGTCATTATTGTTTGCATGTTCTGTTTGACTGAGTTGATTTTAACTAAACCATCTTCCATAATCACTGTATGTCCTACTTGTCGAATCGTGACTAGAGATAACAAAGTTTGTTTGAATGTTGGGACATACCAAACATTAGAAATCATTCTGTCTCCAATGCCTGGTAAAAAAAGTCTAACTACACCTTTTCCTGAAGGAGTATGTTTGGTTTTTTCAGCAAGATAGATTGAAATTCAGATGAGATTCTTTGAAACTCCAGAAGAAGTCACGTCGAAATTTCATGTGTTGAGTTGCGCGTGTATCAAGAATCCATGCATCTTCATAATCACTTCGTAGAAATCTTGAAACCTATAAATTTGTTGCTTCTGTGTTGGTGAAGACATATTCAGAACTATCTTGATCATCTTCATCATTTGAAAACTGTGCTGAGTTTGGATGAAACTTAGAAATTTTCTCAATAGAATTTCTACAATCTGCTGCATAATGACCAACTCTGTTACATCGCCTGCAAACAATTTGACTCAAATCGGTGCCTCTTCCCTAAGACTGTCCTTTGCCTTGATACTGTCCTCAGCCTCTGCTTTGTCCTCTATTTTGAGTTTGTCCTCTTCTTGGAATTTTTCCTGTGCTTTGATTATATCCTCTCTTTTGATTGTTGCCTCTACCTTGAAAATTGTTTATGCCTGAATTGGAGCCTCTATTGGAATTGTTTCCTCTGTGTTGATTGCGACCACAACCTTGGGCTGCTTGATTTGGATTGAAATTACCACTTCCTCTATTTCTGGAACTGTTAGCTAAGAAGTTGCTTCAACTGGCTTCGAGGAAGAAGACATCTTCCCCAATCTGCTTCTTTGTCCCAAAATTTTTATCATGTTGTGCTAACATGTCACTCATTTCATCAAATTTAATCTTCTCTAACTTTCCAGTGACTTGGAAAGTTTCCAAAAAGTGAGTATATGATGATGGCAATCCAACAATTAAAATTGTAGTTAAGAAGCTTTCATCAACAACTTGAAAACCAACATTTATGATTTCTTGATTGATGTTTTTAAGTCATGAAATGTACTCAAGGACATCACCACCTTCAGTTAATTTCTGTTGAAGCAATTTTAATTGAAGATCAACTTTCTTTGATTCAAGTTTTGTATCAAAGAGATCTTTGAATGTATGTAAAGCAGTCCGTGCATCTGAAGAATTCTCAATGTATATGTACATTTCATTACTAACTAAAGCTTTTATAAGAGCTAATTCCTTGGCATTTTTTATTTCCCACTTTGCAAGTGAAGCTAGATCTGTTGGTTTATTTGGCTTAATGTTGCCATTACAAATGTCATGCCACAATTCATAAAAAATAAGAGTGCTTTCAATTAGACATTGCCATGTATTGTAAGATTTGACTCCTTCTAGCTTATCAGATTTAGAGAACAGATTAATTAACTTCGACATTGGAGTGTTGAAGCAGTGCAACAAAAAAATCAAGCACGAAAAATCACATGAAACACGCCACGCAAAAAACGATCTATTAGGACTTGGCCTTGACCCTTGTATAGTCATTGAAAAAGGAGAAAAATGACTGAGCTTTGTACTTGGATCTAGTCAATTTCTCAAATATTTACAAGGTAACTTTCAAAATTTTACTTTTATAATGACGCTCTTGCAAAATCTGGTAAAACAAATGTTACCCCCCCTCAAATTAAAATTACTTTGAGTCACACTTATCTCTCTAGCAACAAATTACAAAACAAAATCTACTTGTTACTCCAAAAAAATTACAAATAACCTTATTACTCCACAAATATTACAAAATCCTTATTACTCCAATAAAAAAATACATAAAAAATATATACTTTATCTCTCCAAAATAAAATATGCCTTATCTCTCTAAAAATTTACAAAATTAAAAAATTATTCCTTATCTCTCCAGCAAAGAATTTTCAAATTCACCTTCAAGCTAGTTCTTGACTGGATGATGATGGCTGGCTCTTACACTGGATGCTTGTACTGGCTAGTTGGCTCTCTTTTTCTCCCAAATCTACCTCGTTATCACCCATTTCCTTTCCAAATTTTGAAATTTTGCGCTTCTTGTTTTGTCATTGCTATTCTACTCTACTCTGTTCCACTCTGCGCAATTGTAACAATGCTCCCTTTCAAATAGAATGATGAATCGGGTCGGGAAGATATTACCGAAAGGCTTTTCAATTGGACTCCACATTTCAATGGACACGTAATGGGACTTAAAACCATTTTGTAAACCTGTTGGGGCACTGAGATGTACGTAGGTAGAGCCCACCCTATGTTTTGGATTTGATTTGGGGGGAAGATCTCTTCACAAAAGACTGGTAGTTAGGTTGCACATCCAAGCAAAACCCTGAACTTCAGTAAACTAGAACAGTGGACTTTCAACTACCAAGGAGTAAAAGAAACATGCTCCATACATCTTTAAAAAATTCAACATAGTAACCAAAAGAAGGATTAAATAACAATAGTTTTATTTACTATGCCTTTGTTCCACAGAAGCTAAGGAGGGAACTTAGGATTATTGGGATTAAATAACGATGGTTCTATTTACCACACCTTTGTTTCTCAGGCACAGAGGTGGGAGCAGTCGCATTGAAGATACGAAGTTGTAGTATCGAATACAAATGTTCCCGTGAATCATTTGTGGCCAGAAGGCTAGCTTAATTTGCTCGATTGTTGTAGCCAAATCTTCATCTGGTGCATTAAAATAGCCACACATATTTCACAGAAAAGTCACACAGATTTTGCATTTGTTCTTGATAATAGAAATGATTTTAGAATTTACAAATCTAAAATAAATAATAAAATTTATGTTCCTTTTAAACAAAAAAACTTGATAAATTCCATACTAATCATTTTCTAATCAATTCAATGGATTTTTCCAAGAACTTGTAGAGCTGGAATCTCCTCCTCACATCCACTGCAACATTACCGTAGCTCCGATACGACAATAATGGCTGAAGTGTCCTCAGACACATAATCTTATTAATCAGAAAAAACAATTACATTTGGAATTATGCAAGAGTTTACACCCGAACAACAAAAAACTCTTGCAATGAGCTATTTATATGCTCAATGTCCTAACTACCACTAATTTTGGATCACTTATTAAATAACAAGTGTCCACTTACATTAAATGCTATTCCAAATAACTAGCTAAAAAAAATCCTAAAATACGACACATTTGGAGAGTCATATCTTGTTACAACAATATGTTAATTCTAAATGTCTCCATTAAATAATTAAATATTCTAGAATAATAATTATTAATTTAGTATCTTAAATTAATAATTATTTTATTTCAACTTTATAACCTATGATAATATTTTATTTTTGGATCATCTAACATTATTATATATGGAAAGGCTTCGGGCATGGAGGCCAACACAGGGAAATCATGCATTTACCACATTGAGAAGGGGAGTATTTTAGCAATTGATATAGCTAGTTTATTTAATGTCAACACTGCCCCTTAAAGCTTGGGCTTCAAATATATTAGTTTTCATCTGAAGCCCAACAATTATAATAATAAGGATTGGGACTGGATGGTTGAGAAGGTGGGGAAGAAGATTAGGGGCTGGACTTTGAAATGGCTGAGCAGTGGGGGAAGAATTTTTTTGGTTCAAGTTGTTATGTAGAATAATATGGTTTTCTGGGCTCATATTTTTGTCATTCCAAGACTGATTCTACACAAAAATAAGAAAGCTTTTTATGAATTTTATTTGGAATGGAAAGGAGGATAGAGGCAAAATTCATCTGGCGAAATGGGACCTCATTATGAGACCAAAATTCTGTGGGGTTGGGGCATAAAAGAGTTGGATATTTTTGGCAGAGCACTTGTACTCAAATACATGTGGAGAGGGATAATGTCAACCGGGATCTGGAATGAAATTATAAGGTATAAGTATCTAGAGATGGCCGACTTGGAGCAATTATTCAGGATTGGGTGGAATAAAAAAAGAAGCAGTTCGGTAATTTGGAACAATTTTAAAAATTGCTGGCCCATTTTTCATAAATTTCTGCATTGGAAATTCGGCAACGGTGGAAGGATTATGATAGAATGCTTCGGTCCATGTGGGGAGGAAGAGTTTTCCTAGTGCAACAATCAACTTCTATGCTATTTAAATGGTAGGGGTATTTTCTATTTGAGACAAGTTATTAAGAAGCTTGAAAATGGAATACCGATTTGGTTGTTGGAGGAGGAGTTACAGTTGCCAAATCAGTTGAAGGGGGACTAGGCGATCTTTACGGATGATCTTAGGAGCAAAGGTCTTCTATGGAATAACGCGAGGGACAGGGTGGAATTGAATGGTCCAAAAAAGGAGGGTATGTTGCTGGTGGGGGCGATATATAATGATTTTATCAGACAAAAATCCCTATGTCCTGTCCTCGATGCCATCAAAGGTTTATGGGAAAGCTCGGTGTCCCTTAAGATGAAAATTTTCTTATGGCTGGTAGTGATGTATAAGAATATGACTTGGGGAAATTTAAAGTGGAGGGGGATGTGTGGTCCAGGTATTTGTAGACTGTGTTTTTTGGAGAACGAAGACAACAATTACCTATTTTATAAATTCTCATACGCAAGGAAGGTTCAGTATTTGATCTTTGCATTTTTCAAGATGCAATGTCCGATATTTGAGAATACAAAGGATTTCATCTCATGGTGGAACTTGAAAAGTAAAAATTTCAGAAATATCCCAACATTGTACCATTGAGCAATTTGGTGTGATCCCAACAAGTGGATTTTTAAAGAGGTGGCGAGTTGTCCATGGGGATCCTCTTCCAATATTATTCAGTACTAGGAAAGACTTAAACCCTTTATTAAACATTTGGGGGATCTTTCTAAGAGGATGAGACCTGTTGAAATAATCTATCTGGCGGGGTTTTTTGACAGAGCCTCACAGCAATCTAATTGTGGGTTTGGGGCATGGCTGATGCTCACACCTGAGTGTCATTATAAGATTTACTGCATGGTGAAATTGGGACTAATATGAGATCTGAAATATTTTCTCTATGGGGTTTACTTTGGTTCACATCACAACTCTGTATCGAGGAATTATGGGTTTTTGGTGACTTGAAAGTGCTCATTAATCATCTCAACAAAGGTAAAATGCTTTCCCCATGACATCTAATATCATGACTGGATCACATTGACACGTTAAGGAAGTCATTCATCACTTTACATTTCAATCACGTTTTTTGTGAGAAGAACTCTCAAGCAGATAGACTCTGTAAAAAACGCTTGGAGGGTTTTTGGTCTGATGTCATATGAGATATTTTTATCGGATGAGAAGAAAGCCACAGGAATGGTTCAATTCTTATAAGTTACTGGGTTATTATAGCTACCTGTATTTTGTGTATTTTTTTTTTCGGCGTGGTTCTTATGTTGTTTATCCACTCTAATCACGTCGACTGTGAGTGGTCTTTTCTGTAATATTTTGAGTTTTTCTTAAGGGGTCTTAGTTATTTCTCTTTGTTTGTAAAGGATTGTGGGTTGGATGGTTTCTTAGGGGAAGTATGAGAGGCAGTTGAATCCAAATCTATTTTTTTACTAGACGTTGCTCTTTTTTAGAAAGTCCTTCAAACACTAGAAAATTTGGCCCAATTTCCGACGGCAACTTCGTCGCTATTCTAACACATAGTCGTCGCAAGAGCAACAATTCGAGGATGGAAAAAACGTGGTTTGTCATAAAATCACAATTCTGACGCCTTGACAAAGTGTCGGAATACCGACACCTTTTCCGTCACTTCCAAACAAGCGTCATTCTTTCGACGTTTACCAAACTGTCACTCTTCCGACATTTGTAAAGTGTCGCAATTCCAAAGAAATGTGGTCCAACGTTTTGAACGTCGCTCTTTCGACGTCTTTATACTGTCGCTCTTCCGACGTTTCCAAACTGTCGCAATTTCGATGCCATACAAAAGTGTCGATGCATTACAAAAGTGTCGCAAGACCAACGCTTTCCAGAAGCGTCACAATACTGACTCCAGGAAGAACTATCACAATTCTGACGAAATGTGGTCCAACGTTTTGAACGTCGCTCTTCCAACGTCTTTATACTGTCACTCTTCTGACATTTCTAAACTGTCATAATTTCGACGCCATACAAAAGTGTCGCAAGACTGACGCTTTCCAGAAGCATCGCAATACCGATGCTTTCCAAATGTGTCGCAATACTGATGCCAGGAAGAACTGTCTCAATATCAACGGATGTCACAACACTAACGAAAATGGAATCCGACGCTTATAAGGCATTGGAAAATCGATGCTTACGAAGCGTTAGTATACCGACGACGGGTTCAATTTAAAAAAAAATAAATGAAACTTTAAAACAGGACAATAAATCTCCAATATTTGTGATGAATTTTGGACGTTCCAATGTTTATGAACATAATTCGACCATGAAATATTAATACCTCCGTTGAACCTTAGTTAGGACAAAAATAGTCGATGTATATACGCGTGGGGCCTAGCGCTAACGGCCTTTCCACATCCAACGGTGGATAATACATCGCTTTGGCCTTGACGATCAAACGATCCAACTGGATATCACGCGAGTTAGTTGCACGATCGTTAACTCGCGATGAGAGTGGGTTTTCAAAACCACTCAAGGCCACATGTCGGCCTATGACATTGATCGCATCCAAATGGGGAATACCGCTTACCGTAGAAAGGCGGTGCGATATGCCGGAAACCCGTCTTTACTGTGCGGTCCTCAAGGTTCCGACTACTCTTACTCTAGGTTCCGTCCACTTACCAACGCCTTAAATTCATTGAACTCTACCTCGTTGTTCATCCTTCGAGCGACCACACCAAACGAACTCAGGCACAACCATTTCGAGGAGACACAATGCATTACATATGCCACAGTTTATGTCTTATGGTTCCGACAAGGTTAGTATCGACTCTGCAAATCGATACACCGGTCCTTGATTCATTCAATCGCCTACACATTCAAAACACTCATTACGAGGTTTTACCTAGCTCACGGAGGTTCGAGCACAACATCTCCTTGCTCTACCACAGGCACACGGGAATGTCATTAACCTAATTCACCCTATGTTCACAGAACTGATTATAGAGAAATTCCCAAACTGTTTGACATAGTTATCTGTGGAATTCACCAATGCTCATAAGTCCTGAGTCATTAGTTCGTGTTCCACCGAGAACCCAACCAGTCTATATGCACATAACCTCATCACAGGGTTTCTTAATTACCAAGGGATTTCAATTATCTTACAACAGGATGCATACATATATTCACACATAGAAAACTTACTCAATCAACGCACATATAATACTAACAGATTCCTTATATAAATTAAATTTTTTACAGTCTCCTGGTCCTCGGCTAGATCTTCGATACAATGGCCTCCTCTTCCCTATGCAGCTCTATGCAGTTCTATTTGCGGGTCTTCTGTGTAGATCTATCGAATCTATCACGGAGGTTTATTTTTATATCAATTACAATGAATCGATTCGAATTTCTTAATGACTCACAAAATCTTAAAATTCCTAACTCTGAGACCAACGCTCTGACACACAGAGACGGACTCCTACAATTAGCTTCACTTCTGAAACTGACTATCTCTTTAGGTGCCCATTAATCATTCGGGCAGTTACATTTTCTCTACAAATTAACTAAATTAGCTCAACTATGGATAATTTCATAGGGAAATAAAACATGAGATCCCCCGTTACATTTATTTATGTACAAAAGTTGTCTTGGGCCTAATGCCCCTGCATCAGATAACATAGTGAGGGGCTAAATTTCTAGAGCTTCCATGCATCTGTAACATCTTTGGAGCATTTTCATGTGGTTTAGCTACCCTTGTCACTCAAATTGATAGTAGATTAAAGATGACAGATGTTTTCAGCGTAACATGAGCCATTTCAGGTTTCATTGGAAACATTATTTAGAAAACACAGTTTGTGCAATCAATCTTCATACCGAAGTAGCATATATTCAGTTTCACAATGACCTAATGTCATCATGTACTCAAAAAGTCAATTGTTGCAGTGTCATACAACCTCAAGCCTCAAACATCTTTACAAGTGAGCATTTTAGGTCCGATTTAGAACAAACCTGTTAGAGATTTTACTGAAATCAAGTTACATTCTAATGCTTATTTATTATAGAGATTAAGATTCTGAATATATGATGTTACTATTGTTTCCAGTATTTTTATTGTACTTGTGCAATACCCAACTCCACTAATAGTAATAGCAATGTTGAATCCTGATCAGTCTCCATCCATGGGATTTTAATGGCCCTTAGATGTGAGATTCACGTGCCAAATTGAATCATTTCATAAAATGACTCCGCTGCATATTACTGCCTTTTAGCTATGGCTGAGTATCAATTTTACCAATTTGGCCAGCACTTGAATATAATCCTAATTACATCAAATTTCAAAATTTGAGTCTAACCCTAAGTGCATAAAATTCTGCAAAACCTACTTACGCAACACAGTCTAGGAGGGGTTAACATGCCTATGAAGTATTTAAACATTGTTGAGGGCTAAGAATAGTTGGACTTTGCCAACTAACCAAACTCACTTTTGACCACTTCTAGTAACTTTAGCCTGTAGATGCTCTCATAAAAAGAAAGAAGGTGGTCCAATAAAAGGAAGGGGTCTGGTTGCGTGTTTCATTCCCTTTTTTTTGTCAGCTGAAAGCTTTCCAAGAAGAATAAATCTACTGAAGCATGAAACTGATTTTTTTGCTGCCCCAACTACCACTGATATACATCACAATGTGTCATAGTTTACTGTAAGCCTCTATTGAGAGTGGGTAGCACTAAATCCAAGTAATTCCCCTCATCCCTTAAAAGACACCTCTAAATATAACTAGAAATTTCAAATAGTTAGTAAAGGAAAAGTACAAAGATATAACAGATCTGTGTTGAGCCAAAAACCTGTGTATTCACAATAAAACTGGGATGGATAAAACTTAAAAAATATTATGGACTTTGACAAAAAATCGTCTTCTGCATACAAAATGAAAGAAGCATTGGCATACTAATATGTTTACAAATTTAAGGACATGTAGAGTGAGTCTCTGGGCAACACAGTTTCATGTGGAGACCCTAGATCCTTGTACCCACAATATCTAGTGACTTATAAAATGATTTCCAAAACAATGCCTTTGCTATGCATGTAAGAACACCACCTGTATAATGAGGGAGATGTAATATTGTCTGAGAAGCAGATTTATACAGAGTGGTCCAAGATTGTGTATTTATGGAAGATACAAATGATTTTGGCATGAAACATGTATCCAAGATTTCAATGTGCCTTATTTCAGAGCCCATTGATGATTTACTATGAAACCTAAACTTTCAAAACAAACACATTGAAATCACATGATCTCCATCATGAATATCATAAATATTAACTGTCTTTTGGGCGCTGGCAGTAGATACCATAATAGGCCCACATGGCCTGTACCACCAATGTTGATTCTCTGGCACAACATTTGCAAAGCCAAAAATTTCTCCCCGAGACATCCCTCTCTGCAAAAATTGGAGAGATGGTACTGGACGTTGAAGTGAAGGCCTCTGATTTAGTATGGAATGCCATAATTTCTTTATTATAAAAGTCCCATGAACAGAAACCTGATTCCAATGTACAACCTACAGATGCTGCCACAACATATTTACCAGAGCGACCATCTGAACCAGCTGCTCTGATCAACCAACAATCACCCCACATGTTTGGGGTAAGCCCATATGGAGCTTTATATTCAGCCTTCTCATGGAGATTGGAAAAAAAAAATACTGAGTATTGCTCAAACATCATCTGCCCTTTATGTTAAGGGAAAATTTAAAGAGTGCATAAATATTCTTGAAATCCCAATCATAGTTTCTAGAAAATTTCAACAGTTTTTGAAATGAACTACATCCTATTTAAACTACATCAAATATTTAGGAAAATCATTTTTTTAAATAGAAATTGGTGAATTTTATTTCAAATATAGAAATTTAAACCATGAGAATAATCTAACCCCTAGGATTTTCCCAATTTCTAATAGAAAATCCCAAAATGTATAAATTATAACACCCATAAACGCCAAAATTAAGTACAATAATTAAAACCTCCACACCTCTGAATTTTCTATATCGTGAAAAGAGCAGCATCCATCATCATGGGAAATCAAAACCGATTCTCCTTCTGATACAAACTAGCCTGCAGTAGATGTCTTATGGCTGAGTTGATTCAATCGATCACAGGAAACCTCTTCAGTTTCTTCAATATTGCCAAAATGCTCTAGCTTGTTTTCCTTATCATCATCAAAGTCCATATTTTTAGCACATTGAATTAGTTGGGGTTCATTATGATCAGGTCCAGTGCCTATTGCAGAGCTCTGGAGTTCCAATCCAATATTGGAACTACCATACTCGTTCCCATTAGAGATTGTAAATCCTGCTTCTGGCTTTAATTCGGTAAGTTCAAGAGCACTAGAACTAGATTTAGTTGATTTAGACTTGGTATAGTTGTCCTCTGATTTGTATTCCAATACAACACTATACTTGTGCTTCAACACAAACATAAATTCTGCAGCAATGGGATCTTCATCTATGGGGATTATGGATCTGCCCTCAAAAACATCCCGAATATCTTATTCATTTTCATTCAACTGATCATGCAAATCCACCCTCATCTTCAACACAGCAAGTTGAACTAAAGGCCGATTTTTCAGTAATTTATGGTGGGGGTAAAGCCTGTCTTCCAGATCTTGACTATTTAAGCATTTAATTGATTTTTTTAGAGACCTGACCATAGAATCAAATGAATCTTGTGAATCCTACGAAATAATAAAAAATAGTAAGGCCATTATTTATTGGTTTGAAATAATAAACAACATGAAACAAACCCACATAATTATTAAATTATTTAAAGACAATAATTCCTACATATTAAAATATAAAGTTATAACATACCAGCTCATACTCGAACATAACATCTATATCAATATTCTTCTTCTGTATCTTCTTGATATTCATCCAACTGATCAACATCTATATCAACATCTGATTTAGAAACGGTGTTGAAATGATTGACCATGTCATCATCATCATCAATTATGTCATTTTCAATAATATCCTCATCGACATCATCAATAATTGTCGCCTCATCTCCTATGCCTGGTTCATCTTATAAGATATCTTCTTCGTCTGTCAATGCATCTGCCTGCTCATCTACCACTGCATCATCTTCTTCTTGATCAATATCATCTTCTTCCTCTACAGTATACTCTATTGGCCTTCCTCTTGGTTCATATCTAATAGCAAATGACCATTCGTTCTCACCTGGAACCTTTGAGTAAAAGACTTGTTCGCATTGACTTGGAAAAACATAGCGATCTTTTCCTACTTCAAATTGTGATGTTTTAACCATTGGAAAACCATTTTCATGTTGAATAAGTGTTCTATCATCATCACGTACATTCATTCGTAACCTATACCATTTGACGTCGAACAAAACTATTTTGAAGGAATTAAAGTCACACTCAGCTATATCTTCTAAGAACCCATAATATCTATTTTCAGATTCTCGAGGATGTTTGTCACTCCTGGAGGAAACATTAGTGACCTGGAATACTGTAGTTATCCCACTATCAGAATTTTTCCTGTTATCATCCAACTGTTTAACGCGAAATTTACGACCATTGCACCACATAGCCTTGTTGTGTTTCAACTGCAATATGCCAAACATGAAAAATATTCATTCTCAATTAATAATTAATCATATAATTTACACAACATGAAAAATAACTGAAAAATCAAACTTGTTGTCACATTATAAATATAGTATAAAATAAGTAATGAATAAAATAGGTGAATTAATTGTTTACCTTTCTATCTTTCAAACCATATGCTAAATCGATTTCCATGTTCCTAACATTTCCATATCCACTACGATACGCTTCTCTAATCAATTCATCCAGTAGTTGCCATGATAACCTACCATTGTTACGTGCTTTACATGTTTCAATCCATTCACTCATCCACTCAAGATTGTTTTCAATGTATAAAAGTAGTGCCTCATAATCTTGAGAACCTGAATAAAAAAAACAATAATTCACCAATATTAATAAATATTAATTATAACCGTGGTAAATTATATTAATTATTAAACTATGAAAGAATAAGACCTAAATGAATATAATGATCATATACATGATGTAAAAAAAAGAAACATTATATGTATTATACATAATAAATCTTTTACCTCTCACTTTCTTCATTCTACCTTTTCCCAACAGGTGCTTCACTTAAAATTTTTTGATGGAGTTCACATCCCAAATGCAATCCACAACCTTCATGGCTACCGCAGCTAATATAGGAAGATAATGACTAATATACACCATGGATTCATATACCACATATCCCTCCACCATAGAACCCTCAGGTCGTGCTCTTTGTCTAACCAAAGCCTTGAAGGATTTTAGGTGCCTCTTCACCATCCACATTGACCTTGTATGTACTGGTCCACACATTTCAATCTCCTCAACTTGGTGTATCACGTAGTGTTCTTGTGCATTGAAAAATATTGGAGGTAGATAATTTTGCATTTCACACATTAGCTGAGGAATTTCTCTCTTCCAATACTTTATTTCATCTTGATGGATTTCTTTCAATGACAACCATCTGCAAATCATTACGCAAGGTTATTTCAATGAAACATAATGTATATTTCATTACAAGTAAATTAATAAATCATTTCATCAAGTACGAAAAGAAATTGTAGCAATTAGATTTTGCGTATAAATCAAAACTACTTACCTCATGTATTTACTAAGACCATATATAACTTGTTTGACATTGTTGTCGAATTCGTTTGGGAGAGATAAAGGTAGAACATACTATAACAATAAAAAATGAATCTTTATTGGTTTCCAAATTAAACAGAAAAAAGGAAAATTTAAAATATGTATTCAAGCAATAACATACAAAAATGTATACCAAAAAAATTACCTTAACAAAGGTATGTCAATCATGTGTTTTCACCCCACTGAAGTCACCTTTCTTCGTTAAGATATTATTTATGTTTGAAGCAAAACTTGTTGGAAATTTAATTCTTCTAACGACCTCTTTTACATCATTTCTTTGTTGTTCTATTAATAACCATGGAATATTATTATAATTTCGACCTCCATTGTTATTTGATCTATCGATCACACTTTTCATTGCATGATTCGATTTCTCAATGTCAACACAAATTTTGTCAATTTTATCTCTATCATGTGCACCATCTATGGTTCGCCATAACGTTTCTGTCACATTCTTCTCGACATGCATTGTATCAAACAAATGAGCTATTTTTAGGTCCTCATAGTAGGGAAACCTCGCGAATTGAGAAGGATAACATTTCATTCTAGGTGGAAGTACAATATTAGTACCTTCACAGTGACGATGACCTTGATATCAAAGAATAAAATAAATCAGAACAATATTAATTATAAAATACAATAAAATGAATTCATTAGTTAAAACAAAAATTCCAAACATTACATAAACAAATAATATATATATATATATATATATATATACACACAAATTACGTACCAGCTGCTTGACGATTATTAATTCTGTTATATTCCAACATCCACAACTGAGGTGTCATTCTTTGTGTTTTTAATCCAGTTTCTTCTTTATCATTGAAAAGATGTTTTTCAGTAGTACGATACTTATGCTTCCTAGGGAGGAAGTGCCTAAACTCATCAAACACCATCTTTCTTAAGTCTAGCAAATGACGATACTTCATCGTAGGGCCACAAACTGGACATGGAAATCTACCCTTTGTTTGAAGACCTGCAAGAGATGGATCAATAAAAATTAATATACTATGAGATAATTTTTAAAACATGCAATATGGTATATCTAATTTAGATAATTATGTATTATATTACAGTGCAGCGAAATATTACATACCACAAACATGTGTTAGTCCTGGCGCATCATGAATTGTCCATACAAGCATTCCACGACATTGAAATCTCTTCTGCTTGATTGGTTTAGTGATGTCATACATAGTGATGCCATGCCATAACTGTATTAGCTCATCGATAAGAGGCTCAATATATACATTCATATCTTTGACCTGGTACTTACCTAATTGTTCAAAATTACGGTACATAATAATTAATCCCATGATATATGTATATATAAGTAAGTAAATAAATAAAATATATATTTATATATATATATATATATATATATATATATATATATATATATATATATATATAAGTAAGTAAATAAATAAAATATATATTTATGCAAACAACGAGAGAAATGAAAATGTTACATTCAAAGAAATAATGTATCAAATACCTGGAATAATCATAGTCAACATTATGTGCTCCCTCTTTATTGACATCGAAGGAGGAATGTTATTATTGATAATGAAAGTAGGCCACACTGAGTAAGTAGATCTAAGCTCTCTGAATGGATTAACACCATCAGCTGCCAATGAAAGCCTGACATTACGAGGTTCATTTTTAAAATCTACATATTTTTCCTCGATTTCTCTAAATTTAGAACCATCTGCAGGCATTCGAAGAACACCATCTCCACTTCTATTCTTTGAATGGTAATCCATAAACTGTGCTATGTTGTTAAACCTGAACATTCGCTGCAAACATGGAATTATGGGAATATGATGAAGAACCTTTTGAGGCACCTTTTTGGTTAGTTGATCTGTTCGATATCTACTGGTACCATATTTCGGACATTTTGTTTTCAATGCATGTTCTCTGTAATATATAATATGATCTTTAGGACATGCATCTATAGTGTTATATTCCATTCCAAAGTGTTTCATAATAGCACGTAGATCTCGATATGTTCGAGGTAAAGTATTTGGCGATGGTAACAAATATTCACCCAACAATCTACAACAGAAACAAAAAGTAGTGTCTTGTAAATATTATTAATCATATATATATATATATAATAGTTATTAAAACCGGAACCGGTGACCGGATCGGTGGAGCTAATGAACCGGGTTTCGAACCGGAACCGGTCTAACCGGTAGCGATCAGATCTCAATGAACCGGTTTTAAAAAAAATACATTAAATAATTATTTTTTAATAAAATGAAAAATAAATAAATAAATAAAAACTATTTTTAAGATTTGAAACCATGATTCCAAGCCAATAGAGACAAAATATGAAAATTTTTCTCATTTATATACCATGCAAAGGTGAATATATCAAAATGGCACCAAATGCAATACATATCATCGAAAAATACATAAGCAAACTTGTTGAAGTAATGTATCAGGTTTGTCTTATATTATTCACTGTGTTTTATTGCTGAGTTAATATTATAATATACAATCTGTCCCTGCTCAGATCTGTTTTCAATTCATTGTATCAGCCTTAAAGACAATTATGGGTTCAGTATCAGTATATATATATATCGGACCAGCATTTTGAAGATCTTATATTCTTCATTATCTATGTTTTCTTGGCAATAAATTCTAGAAAAACATCTACAACACTTAGAGGTATTGAATTGGTTTATGAAACCCACTATTAGTGATATTTGTAACAAGTTGAGAGAGCATTACAACTTTAGTAGTCTGTGCACAATGTGTTTGATGAAATTTATCACTGAAAACATTCATTAAAACCCAGAAAACTCAGTGGCCAGTTCAGTGCATTTCCAAGCGGGAATTTTCTAGTGGTTAATTTATTATTGCCAGTCACATTTTCATTAGGTTGTATGTTGTTTTCCCTTGAGTGGCATCAGACCATTTGCATCAGTATTGATGCCATGATCAAATTTCTTGTATGCTATGTGAAAGGTTTTGTATTTATGCTACTGCTATGTGTGAGCAGAGAGAGAGGGTCTGACAGGTCATAGCTGAGTGTGAAATAATATTGTTGTTGATTGTTTTGAGAACAGAAATTGTCATCAAATACACTTGATGAGTTGCATGCTGCCAGGGATTTTATGCTAGCCAGCCTTGTATTTATCAGTCATCATGTGTATTGTTGCTGCTATAAGGTGTTGATTATGAGTTATTAGACAAGTTTCTTGCTAGTATAATAGAGGAATTTGCAGCTCATGGAGGAGACACTGAGGAATTTGCAACTCATGGACGAGCACCTAACCGGCCAGTTAAGTACGGAACCGGCTGGTTTATGCATAAATCAGACGGTTCCGTACTTAACCGGTAGGTTAGATCCGGTTAACTGGCCAAAACAGGCGAGAATAGGCTATGGACCAGGTTGCAAGGCAGGTTCAAGCGCTGAAGTCCCCTATCGCCCGACGATTTGATAAACATGATATATATATATATATATATATATATATATATATATATATATATAAGTTATTATTTTACACGTTTATTACAACTAAAAAAAGGGAAAATAATCAAAATTTACATATATGTGATCATATATACATATTGCATACCTTAGGAGTTGTGTCATACATCTGTTCGAAAAATTATCCATAACCTTTAAGTTCACCAACAACAATGTAACAGAGAGAAGAGTTTCATTTGAGTGTTCAAAAAGTCGTTCACTTGACCTTTCAATGAGAGGTACATCATAAATACCGTCACTGCTATCTCCACCATCACCATTTGACTCACCACAGCAGAGAGATGGTGAACTTAAAGGTTATGAATAATTTGTCGAACAGATGTATGACACAACTCCTAAGATACGCAATATGTATATATGATCACATATATGTAAATGTTGATTATTTTCCCTTTTTTTAGTTGTAATAAATGTGTAAAATAATAACTTATATATATATATATATATGTATATATATATATATATATATATCATAGTTATTGAAATCGGTTGGTCAGGACGGCTGCCGGTTGGAACCGGCATTGCAACCCGGTCAATAGCCTATTCTCACCTGTTTTGGCGAGTTAACTAGACCTAACCGGCCGGTTAAGTACGTAACTGGCCGGTTAGGTTTGGTTAACCAGCCAAAATTGGTGAGAATAGGCTATTGAGGGTTCTGGCGTTTCAATCAGCAAACCATCTGCAGCAAACGATTTTGATAACTATGATATATATATATATATATATATATATATATATATATATATATATATATATATATATAAGTTATTATTTTACACATCTATTACAACTAAAAAAAGGGAAAATAATCAACATTTACATATATGTGATCATATATAAATATTTCATACCTTAGAAGTTGTGTCATACATCTGTTCGGAAAATTATTCATAACCTTTAAGTTCACCAACAACAATGTAGAAGAGAGAAGAGTTTCATTTGAGTGTTCTAAAAGTCTTTCATTTGATGTTTCAATCAGAGGTACATCATAAATATCATCACTATCTCCACCATCATCATCTGACTCACCATACAAGTCTTGGAGAATTTGATTTGTCCCATCATTAATGTGAACTGTCTCATTATTGTCATCATCTACCTCCATGGGATCATTAAAATCATCTTCATCATTCACTCAATGTTCTTCACCTTGTACAACATCATTTCAAATACTAATATTTGTTGCAATATTCTCTTGTACTAGAGCAACATCATCTAATCTACTACTATTTAGCCGTGGAAGCTGGTTCTGCAAAAATTTGGGGGGCAAATGTGCCTTTATGAAAATTACAAACAATCATTAAACATTAGTGCGTATATAAAAAATATTAAAATAATATAAAATTTTACGATATAATAAAATGAAGATAGATAATTAATTACCACGGGACGATAGTCATTCGATCCACCATCAATGTGCCCATATTTCCTACAATGCATTGTTGCTGTTGCTATTAAAACTCTAACATTATTTCTCATACAACATTTTTTACAAGGGAAATAAACTCTACCATCACCCCTTTCACCCTTTCGAATTTTTTTTCCACCTCCAATGTTTTCTTCCATTGATGCAAATTATCCTATAAAGAAAATAATAAATCTCTCTCAATGGTGTAGAAAACCCAAGACTTGTTGAACTCAATGGTAGATCAATATATAAGAAAAAATAAAATAAAAGTGGGCATTTTACAAATTGTGAGCTTTTTACAAAATTTGAGCTTTTTACAAAAGATAAACTGCGAACAGAATTGTACCACTATGATAAGAAGCTGTCAGAAGCATTCCTTCTTCTTCACAAACGTGGAACTACCTTAAGAATGCTTATGGTTGATATAAATGTTAGAGCATGGCTGTTAAATGTAGTAGTTATGCTAAAATACTGAATAACAGCTTGAGAGTGCTCTTCAAATACTGTACGAATGCACCAAATTAAAGTTTTACCATTACTAAAGATAAATGGCCAAAAATAGTCAATTTTGATATCATGAAGTTATGTCTTTCTTGGTAGAAAACTAGGGATAGGATGGAAAATATGAGAGAACTAAGTTCCAAGGACTAAAAAACCAAGGCCAACATAGTTCTGCTTGAATCAGAGACAAAACAAAGCTGCCCAAAAAAGTTTTTGGGAGCACCCATTGAAGCTCCTATATATAGCAGAGTCAACATTTTCTTATTGAACAAGTTTGTATAGTCAAAGCCACAACAAGATCAGATAGCCACGATCCTAAATAAGAACTAGAGCCAAAGCTAAGACATATCCACATTTAGCAGAACAAGACAGCCATAGCAAAGGATTTGACCACAAAACCAGATCATGAGAGATAGCAAGATTCTTGCTTCCACTGTGGAAATGTAGAAACTGTACAAGGGATTTGCTTCCAGCATATTTCATTATGACAATAATTTCTATGGTGTTGTAAGCGCTCATTAGTAGAATCTTAAAGCCATTCTGGAATTCTTTTAACCTGGAGAGGGTTTTCTATGGTTATAAATCCTCATGTTCAAATTCCATTGTGGATTGGTTGTGTTTGATATTATGTTTTTACTTTCCACAGTTGAATTTTTTCACAGAAAATTATCAGTCTAAAGAGGAGCAATTTTGCGATGTTTCTTTTGCTTCCTATTGTGAAGTATTTCGCTCAGAACTCTACTCGTTGTAATAAAGGTCTTGGGCATAGAACAGGGGGCTTGGGTTTTTTGGAATCAAACTTCAGGTTAAGATGCTCATCTAAAGAATGTCACAGTGAGCCTTAGCATGGAGTTGGGAGTACCAATTTGAAGTGCAGGTAGGGCATTGTACAATAGAACAGTTAGATTTATGGACCCTAATACAAAAGTTTCTTCTTCTTTCAAAACATGTTTCTCATTTTATGTAACCAATGTGGGTCCTGTTCTTGTTTCAATTGGGGATGGATTAGCATTTTTTATTGCTCCAGATGATCACACTCTGGGTAGCCCTGGAGGCTATTTGGGGGTGATGAGTCCAATAGGTCTCAATGAATTGTTGCCCTCGCTGGGGAATACTATTGCAGTGGAATTTGATACTATTTTGGATGTTGAATTCCACGATCCTAATGGAAACCAGTACCTTCAGCTCCAGTACATGTTCACAAAAGAGGGTGCCATAGTCATTCATGCGTGCAGAGAGGGTGAATTGCAGGCATTGCAACAGGAGGTGTTGTTGTTGTTGCATTGGCCACTATATTGTTTGTCTGGTTCTGTTACAAGCGCAGAGTATTGAAAAGGACAAACAAATTTAGTTCAGATATTGTGAAATTGCCTCAGAAATTCACCTACAAAGAGCTCAACAATGCTACGAAAGAATTTTTTTGAATGTGATTGATAATCGATAATTGCAAGCAAGGGTAATCCCCTTGTGAAACCCAAATTTCTGAGCATTTTCTAAAACCTGATGACAGAGTCATTGTAATGAACAAGCGCCTAGGTCCATATTACGTCCAAATCTACCAAGCACCAAGATATATAAAAAAAGATCCACAGTATTTGTGAACTAAGAAGAAGAGGCAGAAAATGTATTCTGCTTACCTGTTCGAATAGTGGTTGGGGTTTACCATGGCAAAAATTTGACAGAGCCCATGTAGTATTCCTTATCATTGAAATTCTGGCAGTATCATTCAACTGGGAAAGCACCTGCCTCAGAGCTCCATGACTGAGGGCAAGATCCCTAAATGTTGCAGAGTCTCCAACAATATTTCCCAAAGCCCAAACAACCTTACACGAACACCAGTTGAACTCAAAGTTGGGTACTAGTTTTTTAAATCAAATTCCAAAATTACAGACATATAAAGATAGTTGGGAAGAATAATTTTATGCCTCTAAAATAAACGTGCTACCTGTTCTCGAACATTATCATTCCTAGAGGTAAGAAGTTCCAAAAATATAGGCAGTGCCCCATAATCAATCACAACCTTTGTATTCTCAGAGGCTCCAAAAAAACCCAAATAGGGTCAACCCTACTACAGGAGGAAGGCCCTGCAGTAAGAACTTACCATTTTGCAAGAACTGAGGGCGAATGTTGTTCTGCAAGAGATGAGGGCGAATGCTGAGGGCGAATGCTGTTCTACAAGAGCTGAGGGCGAATGCGCGCGTGATATCAGACGTTAATGTAGTTTTTAAAAAAATCATTTTTATGTAGCGCGCATTTGAATTTTAGCATTTCAAATCATTTTTATTTACATCAAACGTTAATGTAGTTTTTAAAAAAATCATTTTTATGTAGCGCACATTTGATTTTTTCATTTCAAATAATTTTTATTTACATTTGATTTTTGCATTTATAATACAAGTGACAAACAAATTTCTACAAGAGGTTGAAATTTTTACTAGAATAGCCATGAAAGACTAATTCAAATGGCTTAAAATGCAAGTGGAACTTAAAAATAAATGTAATTGAAGGTTCTCTCCACTAAATTTTGCAAAAGTGCTTACATTATTTAAGTTATCTAGGATATTTTTTTGTATTACACAATCAAAATTTGTAGAAATTATATAAATTAAGCATGTATATATCCGGACTCTCCTGATCTCACAATATTTATCTTCTTGCAAAATACATAATCCTTCCACTATAATTCTTGCGGAAATTTAATCAACAATTGCAAAACACATGAAGCAATAAAAACACACATAACATAGTTGTTTAACGAGAAAGCCTGAAGCTGAAAACCCCAACTATCTATTATGTAACATGGAGATCATATGACAATCTCATACAAATCATACAAAGCTTATCACAAGCTCTCAGTACAGTACAACCTTCATACACTAATCAGGCCCAATCTTGCAAATCCATGCACCGATATTTTCCACCTACTAGCCTACCTCCACTGCGCAATCCAAGTTGATTACAAAGACCAATTCAATGTAATCCCACTCTCATTGACTGTGTGATTATCATTGGCAACTCCAATGTATATGTAGATGCAATTCATGCATCACTAATAGTCACAACAGATAGTCTATCTTGCCCTTTCACCTATCTCTCCACTGGTCTCCACTGAAACTGCCATGCACTGTAGTTAACTGATGTATTCTTCAGTTGATTAATGAGTTATTATTTGGTGAATTAATTAACTAATTAATTCACACCACTCTCACTAGTGTATCAATCAATTAGACTAGATACAACTAGCTCAACTGTGTCTAACTGAGTTAAACTGAATACAACTCCACCAACTACTTCAATAACTCCACCAAACTCTGTCACATGAGTTCTAACTGAAGTCTCCATGCAATAGCTCCAGTAAACCCTCAAGAATAGCGTAATTCCTTCTGTCAGCTGTTGTGCCACATCTGTGCACTTAACTGAAGTGCTCCAAGAGAATAAGATAATGTTTAGAGTCCAAATATTATTAAGAGCTAATAATATTAGACATATCTATTTTTAGACTGGCAATCTAAAAATAGATTCCGCCCAATATGTCTAAAAATAGAAGTCCATCTATTTTTCCAACTTGACCAACCATCCACAAATAGCATCCTGCAACTCATAGAATATGATCGACATGTCTAAAAATAGATATAGTCTAAAAATAGACTTTGCGACAAAAATCACCTGTGTGGGCCCCACCTAGTTTAGGTGATCACTTTCCAACTAGGATCAGGAATGATGTTTCAGGATGCCTCCTTCACTGTTTCTTGTTGCAATCTTCAACAAAATTAAATAATGAAATAGTTGGGTAGTCTTATTGTTTCAAATTAGGACACAATTTTCAAATGGTGATGAAGTTTCATGTGATGATTAACTGACAATATTCTCCTTGCCTATCCTTGAAAAACTATACAAGGTTCCCTGTTGCCACATGAAACCCTAACTCATGTAGCAGCATAGGACCAGTCCTCCATTTTGCCCATCATAAGGCATTTTGCACATATTTGACGACTAGAATTTGCGGATTCCCGTTTTCCATGAGGTGCTAGGAAGGATAGAAGACTTAATTTTGACGTTTGAAATTTTTTCAAAAACTTTCTTACGCCCTTTAATTTCCACTTACCAATAATTTTGCAACACTAGTCCTCTTCGCAATTGCAAGGCTGTACTCAAAAAGTAAGGAAAGTTACTTTTTTAGCTCACTCAAAATTAAAAATTTAATAAAGAAATTACCACTTATCATTATTGATATTTTAAAATTAGAATCAATTTAGTTTTCCCCTTCCTATTACAGAAAGTTCACAAATCCTTTCTTTTACATAAAACACCAAAGAAAGAATAAAGCCCGTTGCCCTGCAAACTTCCAAGGTTGTGATTAGTGAAGCAATGAAAAAGTATGGCTATAGCACTAAAAAATTAGAATGCCAATATTCCCTAACATGAAGTAGTGTTAATATAGCTGGTGGCTTGGCTTGATGGTCAAACAGTGAATTACACAAGAAAAAAATAAAAGCTTTAGGCGTCTAGTTCCTTACACTCGCACTCTCAAGGCATTCAGACTTAGGCTGAGCTCAAGATTGGCTCCGAGGAAACTAGATTGGCTCATTGACTTGCCATATTTTAATTTCATAAGGTATGTTCGAAGTTTGAACTGCTAGGGTAATTTATTATTGTGAAATCATAGTTCTAAATTATCTCTTATTTTTTGAGCAATGTAATCTATTAATTGTAAGCAAATTCATTAAAAAATTCAAACTGATTTTAGCATGAATGATGACAATTTATATATTAATTTGTTTTTAAGAGTATTTGTATTATGTAGGAGCATTGGAAAGAAAAATCAAGACTTCATTTTCTGTTTTCCTTATTTTATTGGGCTGAACTGGACAAAATTGAATATGAATAGTGAGTTAATTGTAAGATCAATGGGCCAAGGCCATACATCAACATTGAACATAGTGGGGAAGTATAAAAACATGGATATTCATGCAAGTATAGTCATTAATGTAAGATCAAAGTTAACTCTTAGCTTCACTAAAGAAATAGAAGGCAAAGATCTAGCATCAACTGAAACTCACGTGGAAAAGTAGATGAAAAATTTACAATCATCCAATGGAGAGGTAATCTATAATTATCCAGTAAGACTCTTGGCTATGCCTTGAGACTAAACTAATTCTCAATATTTTTGAATAATCATCCATTGGAATTTAGTAGGAAAACCATAGTAAATCATTCTCCAATGGCCATGCAAAAATATATAAAAAATAATATTTGTTGGTTGTTTTTCACTAGGTGGACCATGATGGGACCACTGAGAAGGTGGGGGTGTTTTTTTAATCATGGAAGTGAGGTTTAGTAGATTGATAGTCAAGTTACCTTTCCCTATAAATTTTCTTGATCAAGTTATTCATTCATTGAACTTTGATTCATTCCTACTCTTTTGATACACAATCCAATCCAGTTGAGTCTTGAGTCTTCATTGAGAATGGCATTCATAGGTTGTCAAGAAAGAGATTATCATGCACATGCACTCTTCTTTTCTTGGTATCTTTGTAACTATGTTCAGCCTGAGTTCTATATTTTTAAATTATCATAATAGTTCGTGATTATTAGGCTTTTATTCTGTCTTTTAAGAATTTTAATTTAATTATTATTAATCATTAAATTTAAATATATATATATATATATATATAGTTATTATAGTTATTAAACTTTCAATGGTACATCAACTTTCATACATGAGAAAATAGATACTGACAAATGGTACATCATGGCTTGATTAATTTCGCTCAGCAATTTCAAATGGTATAACATTTAGTCAACAGTAATAATTAATTTATGCACACAGAGACTAATTTCTCTGGAAGCCTGAGATTTCTTTGGCTTGTTATTCTTATAACTACATAGACATAATTAATAGAGAGATTGAGGACAAAAAAAATCTAGCGCTTAGTCTGCACTACTCAACATGATTTTGTGAGAAATAATACATAGATTGATTTCTCTGAGTGCCTTAGCGTTCTTTGGCTCATTATTTTAATCACAACAACAATAAAAAATTCACTAAGGATCTGTTCTTAGTCAGATTATGCAATTTTATAAGACAGATTATGCAATATTAATAATAAACATAAATTTATTGCAATTTAGGGAAAGCTCGTTCATGTTTTTTTCTTTATATTGGAAGGTTACTTTCTTTTTGAAGTAATTTTTAGTAGATCATAGCATATATTGAGGAAATATTAGTTTGAAAAGAATCGGTTATTTCTCTTGAAACTTTAGGTATTAAAATTCCATGACACAGATATATCACACTCCAAAATCCAAAGAAAATGGAAGAGCGTTCAATTTTTTTAATCAAACTTTTATTGGTGAAGGGTTAATTTATTACGAGAACGTCATTAATGAAGTGCAAAATTTTAAACGTAACGTTTATTGACTAGAAAAATAATGACCAAAACGTCAAAAAAATTTGTGTGACGGGTAAAGAGAAATCCAAATTCCAACCTTGCCTGCCACTTGTTGGTGAGTGGAGGTTATTCACTTTTCATTTACAGCTTACCAGGTTACTCATGTTACCAATATTTTCACATGGCTCACTTTTAGGTGACTACTTATTGTACTTCTTCTTTATAAAGAACAATTGGTAGATAATTGTATTATTTGAAATATTTAACAAATCCAGGCAACAAAATTACAACAAATAGAAAATTATGAAAAAAATTCACCAGGGCACTAATGTGTGGATACCCTATCATTTCTTAGATCCTCATAACTTACCAACACCTACTGTATTGGTATACACATAATATGGCATTTACCTAAAGTATTTCATATGTATTTAGAAGTAAATAAGTTGTATGACAATTGTTATGGCAGATATAAGATGTGTATTATAGTTTATATCTCAATTTTTCTTAAGTAGCACGCATGTACGGTTCATATATATAGTGACTACAATTACCAAGTATATTTCAGTGAAGATGTGAAGATGATCTCTCATTAGGTCCTAATTACTTAAAGAATCATTAATTAGCTTTCAAAATGAATAAAATATGTTAACAAATTAGTAAAAACTAGGAAAACAAATCATGCTTTAAAAAAATATGGCACAATGAGTCACACTCTGAGATTTATTTAATTACTCATCAAGTGTCGCTACAACATATATATGATCACCATTACCATATAAATGGGACATGTGACCATCATTTTTGTTTCTCCAATGACATTCCACATCATGAGCATTGTTTAGGGTTGATTGTGTTGATTTTTTTTAAACAAATCATTTATACATTTTGTGGAAATCATAGACACAATTTATAATCACATTACAAGATCATGATGTATGGATATTCCTTATCATTTCTTAGATACTCACAACTTACCAACACCTAATAGATTGATATACACATCATATGGAATTTACCCCTAGAATGCCACATGTATCCTAAAACAAATTAGTTTTATGGCAATTGTTGATGCAGGGGCATTAGGCTCAAAACAACCTTTGTCCATAAATAAATGTAAAGGGGGGTCTCATGTTTTATTTCCCCATGTATTTATTCATAGTTGAGCTATTTTTAGTTAATTAGAGAAGAAAATGTAACTGCCCTAATGATTAATGGGCACCTGAAGAGATAGTCAGTTTCAGAAGTTAAGATAATTCTAGGAGTCTGTCTCTTTCTGTCAGAGGGTTAGTCTCAGAGTTAGAGATATGAAGAGTTTTGAGCATTAGAGGAGATGAGTCGATTCAGGGTTTGTATAAAAATAAGCCTTATAGGCATAATAAGGCAGACCTGCATAGAGAACCGCATAGGCTACGTAGGACTGTCATAGAGACAGAGTAGAGGAGAAGGGCCAAGTAATTCGAAGATCTGGTTGAGCCAAAGTTGTAAGTACTTCACTGCATAAATGTCGAATTATTTCAATGGTATTGTGCATTTTTCGAGTTAATTAAGGCATGAATGGTTTCTGTGTCCCAATAATCAACTGTATAGTAGTCTGGAATACATACTTGATAATTGTGGTTTAATGGGGTCCTGTATGTTGAAAGAGGAACCGAGTCCTTTCTTGAATTACTAGCCTCTGTGCGAGAGGTTCTATCCTTTCCCGAACCCATTGGATATTAGTTTAACTCAGTGTAAGAATTGCCGGACGAATAAAGTTGTGTGATAACCCGTGTTAAGCACCATGACAGTGGACGGTGTGGCATTGGACAGTGGTATGGCAATGTTGTGGTCGAGACTCATGTAATACAGTGGGAAATGCCATGGTAGAGACGGTCGAAAGGTCCAAATTATGGATCTCCCCATAGTGTAATAGAGAATTGTGCTCGAGCCTTCGATTCAAGGTTCGATCGGTGCTACCACGTACATAGAACTGGCATGTGAAGGAACCTCATGGAGTGCGAGTCCTTAATTGAAGAAAAAAAACTAGTACAGGAAGATGCGAGTCAAAGGAGTGGAGGCGGAGAACAATAAAAGAAAGCTCGACGAAACCTAGAAGATAAGAGGCGGAACTGTGACCGAAGTGCACAGTAAAACCACCGTTTGGAAAATCGGCGATATCGCGCAAGTTTGGAGGTGGTAAGCAGAATTGGTGAAAAGGACACGACATATGTCTCCGTGAGACATGTGGCCAAGGGCGGAATTATAAAATCATTCTCATCACAGATTAACCCTTGGGGGTGTTCGTTACGCGAGATTTCGTTGTGTCCATTGGATCCTCCAAACCGGCGCGATGCTCCATCGACCGTCAGATTGAGAGGCAAATTACTGTGGAGCCAAGAATGTTTTATGTATGACCATTGAGTTATAGACCAAAGTCGAGATTTGTTACGATCTTTGACGATTAGCGGAGATTATAATAAGGAGGACTGTATAATTATGTGAATGGCCATGCGTTTGGTTGAAACCAAGTGACGGAGTTCGAATTGACAAGGTTGACATACATTAAACATCACAGTTGAAATACGAGAGGGTTGAGCAGTTGATACATTCAAATATCAATTTGAATATGTAAAATGAGTGAGCCCAAGGTTTTGGGGTTTAATTCCTAAGTGGCTTGTATTTATTGGGGTATATATTAATGAGAGTAGGCTAGTCATTATATTTAGGGTGTGTAAAGAGCGGTTGAATGTTGATAGGTATGATGGGGATTAGACCATAGAACGTGGGGACTTATAGTATGGTTTAGAACCATCAAGTGAAGAAGTTCCGCATGCGAGAAGGCATGGCATAGGCCTTGTTAGCAACCTATAATATAGGAGTCATAATTTTGACTTTACTATTGGTAATTTTGTAAATTTGTACATAATTTTCCTTCTGTAAGTTGTATTCACATATTTTGTAAAAAAAATCAAAAAAAAAAAAAAAATCAAAAAGAGGGTAAAAAATTCCTAAAAGAACAATCAAAAGACTTATAAAAAATAAGATACCCCAAAGAAAAAATGAATAAAACATGAAAGTGAGCAAGCATAAATGCCACTACTTTTTACTTTTTGACTATGGCAGAGTGTCAATAAATGCCATTAGTCCATGATGAGTTAAACAGTTCAATCTTAACTTGTCACTGTTTCAATTTCCTTTGTTATAGATAGAGAATAATGAGTTGTTAGATAGTTTAATCCTAACAATTCAATAGTTAAGTAGAGAAATAAAGTCAATCCAACAGTTTAATCTGGATTCATGGATGAAATAAGTGTAGAATTAGATAGTTTTACTTGCTTTCAGAAAGAATAAATGTTGTGAAGGTTGCTAGCTTAAATGCACCTACTACAAAGGAAGAAAAAAATGTTAGCATGGTAAGATGGGTAGGTAGAAGAAGGTGAAAAGTCTCAATGTAAATATCATTCATCATGGGCTGCAAAATAACTAACTTCCCCTTCCCATAGTCATGAAACATTATAGACTATCAGTCAAAAAGGCTCAAGGCATTTCCTTGACTTTTGTTGGGACCGGACCCAAGGCTCTATGACTGATCAATTGAAAGTGTGAAATGTCTATATTAATCCCTAAATCACATCATTTACCATTCATGCACTCATTTCCCCTGAAAAATCCTAAGTAAAACTTCATTTTTACTTAAACATACTCTAATCCTCATTTGATTAACTTCCTACATTATTTCAAAGCATAAAGCCCTCAAAATCACATTTTATCCTAAGTCTAAGTGATGAAGTTATTATAATGCAAATTTGCTTTTTAATCTTCACTTTCTTAGTTATATTTATGTGCTTTTGAATATACATTGTCCCTTTGTCATATTAACTCTAACTTATGTATTAACTCCCTACAATTGACCTTTTCCTATTATATAACTTCTTTTATAAATAAATCTGAAAAACCCACTTATTATAACTTAAGCCAAAGTATTTTATTCTCACATGCTTAAATAAAACCCCCCTTATAACCCCTTTGGCTAAAAGTTTATCCGTATATTTAATCCCGCCCCTATGGTAATTAAGTTTTCTTGATTTGATTTACCATATAAATAAAATATATGAAGAAAAAGTTTAAAACATATGTTATATATGTTTTAAATAAAAAATAACCCGAAGTTTCATCTAAACTAAACTTCAATAAATATGACCCTTTCCCTGCCCGTCCGATCTATCCTTCATCTCCCAAGATCAATGGCCCAAAGTGAACCCGATAACTTAACTTTTCCTCGCACCTTTCCTTTTGATCGTGGTCGTTCACTCATTGAATCCAGATCCGACGGCGCTAATACATTTTTGTGATTATAAAGTAATCGTTTGATGTTTTGGCAAATTCGCGCGAAATGGGTGGTTTTTCCAAACCACCCCGCGCTTACGTGTCGCCACCACGTTGTATCGCGTTCGAAAAGCTAGTTTTCGCTTACCACCATTTACCCGCGCGAATACCACTGGCGGTATTCCCTAAACCTCACCCATTTAACCTGAGTTTAATGTCATTTAACTATGGTTATACCATCGTTTAATACATTAAAATTATATTTTTCATTCAAATTTTCACCTTTTCGCTTTAAACCTGTAAAAACATTGCAGAACCGTTTTTCCTCAAAAACACGCCGTTTGAACCCAGAGAAACTTTGCAGAGCCATTTTCAACCTACCAGTACCATTTTTCGACACCCATTGCCCTGAATTTCCATTACAAAGTACTACATTGTCCTCTACGAAGCCATTTTCAAAAAATTGAAGACTGAGCACCTCTGCAACGTTTTCAACCGAATTCCTCTATTTCTCTAGGTACTTTTCTTCGAACTTGCCCTCTGAGATTTCAAAATTCCTGTCGATTTCAAATAATTACCAAAGTTACTGCAAAAAAGTGTCCATTTTTCAAGGGAAACTTGGTCAAAATTTCCCTGGAATCCCTAATTGCCCTTTCTCGCAATTTTTTCCATACCCTGGTCTGTTTTGCTGTTGAAATCAATTTTAAATACACGTTATGAGCTTTAAATTCCTTGCATTTCCTAAAAACCCTGCTCAGAAACCCCATTTTCAGTAGAAATTCGCCAAGAAACCCCTGTTTCTCATAAAGGAACTTAGTAAACCATTTAAGCTTGCTTCCTTCATATTAAAAATGACCAAGAAACAGGTAACCCCCAAGAATGGAGGCCCAAAATCTCAAAAGAAGTCTTCTGCAAAGATTCCTCAGCCTATGTCCTTCAAAATCGACAAACCAACTCCTGCACTCACGGCTGATTCTACAAAAGTGGTCAAACCAGTCCAGCCTCCAGTCATTTCTACAGAGAACAGCCCTTTAGTTGATCTGGACTATAGAATACTAGACCCTAATGTAGAATTTAACCTGCTTGATGTCTATAATTGGTGCTATGGCAAATCAGTGGAAAAGGGTGACAAATATATTCCAATTTGGGAATCCAATCTGCCTAGATATATTGTCCCTCTCACTCATTTTGTTCCTGACTTTATCAGATTATGCCAAGCCTATTATATGCCAGAACAAAGATGTATTGTAAACAAAGAAAAATAGATCCTGTTTTACATCACTGAAGAGTCGATAAATTCCATGCTGCAAATGAATCATGACCCCAATTCTGCTTCCCTATCAATAGAAGATTTAACCCAACTATATCTTGACTTGGATTTCAATACTAGATTCAAAATATACCAGAATTTTTATCCAAATCAAGTTGATATTCCTAAGTTAAATCCTCCTTTCGACACCGTTGATTTCCCAGATGAAACTAGACAGAAGTCTCAATGCTCTCCTTCGTACTAGGATACAGCAGTGATGAATTCACTGATGTGGCTATCCTAGGTTTTCTGTCAACTCTAAGCCCTGGTCAATCACCATCCATTTAGTTCAATTTTGCTAGATTTATTGTTGAAAGTATGCATTATCAGTTATCCAGATTATCAGAAGAAGGAGTTTTCAGATACTCCTATTATCTACTCCACCTCTTCCTATATTATCAAACAGATAAGTTTCCAATTGAATGTCAAAAAGTGGATGCAGAAGGAAAATTTCTATCAGTAGTATTTTGGTCATCTATTCTAAGGAAATGGAACAGAGAGTATAGTTTTACAAATTTCAATGACTCATTTATAGCCCCTGCTATGTATCTCTTGGAAAAAGAGGAGATTCCTAGGGTCAATGATGAGACAAGAAGAATTCTGCAGTTATCAGAGAGCTACAAAACTGCAGATTGGTATTTATATAAAAATCATACAGAAATCATAGTGTATGGCTCATCCCTGGCCCCATATAAGCTACCCAGATTTGTTACTACAAGAATATTTGCTTTAGAATATATGAGACAACTATTGAATGTAGATGAAATCAACTTCATAGCTTCCAAGAAAAAGACCCAATTTAAGCTGAAAAATCAAATTGGGCCATTCATTGTGAATAACAGAGAAGCTGCCAATGAGATAAATGTCAAACTTAAAGAGTATAAGTTCCCATGTAGTTTTACATGGAATTATAACCCACAAGATATTTTGAGTGCAATAAGGGTAAAATATAAGTTACCTATTTACTTGCATGATCCTAAGCCCCATATTGAAAGATATGTGAATAAAATTGAATGGGAGCCAAACACCCTATCTGATGATGATTCACAGGCAGTACAGGTAATACAGGTAGACAGTGGCAAAGGCAAACAGATTGAACAGACACAAGTGGCTTCTACAAGCAAAGATACTGATAATGTACATAAAAGAGACAGAGAAGGAGATAGTTTCATAGCTGATACTATTGAGGACATAAAATTTAGAACTCCTTATAGTAAAAGAAGCAAGTCAACAGAAGAAGAAAAGGATAAGGCTATAAATATTGATATAGATGATGAAGCAACAAGAACAGTCACTGAAACATTAAAAGAGCTTCAAAATGTAAAAATTGGAACACAACAAAAAGATACAGTCATGAAGGAAAACCAGGCTACTGTCGATTTGCCTCCTTCTTCTCATGAAACTGACAATACAGATTCAGAGATTCAGATAAGATTCAGACATATTAAAGAGAAGAATGAAGAGATCAAGAATCAAGCTTATTCTATATTTCTTAAGGAAAAGCCTTGAAACAAAGACATGCTTCTTTCAGCATTTGACTATTCATCCAATAAATTGGTAATGTCATTCTTGAAGCCTACAGTGGCTGAGCCAAAATCAGTGGTAGATTATTCCAAAACAGATTTTGAAGTGGATGCAGATGCCATTCATGAATTAGATCAAATTGAATTTCATAGGAGCAATACGGAAATGCTATATTCCAAAATTGTCAGTAAAAATATGAAATCTATTAGGCTTGAGAAAACAGTGCTCAACCTCCAAAATCAAATGAAGTTGGACAAAGCCTCACTGTATGCTAATAATTTAAGAATAAAAGCACTAGAAGATATAGTGATTGAAGCAGGGGGTGACCCAGCTAACATTGAAGGGGAAAAAGTCTTAATTAAACAGAAAAATGAGGATATAGTTTCTCTTAGAAAATAGTTGAAGTTGCCTCAGAGTGAAAACTCTCAAGCAAAAGAAATTCTACAGAAAAAAACAGAGAATGATAAATTAAAACAGCTTGTACATCAAATGACAGATCAGATAAAAACAATGGAAATTCAAATAGAAGCTCTAATAAAAGAGAATGAAGAACTAAGAAAAGCACAACCAATGGTCATTCCTACAGTGATCCCCACTGTAAACACTGCTATACCATCTACTTTGGTAGAACACTTGGCACCGAAAGGAGTACTAGCAACTTCAGTGCCAATTACTTCTCTAATCTGTGCCTCTTCTTCTTCATCCTCACGGAGGAGCACACTACAAGAACAAGATAAAGAGATTCTTAGTTTGAAAGGCATTATTAAAAAGTTAGAAAATTCCAAAAATTATGCCTTGATTACTTCTAAAGGACATGAGCAAAGGGCCAATCGACTACAAGAACAGGTAAAGACTCTGCAAACACAAGTAAATCTTACAGATCAAGTGGCCTATATAAAAAATCATTTATGGACCAAAATTATTGAAGGCATTCATTCTCAATGGCCTTCAATTTGGATAATCTATGAACAGAGGGAGTTACTTCAAGTTTCTAGTGCAGATATTGACAAGACTAAGAGGGAAATTGACAATAAACCAGCCCAAGCAATCCAACTCATAGATTTTTTAAACAGTAAAACCAGGGAAGAGTTGGAAGAATTGAAAATTGTTGATAGAACAGAAACCATTCTTCAAATAAAAAAGGTCCTGAACAAAAGAAACATAATGAGTAATCTAGAGGACCAGTGTAAAGACATGAATGTATCCATCTCAAGATTTTTAGCCAAATACAAAACATTGTCAGAAGCAGGTTTGCCTGATATTCACGCATTGAATGACAAGTTAATGCCTTAGAAAGATTATGATCTAAAAATCTGAAATCATGCAAAAGAGCAAGCCAGACAACCACTGCCTCAAGGATCACCAACAGGCAAAATACTTCTTCAGTATTATGAAAATCTGTTCTTTTTAGATAATGAGATCAGGTATATGTTCACTATCAAGCCTAACTTTTCCAAGTATACAGAGGCAGATGAAAGTTATAGAAAATTGAAGACTATGAAGATCCCCTCTGTAGAAAAGTGGCAAGAATTCACAGATCTTCTGTGAATTTAATGGATAAAAAACAGGAAATTCACTTGGAAATTAATTTTTTACTATTACCTCAAATGGTAAAAATACAGGGTTAAAGTGCACAAAAACAATCAGTTCAAATTAGAATAATCAGTTCTATTTTTTCTTGTAAAAGGTAACAGCTTGCAAACTGTTTTGCAGTTGTCCCTCTTTTTAAGTTTTCTTTCCTATTTTTTATTAAAACATTATCTCAATTCCTGAGATATTTTGTAAACAGTTTTTTGTATAAATACTTCAAAATTCGAAGTATTCAGTGTGAATAAAATTTCTCAAGACAACTGTAGTCTTATTTGCTGGTTATATTGAAGTTGGTGAGTCAATTAGTGAAAGCAGCAGACTGGAGAGAGATCAGAGACATCATAGCTAAGGATTCTCGTGGTGACAAGATAAGTCTCATTTCTTTCCTTGTTTTCAGTGTATTTCTTTAAAGTTTACATTCATTCATATTATGTTTTTCTAGTATATAATGATCAACTAAGGAAAAATTAAACAGGATTAGTGATAATAAGCTCCCTGTTTCGAAACTTGTTGGCATTTTAATGTTTTCTACTTGATAACCGAACCATAGAATTCTTAATTTCTCTAGGTCCCAGTTAGATCCCCTTCTTCAATCTTCTTATCTGTAGCTTAAGGATTCTTAAGTTCCCTTTTGCTCAGATTCCATCCACTCCATCAAATCAAGCCTATACATAGCCTTAGAAGGTCACCTATCTTTCCCTTAGCCCATTTGCATCTCTGAGCCTTATTTCTTAGTTCTGCTTGCCTAGAGAGTTGACTCCATTGCCCAATATTTTGGTAGATCCTTCTGGTTTACCTTGAAATCTCTTTATTCCCACCAATATTTTAAAATCAAACCCAAATACACAATCATAGCTAGCCTAATATATGTTACTAAAACAAAGCTAAATCATACGGAGAGATCCCTCTCTAGAGTTCAAGAAGGCTAGATCTTGAATTCCCAAAGCGGTTCTTGGTTACCCCTGGTGTTCTTAACTACAAAAATCCCCATCCCACAACCTGAGAATTACTAGGGTGATAATAGGCCTTGGGGGTATTATGATCCTTGGAGGAAACTCCCACAGCTAGAAGAGTTGACAGAGAAAATTGGATTGAGTACAAAGGTGTGGCAGGTGGGTTTTACCATGCACCAATTGTTATGGTGCATATATGATGTGTATTACAGTTTTTCTTATAATTTTGTTGAAGTAGCATACAACAATTTACATAGTGATATATGAGAACCACTCTCTAGAGTATACATCGATTTTGTACACATGGCTTTTTAGTTGCTTTTTAAGATATATCATTGGTAATGATCACATGATTATATAATGAACCATTAAGTTGAACTATGAAATTATTCCTCACAACACACACACACATATTGATGAATTAATAATTTTTCTCATATAATTTTTTTAATCTATTTTGAAAAAAAAAAAAATTATATATAATTATTTCTAAGAAGAACAAGAGAGAATTCCTTACCATATCTTCATAAAACATATAATAGCAAGAAAATTAATCTATTGAAATTTCATTTCCAAACATATTCATGGAGTAAAATGAAGATTAAAATGAGATATTCATGGATTTACCTATAACATCACCTCATAATTAAGAATGTAAATGTACAATATTGATGATACATAGGTTAGGAGAAAATTAATCTATTGAAATTTCATTTCCAAACATATTCATGGAGTAAAATGAGGATTAAAAAGAGATATTTATGAATTTACTTATAACATCACCTCATAAAAGTGTAAATGTACAATATTGATAAAATTTATTTACATATGATAAATAATAAACCTTTATCTCACATGTATCATATAATCTTATAAACAAACAATTGCACTAGGGGTGCAATCCTCAAAACTTTTAAATTGTCTAATGTATATGTTTTAAAATAACATAATACACCTTTTTTCCTTTTACATTAGCCTTCGGGCTATTTTAAAACACATGCTATTACATATAATAACAAAACAAAAAAATATTAAACCAAACCTATTTAAAGTATTCGGGGCCCACATTACAAATTCCCATAGTGAAATATTTGCGCATATGTTATATAAAACTTATAACAAAATATTAATAAAACTATATCATACGTCCAGACTTCAAAAAAAATAAACCCGATTTCAATCACAAATTTGCGTTCCAAAATAGCCTACTGATGTCACCCTAATTTGTGACGCGAAAACTTCATAGAATACGCCATATAAAAATTCGGGTCCGTTTTTTGGCTTTGGATACGAAGGAAAAATGTGACGCGAAAATCAAATTAATTCCGCCCTATAATGTTTCGGGTCCGGAATTCCACATTGTAGACGAGCCAAAAAATAACGCGATCGAATCGCCTGCTTCCATGTGGATGGATGATTTGGTCTGTGGTCTATGGGACCACGTTCTTCTGAATTAAAATCTCCCGTGTTTACTATTAAATTGCCCTGTTTCCAAAACAATACAACGCTCTGTTTTTAAGTGTGCAGGGACTGTGATTTCAAAACCAAAATTGATTGTTCATCAGTGTTAGAAAGCGACTGTTTGACAGAGCCATTCAAACATATTTAGAAAGCGGCTAAAGGACAGGGTAGTTGAAATTATTAGTTCAACATCCCTCATTCACTGAGAATACCCTCCTTGGTGCCTTCTTCGCCAGACTACGATGTGTTCATCAACAGTCGTGAACCCGATGTCTGTTTCTTCGCCAGGCATCTTCACAACAGTCTTGTTTCCAGAGGATTGCGAGTCTTTCTTGACAGCATAGAATTGCAGGCTGGACAATCCATACCTTCACAAATCAAAGACGCAATTAAAGGAGCCTCTCTCATTATTACTATTTTCTCTCCAAATTATGCGCAATCGTAAAGGTGCCTCCATGAACTACTCCTCGCGCTGCTCTGTAAGCCGACCATTTTTGCAAAGGAATATAAGTGTCGTTTATTGCATTTAAGTGTCATTATACTGACGACGACCAAAGCGTCTCTATTGCGACGGATACCTCCAAACGTCGCAATTGCGACACTTAGACATTTTGTCGCAAACAAAGCGTCGCTATTACGACGGATGCCTCCAAACTTCGCAATCGTGACACTTAGACATTGTGTCACAATTGCGACGTTTGGAAGTAGTCGTCGCAATAGCGACGCTTTGGGGCATAGTGTCGCAATTGCGACGTCTTCCTCCAAACGTTGCAATTGCGACACTTTGTCTAAGTGTTGGTATTACGACACTTTTCTCTAGATGTTGGTATAGCAACGGTTTCAGGCGGGATTGAAAAAATTTGGGGAAATTTCTGACATTTGGTCAAAAGTGTCGGAACCAAGTGTTGGAATTTCCCCCAAATGTACTAGTGAACTCTTCAAGGATAACCTCACTTTGGCGCAGAATCGAATGAAACAACAGACATATCAACATCATGGCTAAAGAATTTTTGATGTAGGCGACTGGGTATTTTTATGGCTACAAAAAGACAAACAAATGTCCCTCAAGTAGGCTAAGAAGGATAATAAATTATCGCCAAAGTACTATGGTCCTTACAAGGTGGTGAAAAATATTGGTACTATGGCATACAAATTGGAGTTTCTTGCATCTTACCGAGTGCACCTAGTTTTCAATGTTTCATGCTTAAAGAAGGTTATAGGTGACAAGCTCCAAGTTCAAACAATATTTCCAGAACTTGACGAGGAAGGAAAAATCATATTGGAACATTAATCAGTTACAGAAACAGGAACTCGATAACTACGAAATCGATCAATTTCAGAGTATCTCATCAAGTGGAAAACTTACCCACTGAAGATTCCACATGGGAGGATGAGAATTTTATACAGAAGAATCCAGAACTACTAAAGCATTGAGGAAAATAATTTTTTGAGGAAGAGGAACATGTTAGGTCCCTATAATACTTGTTTAACCCCTTATTATTATTCTTAATGTAGCCCTCTTACTGTTATTGCTGTGCCCATGTAATCCCCATATTGTTATTATTGTACCCCATAGAAGCCCACTGTTATTATTGTTGTGACCTTACATTATTATTGTTACATAGGCTCTAATTATATTGGGACCCCTTAGACTCTTATATATAGAAAGTAGGCTTTTTCATTTGAATCATATAAGAATTGTTCATTATGTATTGTAAAGGAGTTTTCCCCCTCGAAGTGGATAATTTTTAAGTTGTTGATCTATATTTTCTTGTATTTTGTTAGCTGGTTGCATAAAAATACTGCTATAAACAAGGAAACTAATGAAATTGACTGGAGGTCAAGGTGGAATAGGTGGGTGGCCACCAATATCCACCTGGATTATAGGAGCCTAGGTTGAGTTAATTTCAGTTGTAATAAGGTAAACTAGTTCTAATTGTTAGTAGAACTAGTTGGTGGTCAGTTAAGTAGTGGGACATCATTCTAACTCAAAGATCATCTAGTTAACTGATCAACCAACTAATAATTGTCTCATGCATGCAAATAATTCGAGTTGCCCAGTTGTGGTGGAGTTTCCAAGGCAGTTAACCAGCAGTTGTAAACTAGTTGAGTGTACATATGTTGCATGAGATCATGTGGACCATACATGGGAATTGTGCAATGAATTAGGGGAATTTCCTATTTAATAGGAGCCCAATTCCTCAAGGAACCATCATACATATAGAGTAAATATTTCTCATTCACCATGAATATTCTGGCATCCAAGAGAGATCAATTCTATTTTTTAGAGAGAATAAACGAAGATTACTAGATGAATGATTGGCTGTATGATCTTGATAGGCTCATTGATTTTTAGTTCCTGCTTGGTCTTGAACTCAATCTATCTCTTCTTTTTTATCAATAACAACAATTATTTTGCTTCTACGTGGGAAAGATATGTAGCCCACCATAATTCTAAGTTGCCTTATGATCTGCACAAGCATACAATGATGACTTGCAACACTTCCTCGAATATTGCAGAAGCTCTGCATATCATTGAAATTCTTTGTTCCCACAAGAAGAGGCTAAGGTTCACTTGTGTCCATTCATCAAATATCAGGAGAATATTCTAATCCAATCATAGTTGAAGGAAAAAATGTGAGCCTATAATTTCTTTAAGTGACTTAATGCAAAAAGTTTTATGTGGTCATTGTTTCCATGTATAGATAAAACAAGCCTCCTTTTTCATCTGTGCAATATAGTGCTATAGAGTTACAACAAAATTAATTTTACATTACAAATCCAACCCAGTTTTTAGGGTGCCAACAATTATATAGTTCACAACGTTTGATCTACCAATAGAAACCTCACTACTTCTCAGATTTAGGAAAAAAAAAAAACTTAATTGCATAAAACATAAATATTTTCAAATAGATTACAATAGGCTTTCCTTTTCTCTTCAAAGGAAATATAATTTTGAGCAGTTATTTTCCCCTACTAAAATATTTGTGCATGTGTGATGGTTCTTCTTGCATGTTGATGTTATGTGTTCTTGATCGTGAATTAAATTCTACAAATTAGTAGAGTAGATTCGAGTCTTGTGATTTATAAATTTCATGAGTAGTTTCGAATCTACACATTGATTTCTACATTTTTTATCTTTGTTATGAACATACATTTGATAATATTGGAATTCTAGCTATTATTTTTCATTTTTTAGGAGGTGCAAATTATTATCTTTCCTCACAACGTCCATTCTTTTCATATCAATATTATACCAGTGGATTTCTTTGCTTTGCATTCAAATCTATGGGCCCAGCTGATTCGACACTGATTCTGGTTCGTAAATTATGAGAGAACATGTGGAAGGTGCTTGTTCTCCTGCATATGCCTTCTCCTCCAAAAATTAAATTATGTGTGGAAGTGTGAAAGGTGCTCGTCCTCCCACACGTACATGCTTCTCCACAAAACTCCATGTGTGTAGTAGAACAAGCATTGACTAAATTGTTTTTCTTGTGTTGGAATTGCCAAGTTGGAATTTGTCCAAATTTCTTTTCATTTGTCAATTTGTGTTTTTTCATATATACATTGTAGCTTCCCTAGGTGCCTTTTATTGAATCCTTTGTCTAGCTAATTTCACCTCTTTTTCTATTTTTTAGTATTACTAGGCACTACCTATGTGATGCCATTCAATTTTTAGCTCTCTAGTTATGTATTTTGATTACAAGTGGTACAGTTTTTTACTCGTCTCTTTGTTTGGTTATCTTGATTAGTAGAACAATGGTTGATTTTGGTTTGTGTCATTGTGATATGTGTGTGTCGCACATTAAGGTCATCAATGTGAGTGTATTTTTTAAAATAAATTTGAGTTACCATAAATATTTAATATTGAAACTTAAAAAAATTTATATCAAATAATTTCATAAGATGCAACATTTGTCCAAACCATGTGGACCAATTTTTGGTTTTTTTTTGCGAAAAATATCTATGTGAAAGTTCAAATGCAACACCTTTAAAAGCTAAAATTAAAATCGGTGGCCCATTATGTATATAGGATAAAATTGTAGCTACCCATTTTCAGAGGAAAGTTGTGCTTTAAAACCATGGAAAATGCATATTCTTTGAATCCATTTTCCCACGACATGCAACTTATACCAACACACATTTGTGGTGATTGAATTTGTAAGGTATTATATATATGCTCGAAAATTGCAGCTACCCAAAGGAAAATTACGCTTTAAATGCAAAAAAAATACATATGATTTGAATCCCTTTTCCAAAGAGATTGTGTGTCTTTGTTTGTTTATTGTGATCGATAGAATGATGGTGGTTTTGGGTTTGAATAATGGTGAGTTGCATATGTTGCACATTAAGTTTATCAATGAGAACATATTTTTTTAAATAAATAGAATTCGTTAAGATTTGAGAATGGGGGATGGACATCCATAGCCTAGTGTATGGCTCCTAACTTCAGCGCAAGGTATAGCAGCCGTGACTGATATGGCAATGGTCGTTATGGTTCTGATCACTATCCACAAAATGGGTATGGAAAGGAAAGAGGCTATGATTGTGATGGTGCCAGGGGAAGTGATCGATATGGTAGTGGTGGTCCAACCTCTCCCTTAGGAGGACACTTGATATTTTTAAAAACTTACCACAGGGTCAAGAAAGAATTTTTTTGGGATAACCTTAAATATGGTATTCAAACGTTTGTGGCAGAATGTTTGGTATGCCAACAAAATAAATTTGAGCCAATTAAGACCTTGTGTCTGTTACAACCTTTATTTATTCCAAGCCAATGTTAGGAGGAGGTTTCAATTGATTTTATCACATGTTTACCCAAGTCTGATGGAAAGAGTATCATCATGGTGGTAGTTGATAGACTTACCAAGTATGCTCACTTTTGTGCATTATCTCATCCATTTAAATTCAGTATAGTGGCTATTGCATTTATGGGAAAAATTCAAAAGCTACATGGAAACCCAAAGTTTATTATAAGCGATAGAGATCCCATTTTCTCTGAAAATTTTTGGACAAAATTATTTTCTTGTTTGGGTACTCAACTAGCTCATGATATCATCCTCAATATGATGGGAAAACTGAGATAGTGAACCAATGTTTAGAAGGATATATTTTTTGCTTTGTATCTAATAAACAAACACAATGGGTCAAGTGGTTACCTCTAGCTAAATGGTGGTATAACACTTCCTTCCATACTGTAGCAAAAATGACCCCATTTATGGAACTTTATGGATATCATCCACCTTCCATCACATCATGTTTAAGAGGAAATTCTAAGGTTCAAGAAGTGGAAGATCACATTGAGCATCAACAACAATTTCACCGACTCTTCAAGGATAACCTCACTTTAGCGCAAAATCGAATGAAACAACAGACATATCAACATCATGGCTAAAGAATTTTTGATGTAGGTGACTGGGTATTTTTATGGCTACAACCAGACAAACAAATCTCCCTCAAGTAGGCTAAGAAGGATAATAAATTATCGACAAAGTACTATGGTCCTTACAAGGTGGTGAAAAATATTGGTACTATGGCATACAAATTAGAGCTTCCTGCATCTTCCTGAGTGCACCCATTTTTCCATGTTTCATGCTTAAAGAAGGTTATAGGTGACAAGCTCCGAGTTCAAAAAATATTTCCAGAACTTGACGAGGAAGGAAAAATCATATTGGAACCTTAAGAAGTCACTAAAACAAGAACTCGATAACTACAAAATCGATCAATTTCAGAGTATCTCATCAAGTGGAAGAACTTACCCACTGAAGATTCCACATGGGAGGATGAGAATTTTATACAGACACATCCAAAACTACTAAAGCGTTGAGGAAAACATTTTTTTGAAGGAGAGGAGCATGTTAGGTCCCTATAATACTAGTTTAACCCCTTATTATTATTGTTAGTGTAGCCCTCTTATTGTTATTGTTGTGCCCATGTAGTCCCCATATTGTTATTATTGTGCCCCATAGAAGCCCATTGTTGTTATTGTTGTGCCCATGTAGTCCTCATATTGTTATTATTGTGCCCCATAGAAGCCCATTGTTGTTATTGTTGTGACCTTACATTATTATTGTTACGTAAGCTCTGATTATATTGGGACCCCTTAGACTCTTATATATAGAAAGTAGGTTTTTTCATTTGAAACATTTAAGAATTTTTCATTATGTATTGTAAACGAGGTTTCCCCCTCGAAGTGGATAATTTTTAAGTCATTGATCTATATTTTCTTGTATTTTGTTAGCTAGTTGCATAAAAATACTGCTATAAACAAGGACACTAATAAAACCGACTGGAGGTCAAGGTGGAATAGGCAGGTGGCCACCAATATCCCCCTGGATCATAGGAGCCTAGGTTGAGTTAACTTCAGTTGTAATCAGTTAAACTAGTTCTAATTGTTATTAGAACTGGTTCGTGGTCAGTTAAGTAGTGGGACATCATTCTAACTTAGAGATCATCTAGTTAACTAATCAATCAACTAATAATTATCTCATGCATGCAAATAATTCGAGTTGCCCAGTTGTGGTGGATTTTCCAAGGCAGTTAACCAATAGTTGTAAACTAGTTGAGTGTACAGATATTGCATGAGATCAGGTGGACCATACAAGGGAATTGTGCAATGAATTAGAGGAATTTCCTATTTAATAGGGGCCCAATTCCTTAAGTAATCGTCATACATATACAATAAATGTTTCTAGTTCACCATGAATATTCTAGCATCCAAGAGAGATCAATTTTGTTTGTTTAGAGAGAATACACGAAGATTACTGGATGAATGATTGGTTGTATGATCTTGTTCGACTCGTTTATTTTTAGTTCCTATCTAGTCTTGAACTCGATCTATCTCTTCTTGTTGATCAATAACAACAATTCTTCTGCTTCTGCGTGGGAAAGAGATGTAGCCTCCCATAATTCTAAGTTGGCTTATGATCTGCACATGCATACAATCATGACTTGCAACACTTCCTTGAATATTGAAGAAGGTCTCCATAACGTTGAAATTCTTTGTTCCCACAAAAAGAGGCTAAGGTTCACTTGTGTCCATTCATCAAAGATCACGAGAATATGCTAATCCAATCATAGTTGAAGGAACAAAGGTGAGCCTATAATTTCTTTAAGTGACTTGATGCAAAAAAGTTTTATGTAATAATTGTTGCTTATGTATAGATAAAACAAGCCTCCTTTTTCATTTGTGCAATAGGGTGCTACAGAGTTACAACAACATTGATTTTACATTACAAATCCGTATCTGTCAACAAAGCGCAACCTAAGGTAGGGGGTGATTCTGATTACGGATACAAATCTGGGAGAGTAGATTATAGTGACAGAGCTCCAGGACGTTCGGATTGCTTTAAATGTGGTCGACCTGGACATTGGGCTCGAGAATGCACTGTGGGTGGTGGTGTGGGTGGTCGCTTCTCATCACGTTCCAGGTATGGTGGTGGTGGACGAGGAGATCGTTTTGGGGAAGGGGGTAAAGGGGAAGGCGGGTCGTTATGGTGCCCGCTACAGTGGTGGTGGTTATAGTGAAAGAGACCATGGTGTTGATAGTGATCGGGACAGGTAGAGCAGCCGTGATCGATATGGGAGTGATCGTTATGGTTCTGATCGGTATCCACAAAATGGGTATGGAAAGGAAAGAGGTTATGATCATGATCGTGATGGTGCCAGGGGAAGTGATCGATATGGTAGTGGTGGTCCAGCCCGCTATGAGGGAAGCTACAGAGACAGATCAGGACCCTATGATCGTCCAAGTCCGGGAAGACCATCTTCATATGAGGATCGCTATTGATGACTGAATACTGAAAACGTGTTCCAGTTGTATTTCTTTTTGTGGAAATTGCGATGAACAATACCTGCAGACCATATCCATATTTATTGTGGGATGAAAAACTTGTCAATGTTGTCATTGTTGTGGCCATGCAGATATTTCAGCTACACATGGTCTTGAACGTATGTAGATAGGCTTTTTTTCAGCAGCACTTGGCCCATGCAATCCAGTTGAGCATGGTTTTGGACTTGAGCATTTGAGAGCATCTTTCTTTAAAAGAAAAAAAAAACAAAGTATAACAAGTCACACAACATATCGAGTAAAGAGATTAAATCAAATTAATTAAAAAGCATATACCAACTATTATGATCTTATATTGATCATAGAAAGGCCATCCACACCATAAAAAACATTTGATTTTATAGCTTGGGATTTCGTATTTGTTTCGAAACATCAGAGTTATTAGATTGAACGAAGGGATTTGATTGCATGATCAGTGTAGCGGATATCGAACATCCCTTAAAAATGCATATATGAAGGTGTCCGGTGATAAAGCGGCATTGAGAAAAAACTAGATGCCACTTCAGCCTAGTCTTAAAAAAAAAACCATATATGGAAAATATTTTTGGCAATGGACAATTTGAATGTGAAATAAACAAGTAAGATATGTCTAATGGGGTAGCAAGTTAAGTGGGCTTCATTGTGGGGAAACTCCCCAGTTAAGAGCGCTTGAGCTAGAGGCATTTTCGGATGGGTGACCTCGCTTGAGCTAGAGGCGTTCTGGGATGGGTGACCTCACGGGAAGTCTTGGTTACCAAGTGCAAACCTTGGAAGTGATGATTGACGCTATATGATTCAAATAACTAGTTTCAATCCCACTTCTATGGAAAAATAAAATAAAAATATCTTAAATATGTATGGGAAATTTAAATATCTTAAATTGTGATTTCCATTGTGCCAAACTTCTCTGCGCTGAGCTTTCATTAAGCTCCACAAAACTTTTCTGCACCTCGAACTCCACACAAATAACAACAAAATTCCAAATTATTAAAAGTATTGAAAAATAATGTTAGTATAGGCATTAAAATAATAATTTAATAATAATAATAATTTAAGTGAAAAAACAGTAGCAACATTAAGCTTTTTCACTCTCAACAGAAATAGAAAATGAATAGTCCAAAGGATGTAAAAGAAGCTTAAGGTGATAAGCTACCCATCAAATCAGTGGAGCTCTCGCACTGCAAGGTTTGCTTGATTTTGGAAGATTGTCCAAATGTATGGTTTAAAAACAACACAAACCAATTGCACAAAGTTGCAAGAATTGAAAAAGAAAAATTGGATTTGAGAATAAATTTGATTACACAATATTAGTTTAAGAATTGATGTGTAAAGCAACTAAGTTAAGCTTAGTTGTACATGAAATAACTGTGGATAATTAAAGCTAACTTAAGCTAAGTGCGATTCATGTTTTGTTAATGTGCACATGCACCACATGCAAGCACTAGAGTTAACTAACTAAAGCCATGTGCACACCACATGTAAGCACTCGAGTTAACTAGCTAAAGCTAAGTGCACATCACATGCAATAACTAGATTTGAACTAAAGCTAATCAAGTCTAACTAGGTGCATGTACACCAACACCCCTCCTTAAGCATAACTTAGGTGATTGTGATGAAAAATGAATGAGTCCCAACAATAAGGAAATTTTAGGTATCCATATATAATGCATGAAAAGAGGAAAGAGGGAAAACCTAGTGGGAAGGAAACCCCCCTCAAAATATAATGCAAAAAGTAGAGAAAAGATAATTGTTACGTAGTTGTGTCCTTCACCCCGAGACACTCGCATAGAAATCAAAACTTATGCTCAGTGAAAGTCTTGGTGAAGATATCGCTAGTCTCTTGAATTGGGACAGTATTGAATATCGATGATCCAATCATGAATTAGTGTACTTTGATTATCACGCCAGACGACATTTGGATGATGGAAACTGGTACCAATCTCATATAGGAAATCTTGTATCCAGATGGCCTAGATAGTGGCATTGACTACTCCTCTGTACTCAACCTTTGTCGATGATAAAGCAATGACAACATGCTTCTTGTTTGACTAACAAATTGGGTCAAATCCAAAACTAAGTGCATAACCGGAGGTGGACTTACAATAAATTTTGTTGCTAGACCAATCTGAATCTATGAACCCAATGAGATCCAAAGAACAATGTGTTTCATAATGAATCCCATAGGTGATTGTCCCCTAGACATATCGAAGGATGCACTTTGCAACTTTCTAGTGTAACTCATGTGGCTCTTACATGTATTTGGAAACTGCTCCTATGAAATATGAGAGATCGGCATGGGAGTGAGTGAGATAAAGAAGACTTCCCATAAGTTGACGGTACAATGTGCAATCAAACAATGGTGTGCGTTTTCCATTCTCAAGATTTATCCCTGATAAGAAAGGTGTGGTTTTTGGCTTACAGTCACTCATGTGAAATCGTGCCAGAAGATATATAGCATACTTTAGTTGAGAAATGGTAATCCCATAACCACTCTAATTGATCTCTAGTCTAACGAAGAAATTTAACAGGCCCATGTCTATCATAGAAACTGCTTATGCAATGTTGTTTTAATATCGGTAATGGTAGAAGTTGAACTACCTGTTATAAAAAGATCATCTATGTAGAGTACTATGATCAACAAGGAGTCAATTTTCTTCAAAAAATAAACGTTGGAATCAGATTTGAAACATATACAATTTTGAGATAACAAATATGAATCCATATTTGCATACCATGCTCTAGGTGCTTGCTTGAGGCGATAAAGAGACTTCCTTATTTTGCGTACCAGAGATGAATTTTGCATGTATCCCTGTGGCTGCTCCACGTATATTTCCTCCTCAAGATCACCATGAAGAAAGGAATTATTCACATCCATATGCTCCTCTCGTCCTCTTATTGCTGCAATGGAGAGAACTAATTGAATGGAATCCATTTTTTCTACTGGAGAAAAAGTCTCATCATAGTCAACACCATGTACCTACTTAAAACCTTTTGCTACCAATCATGCCTTATATCGACTAACTTGTACAACTGCTTCTTTATTGGTATGGTAAACCCACTTGCACCTCATAAGTAGTTTGGTTCTCAATAAGAGAGTTGTATTCCTCATCCGTTTTTGCTTCCCATCTAGGATTCCAAGCTGCTTCTACATAATTCTGTGGATCATATGCATACAACATATAAGCATGCATGTGCATGCATGGCTCCATAGCTAAGAGTGCGTGTGGATCTTCCTCAAACTGAGGTATAGAGGCAGGATCATCTAGGAGATCACTCATGTTGCACCATTTTTGTGTTGAAGGTGGTCAAGAATATTTTTAACTACATGAGGAAGTATGATCTCAATGTTCAAAAACTGGTGGTCCAACAGGTGTCACAGGAAAAGGCTCATCTAGATCAGAATTTTGATCTGAAATGTCATCTTCATACTCATCAATGGGTGGTGAGGGAAACTTGGTAACAGGTTCATCTCGTGGTGCATGTTAAATATCTTCGTCAAACTTTACACTCCTTTCAATAAAGAGCTTTTTAGTGTTGATATCAAGTAATTTGTACCCTTTGATTTCATCATAATATCCAACAAACATGCATGCTTTACTATGAGGCTCCAAAGCCTTTCCCTTCTTTGTAGGAATGCAGGCCCATGCTTGAGATTTGAAAATGTGAAAATGACTGACTTTAGGTTGCATGCCAGTCCAAGCCTCAAAAGGCATTTTTCCAGTAACATATTTATGAGGAGATATATTTTGAATGTATAAAGCACAAATGCTAGTTTTATCCCATAAATTTAATGAAAGAGATATCGCATGCACCATTCAATTGGACATCTCTTTCAAAGATATATTCTTCCTTTTGGCAACCCCATTTTTTTTTGGAGTGTAAGGAACTGTATATTGCAAGTGTATGCTTGATCGATTACAAATATTCTGGATATCTTTGTTGACATACTTCCCGTTATCTGTGTGGAGTATCTTGATTCAATTTCCAAAATGATATTCCACATGCGCTTTGAAAATATTTAGATGTTGAAAAACTTCAGACTTGAGTTTCAAGAAGTAAAACTAAGCGAATATCGTGTAATCATCTATAAATGACAACACATATCTTTCTTTTGCCATTGAAAGTAATGGAAATGGACTCGTGAGATCAGTATGTACAAGCTCCAAAGGTGAAGAGGTTCTCCATGCATGCCCCTTCTTGAATTTGTCTTGAGGATGCTTTCTAAGAGCACATTCATTACAAACACTCTTTGAAAAATCAATGTACAACAATCCTTTAACTTTCCCTTGTTTGCTAAGTTATTACATATATCTGAAATTCAAGTGCCCAAATCTCTCGTGCCAAATCCTATGTTCTTCATTTGCATGCATAAGTAGTAAAACAGAATCTGATTGAAGAACAAAACCAAAAAATGTATATAGACAAGATTGATCATTTACCTTGTGTGTCATATGTTACACTAAAATAAGATTCACATAAATCCTTGGAATATGCAAGACATTCTCAAAACTTCCATATTTGAATTGCACTCTTCCTTGTCCAGCTTCTTCAACTGCAAAATTTTCCCCCATGAGAATAGGAGGTACCAAGTATGCATGTAGAGAATAACAATATCCCTTTGAAGAAGCCATATGATGTGAATCTCCTGAATTGATGATATAGTCTTGCGGTGTAGATTGAAGAGAAATCAAAGCATGACCATTTCCCCTTGTTTCTGATGGTTTTTCCTCAGTCTTCTTCTTGGCACTTTTTGGTATGTGATGACCAAAATTATTTTGCTGAAGAGTGTTTGCCATCAGATCAATATTATTTTGCATGCCAGAGGATTCAGGATGATAACCTCTATTACAATAAGGACACTTGGATTTCCTTCCTTTCTTGGATCAATATCTCTTTCCTTTCCTTTGCCTTTGGATTGATGATTTTGTTTTGAGTTGGAATTTCCTTTCTCATGCATGGAAAGTGCATGTACATTTTTAGACTTTAATGTACCCATTTTGATGAGCTTATCCTGATCATGAATGAGAGACTAAAAAATGCATCATGTTTGTGAATTTTCCATTTATCTCGAGTTGAAAGTCTAACTATATGAAATGCAGGAACAAAAATAGCATATTGAGGGCCTAATTTAGAAAAAATAGAAATTATCAATTGACCTTCATGTTTGGATTTATCTATCCCACAATTATGTAAATGTAGAAGCAAACATTTTAATTTAGTAAAGAAATCTTGAATGTTATCAAATTTGTTTGGATCTAAGGAATTTAGCTCATTTTCGAGAATATGAACCCATATATCATCTTGCTTTCCAAATAAATTCTCCAAGGCTGTCCAGACCTCATTCAGAGTGTTTCATGTGTCCACATGGAAACACAATGTTGGAGATATGGACAACAATAGAAGACCATAAGCCTTGTCCATCTTGTTGAAGTATTTTTTATTTTTTAATGGCGGAATTGGGTTCAGTTTCTGTAATCATAATTATCTGATACAAGCCTTTTCCTATGAGGTGAAGTAAAATCTTTAATTCCATTGGAAGTAGTTATACAAAGTAATAATATATGAAGATGAGAACTCCATTTTTTCGCCCTGTAGTTGTAGAAACAATTGCGGTAGTTCTCCAATATTTTGATATGGAAATCAAATCTCTCAACAATTTCCAATTATTTGATCTTCAAGCTAGAAAAATATTGTTCATGCACCTTCTCCAAGCCCCTGTAGCTCTGATACCATGTAAAATTACTAAAGCACAAATACGGATCTAGTTGAAGAATTGGACAAACTTGCAAGAATTGAAAAAGAAAAATTGGAATTGAGAATGAATTATATTACACAATATTATTTTGAGAATCAATACATAAAACAACAAGGTTAATCTTAGTTGTACATGAAATAACTATGGATAATTAAATCTAACAGAAGCTAAGTGTGTTTTATGTTCTTTTAATGTGCACATGCACCACATGCAAGCACTAGAATTAACTAACTAAAGCCAAGTGCACACCAAATGTAAGCACTTGAGTTAACTAGCTAAAACCGAGTGCACATCACATGAAATAACTAGAGTTGAACTGAAGCTAATTAAGGCTAACTAGGTGCATGTACACCAACAATGAAAACACAAAAACATGAGTAGGCCCAAAATCAAACTAGATACAATTACAAACAGATTGTTGTATTTCCTCATAAAGAACTAGACGTTCTATGAGAAACACGCATAAACCCACAATTCATTTTAAGTATACTGGTAAATAACTAGTAGTTTTCTGAGAAACAAGCATAAGCATGTAACTTAGAGGCTAGAAATTACAATAACATGATTTTTTTTTTTTTTTAACTTTCCACACTCTCTTATGCCCTCACAAACTCACAACAATTTTTCTCTTGTAATTTGAGACATACAAAACTCAACACGCCCATAGGTCAAGGTCTCCATCGATATAGTTGGTGGCTACAACCAGAAGAAAAAAATCAGGGACGTTTTTAGTCCAAACTCCATATCACTCATAGTTCACAAATTAAATGATCATCTGATAACACTCCTGCAACAATATTAATGTACTTCTATGTGTACAATTGATTCATTCCCATTATGATTATCTTCTCGTATTCTAACTAGAGTTTCCTCGCTTATAACCTGCAAAGTGCTCTAATTCCCCCGTAAACCGAACTCTAGCCCTCAATAGTTTCCATGATGCTTTCAGAGTAGGATGTGCTTACATCGGACATTTGCTTCCACCATATTGATTTTTCTTTGAAATTTTGATGGAGAAAGTCAGAAAACCAGCATATTTCTAAAGCAAAATCTTGATAAGAACAATCTACAATGATCATGGTCAATCCATCGTCAAACTATTATCATAGTTCATTTACATAGTTATTGCACAGTTATGTTCGTCTGGTTCTTCAAAAAATTATGTAAAATAGAAAAATTAGATATATATATCTAGTATCAACAACTAATATCTATCCTCCTCTAGTATGATCATCTGGAATTCAGTATTTAGAAAAAGTAAAAAATATAACCCCAAGTACAACCATTACAATGAATTAAAAAGACTAGAAGTATTAAGAGGTAGGGATGGAGCAGTAGTAGTTCTGATGTCGTTGTTATATTTGGCGAAATGTATGACCCCAGGCATTGAAGTAACTCCTATTTTTGAGAGAATGTTAGCGATAGTAATATGTTCCCTGTAAATGTGATTTAATTCAATGTGTCAGAAAGATCTAACCAGGATGTAGATGTAGTATGTCAGTAGTGGAGGATGGAAGCATGAGTGTCCGTTGATCCAATCAATGGATATTTTAGAATCTCCATAAACCTGTAAATCATGAATGTTAATCCATCCAACAGAGAATAGTAAGCTCCATAATGCAATTACTTCGTCCCTATTTTTGGTGACATTACCCACCTCCCACCAGTAATGATGATAACTTCCAAATGCATTGATAATAAGAGCACCACATCCACAATGTGAATTGGGACTGGCCCCATCGAAGAAACTAATGAGAAGTTTATGGAAGAATTCTTGTAAGGTAATCTTCACCTTACAAACCTATTTACTTGTCCTACAATTATTTTCCCAATCCCTTCAAATTTTCTCAGAATGCTATGAAGTCCCCTGACTAAAGCGCTCAACACAAAAAATAAAACTCGATTTTATTTCCAAGAATTTCTCCATGGCAATGTTGGAACTTGTTTCCTAGACATCGTGAATAGTAAAATCATAAATATGGTTCATCCATATCTATATACATCCAGACAAAATATGTATATACATCATGTAGAGTATTTTTTAACAAAACTCTCATAATTATGTATACAGTATTTGATCCAAAGGACAAAATTCAATGTCATATGAAAATAGATGTATGAATCCTAAAATGACAGCTCATTTCTCCGTTGCAACCCAAGTTTTTTTTTTTCTTCAGTCAAAAAAAGAATCATCTTTCATTAATAAAGGTGATTACAATAGCTTGTTTTTTATTTGTTTCCTCCTCAAAAAAAAAATTGTCACAGATTTATCATTGTCCCTTCATTTAAAATTTAATACAAAATTCTACTTACCTATCATATTCTCGATATCTACTTATGATTCCACTTTGAAATCTATTAGTATACCCCCTCTGATTATTTTCTATCTCTCTCTTAGCCTCAATAAGAAAAATTATACATATATATGGGAAAAGACTTAGCTAAAACCCCTACTATCTGTATATTGCATTAAGTCAAGAATATGAAATAATACAATGTTATTTCCCTTCCCGAGAAACCTCTTCACTATCTTTGTCTGTCTCGCTCTGATATTGGAAATTTTGGTCTAATTCTTAACCAAAAACTTGCACCTGAGTGGCCAGCTTGGCTTACGCATTCCTGAGGGAATTGAGCCCCTATTAAATAGGAAATTCCCACTAATTTATTGTGCAATACATACAAGGCATCCTAATGACCTCATGTGTAACATGTACAATTTTCTAATTATACAATTGATAGTATACTTCCCTTTAACTCCAATCTCAAATGGGCCTTCCTTAAGAACTAACATGCAAAAACTATTTATAGTGAATTATCATTTATCTGATTGATCACTACATGTGAATTAAATATAATTTAACTCATTGGACCTCTCACTAGCTCATCTATCGATTAGAACTAGTTAAATTGATTTTAACTCAAATAATAAAGTTAAACTATTACAACTCTAAATAAACTCAACCCAGGCTCCTAAAAAGTAAGATACACCCTACATGCTTCTAGTTTGACCCTCCACTCAAATTGACTGAGATAACTAAGTATTCCTGACTCATTTAACTCGTACAATTTTTCATGTGATGTGGAATTACAATTTAATTCTAATTTAATTAAGGGAAAATTAAACTAGAATCCTTCTGGGTGCCATTTTCAATCTTTCTTGTTTCCATTTTCAACACTCCCTCTCAACAAGAAAGGAAATCAACTCTATCTCAATCCCATACCTTTAGAATGTTCTAAATGCAACACTTCTTTATAGTTTTGTTACTACTAAAACTTTTGAAATTGAAAATCATCAAAACTGAATCAGTATGATGCATCTGTCACTAGAGTCTCTAACTGCTACTAGCTACTGCATTGTTTACTGAAAACCACGTGATGTTGGTGACTTTACATTGTGTCATTTTCATTGCTGCCAACTCTAATATGTGCTTCAATATCTGAAATTTATCACTCTGACATTTGACTGCATCAACTTCAAATGATCCATCCTGCTACTGTGTACTGTGGGCCCTTGTAGCAAGATAATGATCCATGAGACAAAACATCTCAATGGACACTACCCAAATTTCTGCAGTCTTGGGACTATGAATTCACATTTCCCCACCTCTCACCTAGAGGTATGGCTGCATGTGATCCATTTCCCCACTTGGCTCTAAATTCCCCCCTACTGGAGGTCTCTGCTTGAGTAGATTAATCCACTCGGCCTCCTCACTTCTTCTCTAAATTGTGGCTGCTCCACAACTTACTGAGGCTTCTTCTGAGGCTGCATGTTGAGAGGTAATTCATGCTCCTTCTCAAACACCAAGTATTTAACCTTTTTCGTGCTGCTAAAATCTTTTCATGCATCTTCGACCACGAGAGCATACAGATTCTTGACTCACACACTAATTTGTTTAACCTGACCAATGGCGATGTGTCTAAGGAAAACCTTTCTTTTTCTAAATATCACATCATAGCCATATTATTCCAATACCGCTATGGATATAAGATTCTTCTTTAGTCCCAGAACAAACAATAAATCTGCGAGTCTAAGATGGGAGCCAAACTCCCTCTAAAAAGTAATAGTGTCAATTTCAGTCACGTTATTCCTCCCATCATCTCCAAACTCTATGTTCTGCTTGAGGTCCTTGTTATGTCCCTATATTACTAGGATAGTCCCTTATTGTTGTTAGTGTAAACCCATTATGGTTACTTTTGCACCCCTGTCACCCCCATATTTTTATTATTGTGCCCTTAAATTATTATTGTTAGGTCAGCTAGGATTACATTGTGGCCCCACTAGGATTACATTGTGGCCCATGGACTCCTATATATAGAAAGGAGGTTTTGTAATTTGAATCATCCAAGAATTTTTCATTCATGTAATGTATTGGAGGTTTTCCCCTCGAAGTGGCTTATTTCTAAGGCATTGATATCTCTTTCCTTCTATTTTTGGAGCTAGTTTCACAACATTTGGTATTAGAGGTTTGGCTTCTAGGGTTTCGCTGCTCCAAACAAGTTATCATGGCATTTTCGATATAACGTTTTTTCTATGAAGGTTCATAAGCTAAAATTTTCTAGTGCAAAGCCGAAATCCTGAGGAACATCGTCGCAAAATTTCAGAGCTTGGTTTGCAATATTTTCAGAGATATGATCTGTGGAAGTTATGGATTTTTGCAGGTTCCTGAATTTCACTTAAAAAGGTGATCGCGGAATTTTCGCTATAACTTGTTTTCTACGAAGGTTCCAAAGCTGAAAGTTTTAGAGCACGAAGAAAAAATCTCGAGAAACATTGTCGCAAAATTTCAAAGCTTGGTTCACAATATTTTCGGAGATATGATCTGTGGAAGTTAGGTCTTTTTCAGGCTCCCGAATTTCATCTCAAAGAGGTGATCATGGGAAAATATTCATAACTCTCTCTCTGAGCATCAGATTGGAATGTTGTAAAACGTGACTGGAAGTACACGGACTGTAGTTTCCTTTCTATAAATTTTAGAGCCAAAGGAGAAAACAATGACACGTGGCAAGTCATACAAGTTCGATCTACTGAACTAGTCCATAATTAGGTAATTGTGGGAGATTGGACATAACTTTGTCTTGAAGAATCCAAATCAAGTCAGACTTGTGGAATTTGAAAGAAGCTTCAGAGGACTACTACAAAGCCAAATTTCAGATATTAAGGATATGCGAGTATAGAGATAATTCAATTTCAATATTGAGCTCCTTAAAATCAAGTAAAAGGTGTGTAGTTTTTTTTTTTTTTTTTTCCGAATTGCATAAGTCTTGTTTGAAGAATCAAGTTGAATTGATTCCAAGGGCATACTGTAGAATAGATTTCAGTATTGGATTCTCAAATGGCCCCTAAAAATAAGTCAACACCCATTAAGCCTTTAGAAGGCTCTACTATGACTCACGAAGAATAAGAATGGCAACATGACATATCAAAATTACAAGAGCAAGTGCAAAAAATTTCTCTTTCGCAAATAGCAACAAAAAATGACATGGAAGTTTTGAAGAAAGGCGTGGAATATAAGATGGATGATTTGAAGAATGGCATGGAAGCCAATATGGATGGCATGGAAGCTAGCATGGAATCTAAGATGGATGAAATGGAAGCTAAGATGGAAAACATGAATAATGATCTAAAATCAGACATGGAAGGTTTGACAAAGTTGATAAAAGAAATGTTTCCTAATGGTGAAAATATAGTAGAGGAAACTGTTGAACCCTTAGTTAAACTGAGAGGGGGTGGGGGGGGGGGTGTGGTGAATCAGTTTAACACATTCATGGTCTTTTAAACTTTTTATTAAAACTTACTTATACCTTCATTTCATGTCCAACTTAATATGTGAGTAATCTTAGAATGTGAGCAGCAAATATTAATTTAATATAACAGCAAACTTTAATATGAGAGTAGCAGGTATTAAGCAGAAAATATAAATCAGATCAACACATAAACATCATGCACAGAGACACCAGATATAAGTGGAAACCCATAAAGGGAGAAAACCACATCTTATTATTGTTGTGATGCAAAGGCAAGCTCCAACTCCCTCCCACCACTGTTTTCTGCAAGCACCAAACTACAGGAGGCTCCAACCTCAGTCAGCTAAAACTGACAGCTATCAAGCTGCAACTTGATAGGGAAGCTCCAACTTCCTCAATTTATCAAACTGAATGTTTTTTGATTTACCTCAGATATCAACTCTGTTTTGTAGCATCTCTTCCTGCTCTGCTTCTCTTAATCTTCTCTGTCTCAATCCTCTATACTCTGCATTCTCTATTCTTCTCTCCCCTTTTTTTTTCTCTCTCTTTCCTTTTTTTTTGTGCATATCAATATAATATTATATAGTGTTCATCACATGACTCTTTATATTCCTCAGCGAATTTGAAGTGAATAACCCTGACCTTTTGACTTCTATCTTCTCATTCCTTTATCAAACTCAATTTAAAATTATAATTATGTGTAAAAAAATTCTTGCTATAGTGGGATTTTTCTTTTCCTTAGGATACTTGCCTTTGCATCACAAACAATATAAACAAAAAAATTTACATTTTTAGTTACATATTTCAATATCACTCAGCTTACTTACTGAACTTTGGCTTTACTAGATTTGTCTTTTTTGCTGCTGTTGAGTGACTGCTCTGTATATTTCTGTTCATCATGCCTGTAAAAATTCCCTGTGAATTTTTCAGTTCTTACATTCTTGTTTACCTCTGTTAGTCCCACATTTTCATCTCTTCTCTCTGGCATATAAAGTGCATACACCAAATTTACGTGTGTGATACAACTGTATTTAGATTTTCACTTCACAATTCTAGCAATCTCACAATTCTCTTATTCTACGCTGGCAAGTTCAAACAAATAAGTTTGGACTATTTTAATATCTTAATTCAAGGAATTGAGATATTAATTCAACATTCCTCTATAGCTGTAGCCTGACTGTCTATTCCGTATACATATGCGCCCACTTATATATATATGTTCTCTATATCAATACATATATTACGGCGTTCTTTAATTACCGGAAACGTTATAACAAAGTCCAACAATACTCGGTGTCCTTTTATTAACCCGCAACCTTAATATATATCAATATACGGTCACACCTCCGTTCAACGTTAGCGCATCCCGATATGGTTAACACCACATATATTTCATATGGCGCTAACTTTACAACTGTATTTATCTTTGACAATGCGACGATTTACACATACCTTATTAACTCATAAACCTTAATATATATTTGATTTGGGCCCACACACACAACACATTTCCAACGTGGGGTTAACACAGCCGAATCGTACCTTCGATAAATCCACGTGCCCATGTAATATGACTTTTAGATTCCACGGGGGTTGATGACTAACTCTTGAACCAATATACGAGGCCTCCGGAATTACAGACTTCTGGTATGGTTATTAAACCCAAGGTATTACTTTACCGTCGCCATATAAAATTATAAGCAAAATTTAATAAACATTACCACGGTTGATCGCACCTGGTTTATCTCGCCTTCTTATCCGACGACTGCTATTGCGTTGCCCGATCCAATGAATATCGCTTGGATTAACTGCACGGATGTTAACGAGCGGTGAAATACGAAAAGGTGGTTTTCCCTGGGCCCACCTTTGCCACGCGTCGACAGTTCTATGGAATAGCTCCCAATTCCAAAATACCGCTTGCCTGACGATGGGTGGTGCGATGAAAACCACCGTTCATCTCCAAACCGCCACTATTTTTCATCCACAAGGTTCCGTTCCTCTTACCTTGGGGTTCCGCACCATTCAACGCTCTATTCGGGCCTTCACAAGGTTAAACGCTCCTTATAATCAACTCAAATTCCGCTCTCCCATTGAAGACTCGCTTGGATACCCAGCTTCACTTATTGGGTGAAAATCTCTGGCGTTCGAACTAGATGCTCTGGTTTCGAAAGCGTTGATTTATTCCGAACCGATGCTTCAGCTTATATGTCAGTTCTCCTGAGACTGTGCTTTCTCTTTATATCAGAGAGTAGCATCTACAAATGCTACCCCTAGTTTATCTCTCAAATATTGAAATGGTTCTTTAGCAAGCGGTTTAGTAAATATATCTGCTATCTGTTATTTTGTTGGTACATACTCCAGTTTTACTATCTTCTGAGCCACTTGTTCTCGGAGAAAATGATACTTGATTGGAATATGTTTGGTTTTTGAGTGAAGCACATGATTTTTAGATATACTTATAGCACTTGTATTATCACATTTGATTGAGATAGGTTCTTCGATGCTTACCTTCATGTCTTGGAGGGTTTGCTTCATCCACATGACTTGTGTACAACATGCTGCTGCTACTACATATTCTGCTTCTGTTGTAGACAGAGAGATAGATGTTTGTTTCTTGCTTAACCATTCCACCAGACTTTCTCCTAGATAGAAAGCACCTCCACTTGTGCTTTTCCTGTCATCCACACAGCTGGCCCAATCTGCATCTGTGTATGCTGTCAAGGTGAAGCTTTTGCCTTTAGGATACCAGAGTCCATATTGTGTTGTTCCTTGTAGATATCTGAATATTCTTTTTACTGCAAGAAGGTGATTTTGTTTAGGTGTCGCTTGATATCTAGCCACTAGTCCTACTGCTAGCATGATGTCTGGTCTTGATGCAGTCAGATACAATATACTTCCAATCATGGATCTGTAGAGTTTCTGATCTATATCAGCAGACCCATCATCAACACACAGCTTGCAACCTGTGGTCATGGGAGTTGACACAAGTTTGCAGTCCTCCATTTTGAACATTTTCAGCATTTCCTTTAAGTATTTTTCCTGTGAGATGAATGTACCTGTGTTCTTTTGTTGAATTTGAAGTCCTAAGTAGAAACTGAGTTCTCCAATCATATACATCTCAAATTCTGTTTTCATCTCATTAGCAAACCCTTTTTTTAGTTCTTCTCTGTTGCTTCCAAACATAATGTCATCAACATATACTACAACAATCAGGAGTTCATTTTCATGGGCTTTTATGTATAGATTGTTGTCTACACCACCTCTCTTAAAGCCTTGTTTTTGCAAATATTTATCCAGTCTTGAGTACCAAGCACGAGGAGCCTATTTCAGTCCATATAGGGCCTTCTTCAGTCTGCACACATGGTCTTCTTTGTCTGTCAATGAGAAGCCTTCTGGTTGTTCCATGTAGACTTCTTCTTCTAAGTCTCCATTCAAAAATGCAAATTTTACATCCATTTGATATACTTTGAAGTTTTGGTAGCATGCAAATGCCAGGAACATTCTGATAGCTTCCATTCTGGCTACAAGGGAAAATGTTTCATCGTAATCAAGTCCTTCAATTTGTGAGTATCCTTTGCAGACAAGTCTGGATTTATTCCTAATTACCTGTCCTTCCTCATTCATTTTATTTTTGAATACCCATTTTGATCCAATGACATTTTTCTCAGTAGGTCTAGGAACTAGTTCCCAGGTATTGTTCTTCTCAATTTGGTCCAATTCTTCATTCATAGCATTCACCCAATACTTGTATTTACTGGCTTCTTCAAATCTCTTTGGCTCTATTTGTGATAACATGGCTATGTATACCTCTTCTGTCTGTTCAGTTAGCTGCCTTCTTGTTTGCACTCCTACCTTCTTGTCTCCAATGATTTGATCTTCTGGATGGTTCTTTTGAGTGTATCTTGATGGGGTTTTTGAGTTCAGTTCAGTATCTTCTGATGTCTTTCTTGTTTCATCATCATCTTGGTCCTCTTCTTCATGATTTTCTGAATAGCTGCTGCAGTCTATATCTCTTGTCTTGTTTGGGAGTTCTTCATCAAATCTTACATCAATACTTTCTACAATTTTTCGAAGAGTCTTGTTGTAGCATCTATATCCTTTACTCTTGGATGCATATCCTAAGAATATTCCTTCATCTGCTCTTGCATCAAACTTCCCCAGATTTTCATCATTATTTTTTATATAGCACTTGCTGCCAAAAACTCTAAAGTGCTTGATTGATGCTGGTTTACCATGCCATAGTTCATAAGGGGTCTTGTCACTGTTAGGTCTTAAATGAGCCTTGTTTAGAATATGTACTGCTGTGTGTACAGCTTCTGCCCAAAAGGTTTGAGTAATGTTGCTCTCTTGCATCATATCTTTGGCCATTTGTTGTACAGACCTGTTTTGTCTCTCTGCTACTCCATTCTGCTGAGGTGTCCCTGCAATGGTAAATTGTTGTTTTATCCCATGTTCATTACATAGGTCTGCAAAGTCATAATCTGTGAATTCACCTCCTCTGTCTGATTTGATACATTTTAGTTTGCATCCAGTTTGATTTTCTACTAATGCTTTGAATATCTTAAATTTTTCCAGTGCTTCTGATTTGTTCTTGAGAAAAGCAACCCATGTCATTCTGGAGAAATCATCTATTATTAGCATGAAGTAGGATTATCCACTTGGTGTCTTAGTTCTAGCAGGTCCACACAAATCCATGTGCACAAGCTGGAGTGGTCTTCTAGTTGATAGCTCATCTTTAGATTTAAAGGATGTGCGAGTCTGTTTCCCCAATTGACAAGATTTGCATATGGTATTTGAAGGTCTTTTTATTTCTGGCATATTTCTGACAGCTTTCTTCTTGCTCAGTCTGATGATATGTTCGAAACTGAGATGTCCCAATCTCCTATGCCATAACCATGACTCCTCAAGTTTGCTAATATGGCAGGCTTCATCCTCCTCTTTCACTATGTACACATTACTCTTTGTTCGAACACCTTTGAGTAGAGTCTTTCCTGTTGTGCTTGACTTGACTGCACAATCTTGTGCTCTAAAAATAACTTCACAGCCTCTGTCACACATCTGACTGACACTCAGTAAATTTGCTTTCAGCCCATCTACAAATAGTACATCTTGGGCCTTTCCTTTGCCATTGTTTATGCTGACTGAGCCTTTTCCCTTGATCTTTCTTGATTTATCATTGCCAAAAGTAACATTGCCAGATTTCTTTTCATCAAGAGTTATAAATTTTCTTTTGTCTCCAGTCATGTGTTTTGAGCCGCCACTGTCTAGGTACCACTGGCTTTTCAGGTCTTGAGCAGTTAAATCCAAGTCACATTTATTCACCTTCTTTATCCACTGGAGGCACACTTTTGTTTGGTATCTTTTGTGAGGTGATGAACTACATCTTCTTAGAGGACATTTGGAAGGTATATCTCCAACTTGATTGCATACACAACATTTGATCATAATTTTTGCAGAGTTATGAGTATGAACAAAACTTCTTTGACTCATAAACCTCCTTGAGGTGCTAAAAATCAATCTTTGTCCATACTTTCTACACTCAATGATTTTATGGCCAAATTCCTTACAATAAAAACAGTAACCATAGAAACTGTTTGCATACCTGATGTAAGGTTGTCTTTTCCATTTGTTTGCTTGAGGCAGTCTTTTCACTGTTTTCATATTTTGCTGGTTTGAATTATTCCTCCTTGTATGACAATATGCAGCAATGTGTCCTAGCTTGTGGCAGACATAGCAGGTGGCATTCTTCATAGGAAGGAAGACTCTCCTTTGATAGTTTGCAAATTTGATATACTCAGGGGTCTTAGTATTTATTACATGCTTAGCAACTAGTGGTTTCCTCTGATCTTTGTCTTCCTTATTACATATTTCTTCTTTTGTAGGAATTGTTTGAGGTGATTCGTCATCCTTCTTTGCTTTTACAAAAATAATTTTATGTTTTCCTTTTATTTTCTTTTACTTGATTCTCCTTCATAGCCTATTCCAGTCTTTATCAAAGGAGATCTTTGAGCATCCAAAATTTCATCCATCTTACCAGAGTTCGTTGTTTGAGAAGAGTTTATATACACTTTCTTTTGAGTACTTTCTAATTTCTTCCTCAGACATACAACTTCTTCTTCCAGCTTCTCTTGTTCTCGAATTTTATCCTTGATTTGCTGAAGTAACATATCTTCTATCTTCTTGGCTTCTTCAAGCCTTACCTTCAGCTGCATGAGGAATTCTGAATTTTTTTCTTCTTTCACACATTTGAGGAGAATCTCTTTTTGTTTTCTGCATTTTAGTTTGAGTCTGTCAATCTCCTCCAGAGCACTTCTTAGCTCCCCCTCAAGGTCGACTTCCCCTTCTTCTTCTTCATCTTCTAGTAAGAGTCCTCCAAGATCTTCTATGGCCATCAGTAAAAATTCAGAGGTTCCTTCTTCTCCAGAGGATTCATCTGAGTCTTCAGATGTACTGTTGTCTTGTTGAGCATAGAAGGATTTTATGCTGAATTTCTTTCCTTTCTACCAGTTCTTTGAAGTGTTTTTCTTTGATTCTTGAGCCTGATTTCTTACTTTCTTGTGAGGGCACTTAGCAGCATAATGTCCAACTCTTCCACAGTTAAAGCATTTGAAGGGAAGTTTACCTTTGTATCTACCTGAGCCTCTATCCAGTTTCTTGACAAATTTAGCCTCTTCTTCACCAGAGCACGAGCATATGTCTTCCTTTTCTTCTTTCTTCTTTTTTGTTTTAAAAGCTACTTCCCTCGTACTTGGCTTCTTCTGTGGGAGCCTCATCTCATATGATGTTAGATTTCCAAGTAGTTGGTTCATGGTCAAGGTCTCCCAATCATTTATTTCTTCTATAGCAGACACCTTGGGATTAAATCTGGATGGAAGATATCTTAGAATATTTTGCACAGTTATACTTTCTGGCATGGTTTCTCCAAGAGCTTTCATATTGTTAAAAATTTCTGCAACTTTTAAGAAGAAGCTGCCAAAATCTTCATCATCATTCATTTTTAAATTTTCAAACTGGGCTCTATATACTTTAAGTTTGGCAGTCTTTACCTTTTTATTTCCCTCATGGATATTCTCTAGAGTATCTCACATATCTTTGGCAGAATTACTGTGTATTACTTTGATAAACTCAGCTTCACATATTCCATTTAAGATTGCATTCATTGCTTTTGCATTAGCTACAAATTTTTGTTTAGCTTCTTTCTCTGAATCAGTTGACTTTGTGGAATATCCAAATTCCACATCATCCCAAACTTCTAATCCTAAATACATTATGTATGCTCTCATCATGATTTTCCAGAAGGCATAATTAGCACCAGTGAAGAAGGGTGCTTTATTGGTTGAGCTTCCTTCTTGACTAGCCATCTTGAGGGTTAAGGATCTCCTTTCAGTTGTTAGACTGATACACAAGGAACCTGCTTTGATACCAATTGTTGAACCCTTAGTTAAACTGAGAGGGGGGGGGGGGTGAATCAGTTTAACACATTCATGGTCTTTTAAACTTTTTATTAAAACTTACTTATACCTTCATTTCATGTCCAACTTAATATTTGAGTAATCTTAGAATGTGAGCAGCAAATATTAATTTAATATAACAGCAGACTTTAATATGAGATTAGCAGGTATTAAGCAGAAGATATAAATCAAATCAACACATAAACATCATGCACAGAGACACCAGATATAAGTGGAAACCCATAAAGGGAGAAAACCACATCGTATTATTGTTGTGATGCAAAGGCAAGCTCCAACTCCCTCTCACCACTGTTTTCTGCAGGCACCAACCTACAGGAGGCTCCAACCTCAGTCAGCTAAAACTGACAGCTATCAAGCTGCAACTTGATAGGGAAGCTCCAACTTCCTCAATTTATCAAACTGAATGTTTGCTGATTTACCTCAGATATCAGCTCTGTTTTGTAGCATCTCTTCCTGCTCTTCTTCTCTTAATCTTCTCTGTCTCAATCCTCTATACTCTGCATTCTCTATTCTTCTCTCCCCTTTTTTTTCTCTCTCTTTCCTTTTTTTTTTGTGCATATCAATATAATATTATATAGTGTTCATCACATGACTCTGTATATTCCTTAGGGAATTTGAAGTGAATAGCCCTGACCTTTTGACTTCTATCTTCTCATTCCTTTATCAAACTCAATTTAAAATTATAATTATGTGTACAAAATTTCATGCTATAGTGGGATTTTTCTTTTCCTTAGGATACTTTCCTTTGCATCACAAACAATATAAACAAAAATATTTACATTTTTAGTTACACATTTCAATATCACTCAGCTTACTTTCTGAACTTTGGCTTTACTGGATTTGTCTTTTCTGCTGCTGTTGAGTGACTGCTCTGTATATTTTTGTTCATCATGCCTGTAAAAATTCCCTGTGACTTTTTCAATTCTTACATTCTTGTTTACCTCTGTTAGTCCCACATTTTCATCTCTTCTCTCTGGCATATAAAGTGCATACACCGAATTTCCATGCGTGATATGACTGTATTTAGGTTTTCACTTCACTATTCTGGAAATCTCATACTTCTCTTATTCTACGCTGGCAAGTTCAAACAAATAAGTCTGGACTATTTTAATATCTTAATTCAAGGAATTGAGATATTAATTCAACATTCCTCTATAGCTGTAGCCCGACTGTTTATTCTGTATACATATGCGCCCACTTATATATATATTATATATCAATACATATATTATGGCATTCTTTAATTACCGGAAACGTTATAACAAAGTCCAACAATACTCGGCATCCTTTTATTAACCCGCAACCTTAATATATATCAATATATGGTCACACCTCCGTTCAACATTAGCGCATCCCGATATGGTTAACACCACATATATTTCATATGGCGCTAACTTTACAACTGTATTTATCTTTGCAAATGCGATGATTTGCACATACCTTATTAACTCGTAAACCTTAATATATATTTGATTTGGGCCCACACACACAACACATTTCCAACATGGGGTTAACACAGCCGAATCGTACCTTCGATAAATCCACGTGCCCATGTAATATAACTTTTAAATTCCACGGGGGCTGATGACTAACTCTTGAACCAATATACGAGGCCTCCGGAATTACAGACTTCTGGTATGGTTATTAAACCCAAGGTATTACTTTACCGTCGCCATATAACATTATAAGCAAAATTTAATAAACATTACCACGGTTGATCGCGCTTGGCTTATCTCGCCTTCTTATCCGACGGCTGCTATTGTGTTGCCCGATCCAACGGATATCACTTGGATTAACTGCATGGATGTTAACGTGCGATGAAATACGGAAAGGCGGTTTTCCCTGGGCCCACCTTTTCCACGCGTCAACAGTTCTATGGAATCGCTCCCAATTCCAAAATACCGCTTGCCCGACAATGGGTGGTGCGATGAAAACCGCCGTTCATCTCCAAACCGCCACTACTATTCATCCACAAGGTTCCGTTCCTCTTACCTTGGGGTTCCGCACCATTCAACACTCTATTCGGGCCTTCACAAGGTTAAACGCTCCTTATAATCAACTCAGCTTCCGCTCTCCCATTGAAGACTCACGTGGATACCCAACTTCACTTATTGGGTGAAAATATCTGGCGTTCGAACTAGATGCTCTGGTTTCGAAAGCATTGATTTATTCCGAACCGATGCTTCGGCTTATATGTCAGTTCTCCTCACACAATTCCATGACTGAAAATATCCAACTAAGCCAGTTCTTCATCACAAGAAGATCTCTTCCTGGAATTAAAATCCTACCACCATGATTTCTCAACAGGGTTTCACTTTTATACGCAGAGATTCATAAAATTCATGACAGACCAGATATTCAAACCCTTTCCCTCCTATTCTGTTGCTGAAGAGGTTCTCTACCTCTAACTCCCTCCGACTCTCTACCACTCTCTGTCTCTTTTGCCTTATGACGCTGTTTTAGGTGCTGCTCCTTTGCCATCCTCTTTACCATCAATGACAACATTTCCAACAGAAACTCATGATGAGAAAAAAATAAATTTTAATCGTGATTTCATAAACTCTAATGTTGGAGGGAAGAACCACCATATTCCAAAAATGGATATGAGGAATTTTGATGGAAAGGATCCTGTAACATGGATACTACAGATGGAGCAATATTTTGATCTCCATAATGTGCAAAACACACAAAAGGTACGCATTGCAACTTTTCATTTAGAACAAAATACATTTGTATGGTATCGATGGCTTTGCTCCCGTAAAAAAATTGTCACTTGGTCAATTTTTACTGAGGAAATGATAGCACATTATGAGGATACAAAGAGCAACACCTTCTTTAGCCAATTGATAAATCTCAAACAAAAGGGTTTAATGGGGGAGCACATTGAGGACTTCCAAAAATTGAATATAAGGGTAACCGATATTCCAGAGGAACACAGGATTGATCTCTTCATAGGTACTTTAAAGGATAACATCCAACATGAAGTTCGCGTTTTGGAACCTGATTCATTGGAGAAGGCATTCAGGTTGGCCAAAAAAATTGAATGTAAAATTATGGCGACAAGGAAGCCTACCACTCACTTCTATAAAGAGGGAAGTGTTGCTACTCCTAGATTTCCACAACCTACAAGGTTGACACCACAACAATTGGAAGAAAAAAGAGCAAAAGGGATTTTCTACAATTGTGATAGCAAATACACTAAAGGTCATAAGTGTGCTGAGAAGAAATTATTTTACATAGATTGTGAAGAGGAAGAAGAAAATGAACATGAGGAGGATATACACCAGAAACCATCCCTAGAAGAGGAAGAAATGAGTCCGACCATATCGTGTAATGCATTGGAAGGAATTACCACTCCTCAAACTCTGAAGATATAAGGACATATTAAGAAGAAAAAGATAATAGTATTGATTGATTCAGGTAGCACCCATAACTTTATTCAGTGTAAGGTAGCCAAGGAATTGAATTGTTTCCTATACCCAGCACCATAATGTCAAGTGATGGTTGCAAATGGAGGAACTATAAATTTCTCTGGAAAATGCCATAATATTAAGCTAACCATGGGGTAATATGTATTTAAAATTCCAATGCTTTCCATTCCTATGGGAGGTGTTGATGTTGTAATAGGAGTACAATGGTTACAATCTTTGGGGATGGTAGCTTTTAATTTTCAAGTACTTTTCTTGAAATTATTTTCAGAAGGAAAGGATGTCGAATTACGGGGTATTGCAGGAAAGCCAAGAAATATAATAAGCTCTAATGTCATGACAAAGCTTCTAAAGAAAGAACAATGAGGTGTAATTTCACAATTGCTCACTAGAAGTTCCAACATCAAAATCATCTATTTCTGCAGATCTCCAAAAATTCTTGGACAATCATTCCAAGGTGTTTGAAACTCCCAAAGGACTCCCACCTATTCGTGATCATGATCATGCTATTCATTTGATTCCAAGAAGTGTTCCTCCAAACATCAAGCATTATAGATATCCTTATGTCCAAAAGAGCGAAATTGAACATATGATTGTAGAAATGTTAGAGGCGGGTATAATTCAACCTACTCAAAGTTCTTTCTCTACTCCTGTAGTATTGGTACACAATAAGGATGGATCATGGCGCATGTGTCAAGATTATAGGGAGCTCAATAATCCCACCATTAAAGATAAATTTCTCATTCCTGTGATTGATGAATTATTAGATGAATTACATGGAGCAATTTATTTTACCAAGTTGGATCTTCGTTCAGGATATCATCAAATTAGAATTAAGACTGAAGATATTCCGAAAAAAAAAATTCGAACTCATGAGGGTCATTATGAATTTTTGGTCATGCCTTTCTGCCTTACCAATGCACCTTCTACATTTCAAGGGTTGATGAATTCCATTTTCAAACCCTTCCTTAGAAAATTTGTGCTAGTATTTTCATGCTTAAATAAAGTTATAGGTGAAAATATTCCAGTTCAAACAATATTGCCAGAACTGAATGAGGAAGGAAAAATCATATTGGAACCTGAAGCAGTCACGGAAACAAGAACTCGACAGCTATGGAATCGATCAATTTGAGAGTATCTCATCAAGTGAAAGAACTTACCCACTGAAGATTCTACATGGGAGGATGAGAATTTTATACAGAAGCACCCAGAGCTACTCAATTGTTGAGGACAACATTTTTTTAAAGGAGAGGGGCATGTTAGGTCCCTATATTACTAGTATAGTCCCTTCTTGTTGTTAGTGTAAACCCCTTATGGTTATTATTGTACCCCTATAACCCCCATATTGTTATTATTGTGCCCTTAACTTATTATTGTTAGGTCGGCTAGGATTACATTGTGGCCCATGGACTCCTATATATAGAAATGAGGTTTTGTAATTTGAATCATCCAATAATTTTTCATTCATGTAATGTATTGGAGGTTGCCTCCTCGAAGTGGCTTATTTCTAAGGCATTGATATCTCTTTCCTTCTATTTTTTGGAGCTGGTTTCACAACAGTCCTTCTCCTCCATGTCACTAAAGAGATATCTATTCCCCATCATATGGAATGAGGCACCTTCATTGAGATACCACATGCATCCCATTACAGTGTTTTCCATGCATGCATTAAGAGTAAAATCAATCTCAAAATGTGAATCTAGAGATTCACTTGTTGTTGTCACTACGGGCTCCTTCTTGCTTGCCTTCTGTTGACATTTCATGGCATAGTGCCCATACTCATGACAATGAAAACACTTAATGTTGGAAAAGTATTTATTCTTTCCCTTTGTGCCTTCAGATTTATTTCCCTTGGATTTATTACCTTTTTTTACTAATGCAAAGTCCTATTATTTGTATTTGCAAGAGGTTACATCTCTGGTGTTGCTCCTTATCTCTTCTTGTACGAAGTTGGACCATAATCACTCCCACTATGGTAACTTCTCCCTCCCATTTACTGAATCCTGGTATTTTTGCTAGGTATTGGGAAAACCTAGAAGTGCTAGGCTCACCAAATCATCATGGGAAATTTTCGCACCAACACTTCAAATCTCATCTCGACATTGAGTGAACCTTGTCAAGTATTTTGGAATTGTCTCACCCTCCTCCATCTTGATCTTTTTAATCTTGTCCTTCAGCTCCAACTTCTTTTGGCCACTCTTTATTCTGAAACAGATTTGTTAAGGACTTCCACATAGCATATGGTGTTTCCTTTCCATGGAGGTTTGGGACAATATGATCTCAAACTCCTTCTAACATAATCCTTCTCACCTTTACAAAATTATTCTTCCATGCATCATGATTTTCAGCATCTGTTGTTGCAGGCTTGGGAATATCATTGTCTATGAATTACTTCAGTTTTTGTCCTTCAATATTTCCTCCATCCTATCCTTCCATGCTATTTAATTTTAACTAGCCTCAAGGGCATATTCGAGTCTCAATCCACATAAAGACATCCTAATCTGTTGTTGGTCCAGAAGAATAAATCTGCAAATTCAATTCACCTGTTCAAAATAAACTCTGGTTCTTATCTTATAAAGTGATTCCTACTCTGATGCCATGTAGAAAATCCACATAGATTCGACTGATCTTGTAATATTCTAAAACAAAATATTGAATCTATTTCTACAAATTGCGAAAACCAATTTCAATCGCACAATCACATGAATAAGAAAGAGAAATAATTTCAATCGCACAACACAAATATTTATCTAGGGAAGCCTTAGTTAAAAAACTTGTTGTATATATTGCATTAATTCAAGAATATGAAACAATACAATGTTATTTCCCTTCCTAAGAAACCTCTGCACTATCTCTTACTGCCTCACTCTGATCCTGACAAGTTTGGTCCAATACTTAACCAAAAACTTGCACCTAACTTACCAACCTGACTTACACATTCCTGAGAGAATTGTGCCCCTATTAAATAGGAAACTCCCACTACTTGGTTACGCAATACATCCAAGGTGTCCTGATGACCTTATGCATTACCTGTGAAGTTTTCTAATTATACAACTAATAGTCTACTTCCATTTAACTCCAATCTCAACAATGCCTTCCTTAAAATTGACATGAAACAAATGTTTATAATGAATTATTAATTATATGATTGATCATTGCATGTGAATTAAATCTAATTTAACTCACTAGACCTCTCACTAGCTCGTCCAACAGTTAGAACTATTTAAATTGATTTTAACTCAAATAATCAAGATAAACAATTACAACACTAAATAAACTCAACCAGGGCTCATAAAAAGCAGGTGACACCCTACATGCCTCTAGTTTGACTCTCAACTAAAATTTATTGAGCTAACTAAGTCTTCCTGACTAAGTTAATTCATATAATTTTTCAAGTGATTTGGAATTACAATTTACTTCTAATTTTATTAAGGGAAAATTAAACTAGAATCCTTCTCGGTGCCATTTTCAATAATTCTTGTTTCCATTTTCAACAAATAACCTATGAGTATGCATGTCAATTAAACTATCATTGAAACTTGTGTAGATACCTTTCACTATGCACACAAATAAAAAAAATAACATTTACTTTTAACTTTCTTGTAAAGTATATATTTTTCTTAGAAGAAAAAAATGTTGTATAGAAAAGAGAGTACAATTACATAGATCATTCTTAGTTCAACTCGTCCTCTCTCTTACAAAATCAAGTGAATAAAAAAAAATATATTATAGATATAAGTCTTATAAATGTATATGCTAATCCTATCACTCGTTAATCCTTCATCTCTATGAGTCGTCCATGGATAGAGAAAATGAAATGTATAAAGAGGTAAAATGGACCAAAAATACAAGAGAGAACACAATACAAAATAAAAAGTAAAATTGCAGAAACTAGGAAGTAAGAATACTTCCATAGTCAAGAGTCATGTTTTTAAATAACACAATGAATGACCCCAGGTGTTGATGTAACTCCTTTTTTTGAAATCATATCAACAATGAGTTTTTTCTCCATGTAGATGTGCTTGAAGGTGATGTGTTGAAAGGATCTTTCAAAGTTGCGGATGTGGTTGATCCAATATGACAACAGAGGAGGATAGAAATTTCAGAGCCCCTTGATTTAGTCTATGGAGCCTTTAGAATATTCGAATACCTGTAAATCATTGATGTTGAGCTAATTCACAGTGAAAATTACACCCTATATTGCAATGATTTCCGCCCTATTTTTGGTACCCCTACCACCCTCCCACCATAAATGGTAATAGCACCCACGGCCAGTGACAATGAGAACACCACATCCACATTGACTATTTGAACATGCACGATTAAAGAATCCAGCCAAAAAAATTTTCCACACATCCTGTTTTATAATGTTCCTCAGTTTTAGTACATTTTTCCTAGGATCTATTTCTGAGTACTAGGTTGAAATCCTCAATATTGTATGTCTTACTGTATCTACCCTTTTTTTCTCAAATATCTTACGATTACTACAATGCCAAATTCCCCAAATGATATAAAAGGGTAAGGTACATAACTCATGATGTGTCTCAAACTAGTTTTTGAAGCATGACTCCAGTGAATGTTGAATCCACATTCCTCCAATCCGTAAGGTATGTAAGATATAATTCCATACTTCAGTAGAAATTGAGCACCTCAAAAAAATATGTGTTACATCCTCTGAATTTTTCATACAAAGAGAAAAAATACTTGGATCGATAAATCCACTGCGAGATAGGATCTCCCAAGTGAGGATTTTATCATGCAAGGCAACCAAACAAAACATTTAAGTTTCAGTGGAAAGTCCCATTCCCATGACTTTTGAAGCGAAATATGGTCCTCAACTGATGTTATTTGATTGGAAATGTATTTGTAAATTTCACTAACAACAATATGGCTCTTATGCATTTTTTCCAACCCAACTCATGTTATCCATCTCATTAGAGATAAAAATCCATGTGGCCTTAACCTGCCCTATGTATAGATTCCACTTTGTAGCCAGACAACTAGAAATATCAATGTATTATGCTTGAATCCATGTATGTATATTAGGAGAAAGAACCCAAAAGGAGACAATATGAGAGAAAATAAATATACATCTTTCATGTAGATGTTGTAGGAGAGGAACATATAATGAATGAGCTCCATGTAAACCCTTGATTGCATCCAAGCCAGCATCGATCCTATTTTCGTTTCCAACCTCCCAATAGAGGCCTGCAAATAACCAATGTATGTTCTTCATCATACTATGCCAAATATAAGAGGATGAAGGGGAAAATCGCGCACCTTCTTTGATCTAGTCGTCAAATTCATTATATGCCAAGTATTTACCTCTGATGATCCGTGGCTAGATGCCACTTCCAGAAATTCCTCTCCATAAACTCTTGCAAAAGAGAGCCGAGTTAGAAGAGAGTGTATCCAATATCCCCCATCCCCATTATCAATAGCTTTGGAAATAACGAAAAAGTGAGCCAGATGGATTTTCCTAGAAGGATTGTTTCCGTACCATAGGAATCTATCCAAGATAGCATCTATCTTGTGAATGATTTCCATTGGAAACATATATAAGTGTATCCAATAAACCGATAACGATTGTAAGATAGATCTAATCAAAATAAGTCTACCTCTAATAGAAATCCACTTGTATGACCAATGTACCAATTTGAGTTCAAAATTTTTTATAATCCAGATCAAATCTGTATTCATATAATGGTTCGGCTTGATGTTGAAACCAAAATATACAAAGCTAGAATTCGAAGACTGAGCAGAGATCTCCAATAGACCACATATATGCATTTTCTCTCCATCTTCCACATGAGCAGATATTAGTTCATATTTTCTCAAATTCATTATGAGGCCACAAGCAAATCCAAATGAAGAGAGGATGTGATGAAAATGAGTCCATTATAAAATATATGACACACCACCAAATAAGATATCATTGACAAACTTCAAGTGTGTGACGTTAATTTTTTGATTCATCTTAATGCACACAATCAATCCTCTAGCTCTGTAATCAAGAATCCTCCTACTAAGAGCTTTCATGATGAGAAAAAAAATAATGGGGGATAGTGCACAACTCTGACGTAGACCTAAGAAATATTTGGAAAAATAAGTTGGGAATCTATTGATAATTGCAGCAAAATTGGTAGGGTTCACGCATGCCACGATTCAGTTGACATTTTGTATAGTGAGGCCGATTTTGTGGAGGATCAGTCTCATGAATTCCCATTCTATGTTGTCAAATTCCTTATTAATATCAATCTTCATAAGACTAGATTTGTGCCTCTTAACCTTAATGGAATGGAGGCATTCTTACACAATGGACTCCACGTCATGTATCTATCTCCTTCTAAAAATTTGAATTGCTTCGGAGAAATCTGGTCAGTGAAATATTTTTTTAGTCTGACAATAATAACCCTAGAGATCAATTTGTAAACGAAGTTACAAAGGGAGATGGGATATAAATCTAAAAATGTAACCATATGCTTATTTTTGGGAATTAATGCAATGAAGGTTGCATTAATGGCTCCCAATATGTATCCCTTAACCCTGGATTATTCCACCAGTGCTAGAATATCCAAGGACATAAGCTTAAATAAGTGAATGTATAGCTCGACCCACCACCCATCAGGTTTGAGGCTCTTTTCCTTGGCACAGTCAAGAAGGACATTGTCAATTTCCTTGGTCGTGACCAATCTACCCAGTACATCATTCTCAGTCTCATGTACCATCAGAGACAAATGGTTGATGAAGTCCATTTGTTCGCAGAATGAGAGGTCTTTAGCAGAAAATAGTCCTTTGTGTTGACACCTAATCCTAAGGGGTTGGGTGTGATTTTATATTATTGTAATTTAGTAAATAAGGAAGGCTAAGAGTCATTGGGAAGTGAATCCCAATAGCCTCACCTCCATGTATAAATACACACACAATCTACATCCAATACACATTGAGTTTTGCGGAGTTACCTCCTGGTCTGACATGGTATTAGAGCCAGTCCAATTTTTGGCACCCTTGCCTTTGGTGTAACTCCCTCATGCTCTGCATTTCTGTAGACTATCATTGTGTCACTGTGAATTTTCTCCAGACTGTCATCGTGTCATTGTGCATTCAATTTTCTGCTCTTTCCAGTTTGCATTCTGGAAAATTCTGCATTTTTTTCTCTGCACATTCTGCCTCTAATGTGCAATTTCTTCTCAAATTTTGAGCACAGTTAACTTGACTGTAATTCTTCTACAAATTACAAAATTCTATACATTTTTTTTACTGTTCTGTGCGAATTCTCATTCCTACCCCCTCACTCATTCCCACCCATGTTGCTCATTCCCACCCCCTTGCACAACACACCACTCACCTCCCATTTCTCACCCCTCGGCCCCCTCACACTGCTCTCGGCCCTCACGGCTCTCACGTCCCCCACTCCCAACCCTGCACTAACGCACTCCCCACTCCCTCTTGCCCCCTCACTCGACTCCTTACCTCCTACCCACCCTCGGCCCCCTCGCACAGCTCCCCACTCCCCCTCGCTTGCTCACCCTCACCCTTCTCCCTCCCCTCTTCCTCGCCTCTACGCACAGTCCCTACTCACCCCACTCACCCTCACCCTTCCCCCTCCCCTCTTCCCCACCCCTACGCATAGTCCCTACCCATCCCGCTCACCCTCACCCTTCCCCCTCCCCTCTTCCCCGCCCCTACGCACAGTCCCTACCCATCCCACTCACCCTCACCCTTCTCCCTCCCCTCTTCCCCCAGCCCTACACACAGTCCCTACCCACCCTGCTCCCTCACCCTCTCCAACCACTCGCCCACCTCGCTCCCTCACCCTTCTCCCTCCCCTATTCCCTACGCTCTCCCCCTCCCCAACTAGCACAACCTCTCGCTCGATCCTCCCCTCCCTTGTTGGCTGCTCAACCTTCCCTCCCATCCCACGCAACTCTGCGTTCTATTTTAATTTGGCCAAAAATTTTATAAGTTTATTTTTTTTTTTTACAAATTGGCCTCCCCCAAAAATCACCTCCCTCAGTGGTCACCTCCCCAGGTAGTCACCTCTCCCAGAAATCACCTCCCCAAGAAAACGCCTCCCCCAAATAATACATCTGTTTTCTCCAATTTTTTTTACAAAAAAAAAAAAATGCAGAATTGAAACCAGAATTGAGTTTTACCCAGCAAAGTATTTGTTTTCCTTCAAAAGAATGCATTCTCTCATATCTATTGTAGGAGTTTTTCTCTCTCGGCAAGGAGAACTATCATGAATGGTCTCGGAAAATCAAACAAACACTCATTTTTAACGAGCTATGGAAAGGAATTTGTGAAGGAGAAGATGACCTTCCACCAGCAAAGCCCACTGCAGAGAAGGAGATCGCCATTTGGGAAAACAAGAACTGCAAGGCCTATGCCTTGATTGCAGCGTCCGTAAATGAAGAGGTGAGTCACCATATTACACTATTTTCAAATGCCTATCAAGCCTTGAGCAAGCTAAAAGAACTCTATGACTCACATTCAAAACTTGAAATTGTTCAATTAATGATTAAGTTGTTTAGTCTAGAATTGAAAAATGATGATCCTCTTACTTTAGCTTCAGAAGTAAGATCTATCATGCATGATATTAAGAGCAATAGTGAATATTTTGACATATCTCTTATAGCATATGTTAAGGCTTTGTATCCCACTTACTCAAATTATCTTGGGTCATTGCAAGCAAGTGGAAACCTTGTGAAAATTACTTTTGAGTCCCTCGAGAAAAAGTTTGCAAAAAGAGAGAAAGCTTTTGGAAATATGACCACCCATTTGACTTCTGAAGAGGATGTATGCTTTTCACATAAAGAGAAAAGTCATTCTCAAAATTCTTCTAGAGGAAGAGGTGGCCGAAGAGGAAGAGGAAGAATAAATTATAGAGGAAGGGGGGGCAGACAAACTCAAACTAAAAAATATGATCTTCATTGCATACGCTACAATAAAGACTGGCATGATGCATCTACATGCAAGATACCTTGGGATAAAATTGAGCAACAAAGGAATCAAGAAAAAGGTAAAACTAATGACAGAGACAAAGGTAAAGCACCTGAATCTGCTCATTTTTTTATAGCACATTGTAACAATGGAGTAACTAAGCACTTGTTTAATGTTTCATTTACTTCTTGGAGAAATGATTGGTTGCTAGATTCAGGAGAAACATGTCACATGACATTTAGAAAATATTTTTTTGAATAATTTATTGACAAAGTTGATGGAGTAGTATACTTCGCAGATAAATCCAAACTCAAGCGATCAGGGCTTGGCACAATCAAGCTTAAGTTGCTTGGTCTTCTAGATCATCTTCTACATCAAGTTCTATACCTCCCTGAGTTGAGGAGAAACTTGTTGTCCTTGGTCCACATCCGCAAGCAAGGACACTCCATTCACATGTTTGATGGCAAGGCTGAGGTCAGAAAAGCATCAGATCTCTCACTTGTCATGGAGGGAATAGAAGAAGGAAGACTCTTGAAGCTACAAGGTTCCTCTGCTCATACACAAAACTTTGCATTCAGTTCACATCATGATGAAGGTACATTCCCATCAAGTCTTTTATGGCATGCTATATTTGGACACTTAAACTATGACAACCTTCGATTGTTGAAGAAAAATGGTGTTAATGGACCGCCTACAATTCCTAGGAAACTTAAGTAATGTGATGCTTGTATTCTAGGAAAGCATAGCAAACAGCCATTTCATGATTCACATTCCAGAGCACATAGAAAACTTGAGCTTATTCATTCATATTTATGTGGCCCTATGCCTGTTGCTTCTGCAAATGGAGATAAATATATGATGACATTCATTAATTATTACACCAGAATCTGTTGGGTTTACTTATTGAAGAAAAAGTCTGATGCTTTTCAAACATTCAAGAATTTTCATGCATGGATTGAAAATGATGCACAAACTCATATTGGCTCTTTATATACTGATAATGGAAAATAATACACTTCAAACGAATTTGAAAATTATCTTTGTCAACATGGGATCAAACATCAAATAACTAAGCCCTATAATCCCCAACAGAATGGTGTAGCTGAAAGAATGAACAGGACAATTTTAAATATGGTTCACTCCATGATGTTTTTTAAGAATGTAAAATTGATGTTTTGGGCTGATGTAGTTCTATGTGTTGTATGCATAAAGAATAGGTGTCCTTCAAATTCAATCAGAAACAAAACTCCTTATGAAATGTGGCATGGCCACATTCCTTCGGTAAAGCATTTCAGGGTCTTTGGTTCCACCTGTTATGCTTTGATACCCAAGGTACAAAGGAATAAAATTGGTGCTAGAAGTCGAAAATGTATCTTCTTGGGGTATTCCAATACCTCCAAAGGATATCATCTCTATGATGAATTCAATAAGAATTTTTTAATAGCAAGAGATGTCATATTCATTGAATCTTCCAAGACTAATATTGTTGTTGAGCGGCAACTTGATTGCTTGGATAGATTCGCACATGCAAAGTATTTTCAAGAATTTGATAATCAGATTCCACATCTTGAAGGGGGGATTCCTATACTGGATCAATCTGTGGAATCATTTCCTGAAGCACTTTATCCCCCACCTGAAGAACCAACCACAGATGACACCTTGAACGATGTGATTGACAGAATTGAGAGATTGAATCTTGGTTCAATTCCAACTCAGTCAAATGAGCAGCCTGGGCCATCTCAGAAAGGTCCCCCCAAATGGATGACAAAGACACTAGAAAACATTCATCCCAATGATGTTGGAAAAATAGGAACAAGAAGTTCCACTAGACAAAATGAAGGTGATGTAGATAATTCTGATTCACCTGTTGATATGGATATTGCTTATAACTGTGAATTGATTTTGTCTACAGATCATGAACCAACTTCCTTCAAAGAAGCTGCTTCTCATGATGAATGGAATGAAGCAATGCAAAAGGAGTATGATGCCTTGATAAAGAATGGCACTTGGAAGCTAGTTGATCCTCCTTTGGGAAAAAAACCAATTGGTTGTAAGTGGGTCTACAAGAACAAGTACAAATCAAACGGCTCACTTGACAATCACAAAGCCAGGTTTGTGGCAAAAGGTTTTGCACAGAAAGAAGGGGTCAATTATGAAGAAAAAAAATTTCCCACGGCAAAACGTGCCACCATCCAGACTCTCTTTTCCTTAGCAACAAATAAGGTATGGAAGTCCATCAGATGGATGTAAAAACCACCTTTTTGAATGGATATCTAAAGGAGAAACTTTTTATGTCCCAGCCAAAAGGATTTTTTGTGAAGGGCCAAGAACACAAAGTATGCAAGCTTATAAAATCCTTGTATGGCCTCAAGCAAGCATCGCAAGCCTGGTATGAGAAATTAACAGAGCATCTTCTGAAACTTGACTTCAAACATTTTGATCTTGATGATGCAACCTTGTTTGTTAAGAAAGTTGGAAAAACAGTTGTATATCTTGTGGTGTATGTAGATGATCTTTTGATGACAGGGAACAATGAAAGTTACATTGCATCCATAAAGAAATAATTGAAGAAAGGTTTTGAAATGACTGATTTGGGTTATGTTCATTACTATTTGGGTATTGAAATAAATCAACATCCTAAATTTATATTTCTTTCCCAAAAGAAGTACATTGGAGATATTTTGAACAAGTTTGGCATGGATGAATGCAATCCCTTAACCACTCCAATGGAACAAAATTTGAAGCTCACATCCATTGAAGGGAAGGAATTCGAGGATGCAACGAAGTATATACAGCTTGTTGGAAGTCTTATCTAACTGACTACCACTAGACCAGACATCTCAGTTGTTGTTGGAATCCTCTCCAGGTTTATGCAAAAACCTTGTGAAGGACATCGGCCTGCTACAAAAATAGTTCTAAAGTACTTGAAGGGGACTCAAGACTTTGGACTCAAATATACACAGGTAGGAAATTTCAGCTTGATTGGATACTTTGATTCAGACTTTGATGGGGACAAGAAACTGACATGTCTACTTCAGGTTATACCATGAGTCTTGGATCAGGAGCTGTCTCATGGAGATCACGCAAACAGTTAGTTCCAACAGATTCCACCACCGAGGAAGAATATGTGGCAGCAGCTGAAGCAACAAAGGAAATTGTGTGGCTCAGGAAAATCCTTGAAGATTTGCAGATGAAACAAATGCATTCAACACCACTCATGATCGACAACACTTCTGCAATAAATTTTTCCAAGAACCCGAAGTTCCATGATCGAACAAAGCACATAAATACAAAATACCATCTGATTCAACATCATGTTCAGGCCAAAACCATCCATCTACATCATTGTTCCACAAATGAGCAGACCGCAAACATCTTCACCAAAGCACTTGGAAGAGAAAAGTTTTAAAAGTTCATAACGATGCTTGGACTCACCAACATCCCTTCAGATTAAAGGGGGGGGAATGTTGACACCTAATCCTAAGGGGTTGGGTGAGATTGTATATTATTTTAATTTAGCAAATAAGGAAGGCCAAGAGTCATTGGGAAGTGAATCCCAATAGCCTCACCTCCATGTATAAATACACACACAATCTACATCCAAAACACATTGAGTTTTGCGAAGTTACCTCCTGGTCTGACACTTTGAAATGTCGGTATCTTGCCTAAACATAGTTACCGATGAAATAGGTAACCTGACCTCAAAACGGGAACTCTAGCCCAAAAACTCTCAAAAAACATGAAAAAACACTTTCATGAGCAGATTGGGAGAAGGAGAGAAGGAGAGCTGGAGATTTTTCTGAGTAGTGAGAAGAAGGAGGGCAGCAGTGAAGAGATTTCAGCAAAGGTACAACAGCATTTATTGGCACACATACCGAGGCAGAAAATCCGTACAGCAAAGGAGAGGCAGTGTTTCCAAGTGAGGAGGCACAGAAATCGAGGAAGAGGGTACAACAGCAAGCACGCACTCCAAGGCACAAAAATTAGGCACATTTTTCAAGGAAGAGGGTGGCTGTCATTTTCGACACAAAAACCGAGGAAGAGGACATCAACTATAGCTCTATTTTTGGCACGGATTTCGAGAGAGGTTGCTGTACAAAATCTGTACAGTCCGTACAGCTAAGTACAACGGTTCTCACACGCTTCCCGAGGTGGTCGTACAACATTTAATGTTGTCCTAAGGTGCTGTAAATTTTCTGTTTTCTATTGTTGCTGATTTGGCACAATTTATGAGGTGGTGTGCAAGCACGGAAATCGAGATAAGTCTGTAAATTGGTTGCTGAAATTTTTTCTGAGTTTTTCCTGTTTCACTGTAAAAAGCAATATTCAGAAAAATAAAAGAGAAGCTCTCAAACTGGTTTTCCCCAAGAGTTGTAGGGGGTTTTTCCAGGGTCATGTTGACCAAAAATATCAGTGTTAAATGTGTTGAATGGCTGTTTTATGCTTGCTGATTTTTATTTATGCATTTTCCAGCATTCTGTAAATTTTCCAGAATTTGTGTTTTCAACAAAAAATTATTTTCCAGTTTGTTGAATGTAAGGATATGGGAAAGGGCATTTAACTATTTGGAGAAATAAGGTGAAACTGAAAACCGGGGTGGGAAACAGAAAATTTCTACATGGTATCGGAGCTTGAGTGCTGAAAGTGTAGTTTGGGACAGCAAGAAGAAAAATACAACCTGCTGATTTTTCACTCAGAAAATTCCAGCAAGCTGATTTTTCACACACAGAATTTTTATCTTTACTACAACAGTGCTATTTTTCAGTTTTAGGACAGCAGGATGTCATTGGGATTGAGGGTGGAGGATAGGTTGGATGGGCATACCAATTACAACGTTTGGAAGGAGAGAATGCAGAGTATCTTTGAGGAGGCAGAAGTCTGGGATATCATGGTTCATACCACACAGCAACCTGTTAATGTGCCTACTGATGCTACTCAGTTGGCAGCATATAATAGGAAGAACAACAAGGGTAAGAGACTGATTCTAGATGGAATCAAAGACCATTGCATTCCTCATGTGAGAGGAAAGAGAAATGCTCATGAGATGTGGACAACATTGTCCAATCTCTACCAAAGTACCAATGAGAACCGGAAAATGGTCCTGAAGGAGAAGCTGAAAACCATTAAGATGGGTAACACTGATAGTGCAGCTGGATATCTCACAAAGATTACTAATGTGAGAGATGATTTGGTAGCAATTGGAGAGGTCATTCCACCCACTGAGTTGGTGCGAATAGCAGTGAATGGCCTCCCCAGTTCATGGATGAACTTTGCTGATGGGGTTTGTGCACGTGAGACCCTTCCCACATGGGAGAGGTTTTGGGATGATTGCATTCAGACAGAGATCAGGAAAGGTCAGCTTGGGGCAGCCAAGCCAGTTGAGCAGGATGAGGATGTAGCACTGCTGGCAGGACGCAAGAAAGGCAAAGGGAAGAAGCAGGCTTCCACAAGCAATGGTGGGGGCAAAGGCAAAGGTAAAGGTAAACAGGATAACACACAGAAGGACTATTCCAAAGTGAAGTGTTGGAATTGTCAGAAGATGGGACACTATGCAATTGTGTGTCCAGAGAAGAAGAAGAAGAAGAAGGGGAAGAACTAGAGTATGGCAGCTTCAGCAGAGGTTGAGGACTTTGCAGATCGCTTTGAACGGGAGTTTGGGTTCATTGCGTGTGAGTCTTCTAGTGCAGGATTACCTGCCACACAGGTTCAGAGGGAGCATGCATTTCCCTCGATTAGCGGAGCATCTTCGGGTATCTGGTATGTGGACAGTGGGGCTTCACGTCACATGACAGGAGTCCGTGAGTACTTCTCAGAGCTTTCAGAGAGTGGCACTAATATAGAGGTAGTACTCGGTGATGACAGAGTTGTTAGAGCAGTCGGTGTGGGAACACTGACATTTCAGAGGGAGTCTAAACCTCCCTTGAAGGTGTCAGATGTTATTTATGTGCCAGGGATGAGGAAGAACCTCATATCCGTCTTAGCTTTGGAGGACAAAGGATATGAGATACTGTTCAGGGGTGGACAGGTGCTGATGTATCCCAGGGGCGCTCCAGCTGATTCAGCTAGAGTGATAGGTGTACGCCATGCAAAGGTGTACAAGTTTGCATTTCAGCCCCTTTTGGCATTGAGCAGTAGTACCGACAGCAGAGCTAGCAATTCTGAGCTGTGTGAGATTTGGCACCGCAGGATGGGACATATGTATCATGGAGCCTTGAGGAATTTGCGAGAGATCACTACAGGTGTGCCAAATTTTAGTACTAATCACTTTGATACTTGCAGAGGATGTGCGATGGGCAAGTTTGCCAAATCCCCTTTTCCCAGCAGTGACAGCAAAGCGACTGGGATACTTGATTTGATTCATTCCGATGTGAGCGGTCGGATGTCTCATGTTTCCTTGAGTGGATATGAGTACTATGTTTTATTCATTGATGATCACTCCAGGAGGACCCGTTGAAGATTGCAACAAGAAATAGTGAAGGAGACATCCTGAAACATTTTTCCTAATCCTAGTTGGAAATTGATCACCTAAACTAGGTGGGGGCCACACAGGTGATTTTTGTCGCAAAGTCTATTTTTAGACTATGTCTATTTTTAGACATATGGATCATGGTCTATGAGTTGCAGGATGCTATTTATGGATGATTGGTCGAGTTGGTAAAAATATATGGACCTCTATTTTTAGACATTGGACGGTTTCTATTTTTAGACTGCCGAGCTAAAAATAGAACAGTCAAATATTATTAACCCTTAATAATATTTAGACTATAAACATTATCTTATCCTCTTGGAGCACTTCAGCTTGATGCTTGGATGTGGCACATGCAGCTGACAGAAGGAAATACGCTTTTCCTAAGGGTTAGTTGAGCTATTGCATGGTTGACTTCAGTTAGAACTCATGTGGCATAGTTTGGTGGAGTTGATGAGACAGTTGGTGGAGTTGTGTTCGGTTTAACTTAGTTGAACTAGTTGTATTTAGTCTAACTGGAAAATACACTAGTGATGAGTGGTGTGAATTAATTATTAATTAATTCACTAATTATTAACTCATAAATCAACTAAAGAATACATCAGTTAACTGCAGTGCATGGACAGTTCAGTGGAGACCAGTGTTAGAGGTGGGTGAAAGGGTGAGTCTACTATCAGTTGTGACTATAGCCGTGCATGAGATTTGCACACACATTGATTGAGATTGCCAATGAGAATTGCGCAGTACAAGCCAGTGGGATTCGAACTTGGATCTCATCATTATTCATCTTGGATTGCGCAGTAGAGGCAGGCAGACAGGTGGAAGAGATTTGAACTTGTGACTTGTTCATATCTGAGCTAGTTTGTGTGTAACAATTGGAGATAGTGCTGAGAGCTTGTGAGGAGTTTGTGCTATGTATTGTTACATGTTCTCTATCATTATAATATACAGATAGTTGGGGGTTTTCAGCTGTAAGCTTTCCCCATTACATACTATGTTATATGTGTGCTTGATTATGTTTTAATGTGCGCATGTGACTGCTTCTAATTTCTGCAAATTGATGATCAAATGTAGAAGAGGTTATGTATTATGCATGAAGCTCAAATAGTGTGTAATCAGGATAATCTCTATGAATAATTCATCTATTATTCAAATTTCTACATGGTATCGGAGCGAAATTGATCATCGGATCTATTACAGTGATTACATTTTATTTCGGTAGACAGAGTCTGTACGAGGGCCAGGTAGCCTCTGGATCCATCCTTTCTTTGAAAGGTGATATATCTAGTAAATTCCCCTACAGTCGATCTCTGTGCTAGAAATAATTTTTTCTCACAGATCAGAAGCGGTTGAGTTTTGAGCTGGTGGAATTCGAATTTGCAGCAGTGTTTTCTTGGTGTCAAAGTCAAAATGTCTTATCAAGGATTGCGATTGGAGTATGCTCTTGAAGGCAGCTTGAATTATATTGCATGGAGAGATAGGATGGAGGCGGTGCTCGATGACAATGGGCTGAAGGAGTTCATAGATGTTGAAGTTCCAAAGCCTAGCGATGCAGCCTTGGTTGAGGCTTGGCAAAAGAAGACAACAAGGTGTCGAAGGATTCTGTTGGAGGGCGTGAAGGATCACATAGTATCCAGCCTGCATGGTAAGGCTTCTCCATTTTTGATGTGGAAAGCCTTGACAGATTTATTCCAAAGCAAGAGCGACCAGAGGAAGTTGGCGCTCAAGGATAAACTCAGGAAAATAAATATGGAGAAGAATGACACTATTCCGGTATACTTGACAAAGTTTGTCCACTGCAGGGATGAGCTTGGGAGTGTAGGAGTTAGTGTGGATGAAGAAGACTTGGTGAGCTTGGCTCTCCTTGGGCTTCCGAAGAGTTGGCATAGCTATGAGGACTCTGTCAATGGTCGGGAGAAATTTCCAGGATGGGAGCGACTTTGGTCGGATCTTGTGCAAGAGGAGATAAGGCGGAGTACCAGGGATGGATCTTCATCAAAGGCATCTGATGAAGAGGATTGTGCTTTGGTTGCCAAAGCAAAACATGGTATCGAAGTTAGTCTAGGCACTCAGTGAGACAAAACAAAGTTTGTTTTTCCACTGCAGGAGTTGTAAGAAGCTTATTGAGCAGATTTCTCTAGCAGAGAAATTTTTTTTAATTCAGTCAGTTTATTTTCTTTACTAGCACAGTTAAAGATGGCAGAAGCTGGAACTGGATTGAAAAATTCCCAACTTCCACAGTTTAATGGGAAGAATCATAGTTATTGGTCAATAACTATGAGAGCTTTTTTTGCTTCTCAGGAATTATGTGAGCTAGTTGAAAATGGCTACCCTGAACCTGCAGATGCAGCAGCATTGGCTGCTTTGACAACAACAAAAAGAGACCTGTTGAGAGATAACAGGAAGAAAGCCTCCAAAGCCCTCTTTTATCTCTTTCAATATATACATGAGAGTGTTTTCCCATGGATTACACCAACAACGAAGTCTAAGGAGGCATGGGATATTCTCAAGATTGCCTATCAAGGCATGGAGAAGGTGAAGACAGCAAAATTGCAGATGCTGAGGAGAGACTTTGAAACTCTCTTAATGAAGGAATCTGATACAATAGATTCATTCTTCACTCATGTTATTGGGTTGATGACCCAGATAAGATCTCATGGAGAAACTCTTGAAGAAAGAAGGATTGCAGAGAAGATCTTGAGAAGTTTACCCTCAAGATTTGAAGATATAGTGGTAGCAATAGAAGAGACAAAGGATCTCTCATAGTTCACAGTAGATGAACTAAGTGCTTCTCTAATGTCTCATGAACACAAACTGAGCAGAGGAACAGATTCCTCATTAGATAAAGCATTCAAGACTCAAATGTCTTTTGGCCGAAGCAGAGTTCGAGGAAGAGAAAATAACAGAGGTCAAGGTAGAACCCAAAATAGAGGCAGAAATAATCCTACTAGCACAAGCGGAAGGAGCTTCAATCAAAACTAGGATGAAGGTTCAATAAAATAGCAAGCTCATGGAAAAAGGTATGATAAATCCCAAGTCCAATGTCATTATTGCAAGAAATTAGGCCATTATGCCAATGAATGTAGGAAAAAGAAAAATGACATGAATAATAGGAAAAATTCTAATTTTGCAAAAGAAGAAGATAAGAGCCCAAATATTGTGCTGTTAACATGTAACATTGCACAAGACAAACAAGATGATGTTTGGTTCTTAGACTCAGGTTGTAGTAATCACATGACTGGAAACATAGAAATGTTTGCCAATCTTGATGAAAGTGTCAAATCTGAGGTAACGAAATGAACTGATAGTAAAATATCTGTCAAGGGTGTTGAAAATGAAACAAGATGATGGAGCTTAGTGAAAAGAAGTCACCTTCACTAAGTGGGCCCGCAGGCTATTTTTGGCACAAAGTCTATTTTTAGACTATGTCTATTTTTAGACATATGGATCATGGTCTATGAGTTGCAGGATGCTATTTATGGATGATTGGTCGAGTTGGTAAAAATAGATGGACCTCTATTTTTAGACATTAGGCGGTTTCTATTTTTAGACTGCCGGGCTAAAAATAGAACAGTCAAATATTATTAACCCTTAATAATATTTAGACTATAAACATTATCTTATCCTCTTGGAGCACTTCAGTTTGATGCTTGGATGTGGCACATGCAGCTGACAGAAGGAAATACACTGTTCCTAAGGGTTAGTTGAGCTATTGCATGGTTGACTTCAGTTAGAACTCATGTGGCAGAGTTTGGTGGAGTTGATGAGACAGTTGGTGGAGTTGTGTTCGGTTTAACTTAGTTGAACTAGTTGTATTTAGTCTAACTGATAAATACATTAGTGATGAGTGGTGTGAATTAATTATTAATTAATTCACTAATTATTAACTCATAACTCAAATAAAGAACACATCAGTTAACTGCAATGCATGGACAGTTCAGTGGAGACCAGTGTTAGAGGTGGGTGAAAGGGTGAGTATGACTATCAGTTGTGACTATACTTGTGCATGAGATTTGCACACACATTGATGGAGATTTCCAATGAGGATTGTGCAGTACAAGCTAGGGGATTCAAACTTGGATCTCATTCATTCACATCTTGGATTGCGCAGTAGAGGCAGGCAGACTTGTGGAGAAGATTTGAACCTGTGACTTGTTCAAATCTGAGCTAGTTTGTGTGTAACTTTTGGAGATAGTACTAAGTACTTGTGAGGAGTATTGTACTATGATTGTTACATTTTATCTATCATTATAATATACAGATATTTGGGGGTTTTCAGCTGTATGCTTTCCCCATTACATACTGTGTTATATGTGTGCTTGATTATGTTTTAATGTGCTCATGCGACTGCTTCTATTTCCGCATATTGATGATCAATTGTAGAAGAGGTTATGTATTATGCATGAAGCTTAAATAGTGTGTAATCAGGATAATCTCGGTGAATAATTAAGCTATTATTAAAATTTCTACATGGTATCAGAGCAAGAATTGATCATCGGATCTATTACAGTGATTGCAATTTATTTCGGTAGACAGAGTCTGTAAGCGGGCCAGGTAGCCTTTGGATCCATCCTTTCTCTGAAAGGTGATATATCCAGTAAATGCCCCTATAGTCGATCTCTGTGCTAGAAATAATTTGTTCTCACAGATCGGAAGTGGTTGAGTTTTGAGCTCGTGGAATTCGAATTTGCAGCAGTTTTCTTGGTGTCGAAGTCAAAATGTCTTTCAACGGATTACGACTGGAGTATGCCCTTGAGGGCAGCTCGAATTATGTTGCATGGAAGGACAGAATGGAGGCAGTATTAGATGATAATGGGTTGAAGGAGTTCATAGAGGCTGAGGTCCCAAATCCTACTGATGCTGCTCAAGTTGAGGCTTGGCAAAAGAAGATGGTGAAATGTTGAAGGATTCTGTTGGAGGGCGTGAAGGATCACATTGTATCCAATATGCATGGAAAAGCTTCTCCATACTTGATGTGGAAAGCATTGACAGATTTATTCCAAAGCAAGAGCGACCAGAGGAAGTTGGCGCTCAAGGATAAACTCAGACACATAAAGATGGAGAAAGGCGACAGTATTCCTAAGTACCTCACGAAGTTCATCCAATGCAGGGATGAGCTGGGAAGTGTGGGGGTGACTGTAGATGATGAGGCATTGGTGAGCTTGGCTCTCTTTGGTCTTCCGAAGAGTTGGCATGCCTATAAGGATTCTGTCAATGGTCGGGAGAAATTTCCAGGATGGGAGCGACTTTGGTTGGATCTTGTTCAAGAGGAGATAAGGCGAAATACCAGGGACGGATCTTAATCAAAGGCATCTAATGAAGAAAATTGCGCTTTGGCTGCCAAAGCAAAGAAGGGGAAGAGCAAGAAAGCTTCTCATTCCGGTGCGAAAGGCAAGAAGCAGGACATGTCCAAGGTGAAGTGTTTTCACTGTCACCAGCATGGACATTATGCCACAAATTGTCCGCAGAAGAAGAAAAATAAGCATGATGCTGGATCTGCAGTGGGAGAGGCCTTAGCCTCGTAGTTTGAGCTGGATTTTTCACTGATCGCATGCTTGGTCTCAAGTGTGATGGGATTAGTATGGTTCTTGGATAGTGGTGTGTCTTTTCACATGACTGGAGATCGAGATATGTTTTCAGATCTGGATGAGAAAGATCTTGGAGTGCACATCAAGATGGGTGATGATGGTAGATACAGTGCAACCGGTATCGGTACCATTTCCTTTGAGAGGGAGTCTGGTAAACCCTTCGTATTGAAGGAAGTGATGCATGTTCCAGGATTGAAGAAGAATCTGATCTCTGTGGCGATGTTAGAAGACAAGGGGTACGATGTTGTCTTCAGTGAAGGAAAGGCTTTCCTGCGCAGTAAGACAACTGGAGAAACCCGGAAGATAGGGGTTCGAGTCAAGAACCTTTATCAGTTGCAAGTAGATGGCTGCGCAGCAATGGCATGCAAGGCGGAAGGAGTGGTGAGTCGGGATGATGGCGAGCTGTGGCACCGGAGATTGGGCCACCTTCACCATGGAGCTTTGAAGATACTGCAGCAGATTTCTACTGGGCTTCCTAAGGACACTCTTGCGCAGTCAGATCAGTGCAAGGGGTGTACCTTGGGAGAATTTGTGAAAGCCACCTTTCACGATAAGGATAGTCGCACCACGACGATCCTTGAGAGAATTCACACAGACATGTGTGGACCTTGCTCAGTAGCTTCGACAGCAAAGCACAAGTACTATGTGATCTTTGTTGATGATTTTTCTCGGAAGTGCTGGATCTTCTTCATGGAGAAGAAGAGCGAGACATACTCAAATTTTTGTGAGTTCAAGGCGCTGGTTGAGAAGGAATCGGGGAAGCATGTGAAGGCTCTTAGGAGTGACAATGGTGGAGAATTCATCTCTGCTGAATTCAAGGACTTTTGCAGCGCAGAAGGAATTCAGAGAGAGCTCATAGCACCCCATAACCCACAACAGAACGGGGTTACTGATCGGAAGAACAGAACGATCACGGGTGCTGCACGGGCGATGTTGCATGATCAGGGCCTACCCCTTCACTTGTGGGTGGAGGCATGCAATACTGCAATATATGTGCAGAACCGTTGTCCTCACAAGATACTTGGCATGAGTACATCGGAGGAGGAGTTTTCTGGTAAGAGGCCTGATATTTCCCATTTGAGGATTTTTGGTTCACCTGTCTACATGCATCTGACGAAGGATGCCAGGAAGAAGATGGATCCGACCGCAGAGGTTGGGATATTTGTGGGGTACACTGATACACCCCACAACTATCGTGTGTATTTTCCAGACAGTCACAAGACTGTTGTGCGATGGGATATCAAATTTCAGGAGGAGAAAGCCATGTAGTGTTTGCTTGAGAGGGAGCCACACTTGCATGCAAATGAGGAGCTATTAGTTCCTAAGAATGAGCTTCAGGATGTGGATTCACCACAAGACGAAGTTCATGGAGTGGAAGAGACCACTCATGCAGTGCCAACCATAAGAGGGTGCAAGCGCACTACAGAAGTTGAGCGACTGGCTTAAGATGCAGAGAAGGTTGTAGGACCTCATACAACACAACGCAGACAGAGACAATCATCGGACTGGTACACTGGATACATGGATCTTGTGAGAAAATGTGTCGTGACAGAGCCATCCTCTTTCGAGGAAGCTGTGGAGGACCCCGCATGGGTAGATGCCATGGTGGAAGAGTATGATTCGATTGTCAGAAACAGTGCATGGGAGATTGTCCCGCGACCGGAGGGGAAATCAGTGGTGGGTTCGAGATGGATATACAAAGTGAAGCAGGTGGCTGACGGGAGTGTGGAGAAGTACAAGGCAAGATTTGTTGCCCGAGGCTTCTCATAGATAGAGGGGATCGATTATGAGGAGACCTTTGCACCTGTCGCAAGGTATTCTTCCATACGGACGATCCTAGCTCTCTCAGCGCAGATGGGGTGGCACATCCATCAGATGGATGTGAAGACTGCGTTCCTCAACGGGCTGAGGAGGAGGTGTACATAGAGCAGCCCGAAAGTTTTGAGATTTTCTTCAGCGTTGAGTCAGAGCAAGTGAGACCAAGAGAGCATCAGAGGGATTGAAAAATCACTACAAGCAAGGCTGGCCATGTGAGACAAAGATTTCTACCGTACTTGGATTCTCCAAGAGGAGGATCCTAACTCCGTAATTGCATTGTGCGGAGGGAAGTCACATAATGCATCAGATAGATTATTTGATTTTGACAGGATGAGCCGTTGATACTTGCATGCAGACGAGCAAGAGAGTTTGAGATGAAGGACTTGGGCCTTCATTATTTCCTGGGATTGGAAATTTGGCAACGCAGTGATGGAATGTTTGTTTCTGAGGGTAAGTATGCCCAGGAGATATCGGAGAAGTTCAACATGCATGGCTGCAAGCCTGTTGATACTCCTCTTCCTGGAGGTTGGAGGAAGGAGGATGCTACTTCAGCAGAAGTAGTGGATGCCACTGTTTATCGACAGTTGGTTGGGTTGCTTATGTATCTGGTCAATACACGACCTAATATATGCTATGCCGTTAACTAGCTTTCACAAGCTATGGTTAAGCCTACCAAGCTCTTCTGGAAGGCAGGCAAGCATGTATTGCGTTATCTTAGAGGCACATTGGGATATGGCTTGTGGTACAGACAGGAGGATGAGGTGAAGCTGTGTGGCTTCACGGATGTAGATTGGGTAGGGAGCCCAACGGACAGAAATAGCACATCTGGAGGCATCTTCAGTATTGGGTCGACATCAGTTTCTTGGTATAGCAAGAAGCAGAGATCCGTGGCAGTCAATTCAGCAGAGGCTGAGTATATGGCAGCAAGCTTGGCTACATGGGAGGCCATATGGATGAGGAAAATCCTGGTCGGGTTGTTCGGGTCACACTTGGAGCCTACTGTGATTTATTGTGATAACCAGAGTTGCATTAAACTCTCAGCTAATCCAGTATTTCATGATAGATCCAAACACATCGACATCAGGTACCATCATATCAGAGATTGTGTGTAGCGGAGAATCATGTTACTTTCATATATTCCCACGGAGGATCAGGATGCTGATATCTTAACGAAGGCGCTCACCAGAAGAAAATTCGAATACCACAGAGGCAGGATAGGGGTTGTAGATAATCCATATCTTGTTGAGAGGGAGTGTTGAAAATGCAACAAGATGATGGAGCTTAGTGAAATGAAGTCGCCTTCACTAAGTGGGCCCGCAGGCTATTTTTGGCGCAAAGTCTATTTTTAGACATATGGATCATGGTCTATGAGTTGCAAGATGCTATTTATGGATGATTGGTCGAGTTGGTAAAAATAGATGGACCTCTATTTTTAGACATTGGGCGGTTTCTATTTTTAGACTGCCGGGCTAAAAATAGAACAGTGAAATATTATTAACCCTTAATAATATTTAGACTATAAACATTATCTTATCCTCTTGGAGCACTTCAGTTTGATGCTTGGATGTGGCACATGCAGCTGACAGAAGGAAATACGCTTTTCCTAAGGGTTAGTTGAGTTATTGCATGGTTGACTTCAGTTAGAACTCATGTGGCAGAGTTTGGTGGAGTTGATGAGACAGTTGGTGGAGTTGTGTTCGGTTTAACTTAGTTAAACTAGTTGTATTTAGTCTAACTGAAAAATACACTAGTGATGAGTGGTGTGAATTAATTATTAATTAATTCACTAATTATTAACTCATAACTCAACTAAAGAACACATCAGTTAACTGCAATGCATGGACAGTTCAGTGGAGACCAGTGTTAGAGGTGGGTGAAAGGGTGAGTCTACTATCAGTTGTGACTATGGCTGTGCATGAGATTTGCACACACATTGATTGAGATTTACAATGAGGATTGCACAGTACAAGCCAGGTGGATTCGAACTTGGATCTCATCATTCACATCTTGATCAGCAAGAGAGGCAGGCATTTTTGGAGAAGATTTGAACCCGTGACTTGTTCAAATCGAGCTAGTTTGTGTGTAACTTCTTGGAGATAGTACTTGCTCTGTGAGGAGTATTGTACTATGATTGTTACATGTTCGTATCATTATAATATATGATAGTTGGGGTAGCTATATTCTTTTCCCCATTACATAACAAGTTATATGTGTGCTTGATTATTTGGTTATGTGCGCATGCGACTGCTTCTATTTCCACATATTGATGATCAATTGTAGAAGAGGTTATGTATTATGCATGAAGCTTAAATAGTGTGTAATCAGGATAATCTCGGTGAATAATTCAGCTATTATTCAAATTTCTACAAAGGGTAAGGGCAGAGTCAGTATCCTGGCAAGAAATGGAGAACAGAAGATTGTGCTAGATGTATACTATGTACCTAGTCTGAAATGTAATATTTTGAGCATTGGAAAACTCATTGACAAAGGTTATAATGTGTTCTTCAAAGATGATGTGTGTAAATTAAGAGACATACCTCCAAGCAAGAAGGTCATTACAGAGGTGCAGATGATCAACAATAGAATGTTTCCTCTCAAAATCAGGGCAGATTTGAAGGAAGGAAGTAATATTGCAGCTGTAACACAAGAAGTCTTTCAAGAGGAAGTGAAATATGAGAACTGGTTATGGCACTTAAGATTTGAACATCTCAATTTCGGAGGCTTGAAATTGTTGCACAGAAAGGGAGTGTTAAAGGGATTACCTTTGATTGAGAAACCGGACAGCCTTTGTGAAGGCTGCATCTTGGGCAAACAACACAGAGAAATTTTTCCAACAGGAAAGTGTATAAGGGAAAAAACACCCTTGGAAATAGTTCACTTTGATGTGTGTGGACCGATGAAAACACCATCGTTTGCTGGAAAAAAATATGTTTTGACATTCATTGATGATTACACCAGAAATACATGGGTGTATGTGTTGAAACAGAGGAGTGAAGTGTTTGAAAAGTTTTTCCACTTCAAAAATCTTGTTGAGAAGCAGTGTGGGCACCATATCAAAGTTCTTAGAACTGGCAGAGGTGGAGAGTACATCTCCAAAGACTTTCTGCGTTTTTGCAGAGAGAATGGCATACAAAAGTGTTACACAGTAATTTGTCACCGTCCCTACCATTCCCCGTCCCGCACAATGGAGGACCCATAACGTGACCTGTGAACACTGTCATGCACTGAAAACATCATCATTGCATCCCTCTGAGTATGAGCTTCATTTCCCCTTGAGACATCTCCTTGCAAAATCCATGAAAAACAGCTCTTTTTGCATTGGCGCGGGTAGACAGTTCAGTACTCGCGCCACTCAGGGAAATCCTGTAAAGATCCATCAAAAAGACCCACACAGGGGCAATGTTTAAGTCTAGAACCATACAGAGACAAATTGCAAACTTAAAACAGTGCCATAGCAAAAAAACAAAAACCTGGGCCTGAGCAAGATCACTCGTCCGGTTCCACTTCCTCGACTCTGCACCCAAACTCATCAGGTTCTCCATCAGAATTGTAGAGGTCCGCAGTTGTGTGAATGATCTTGTTAGCAGCAGGGGTGCTCAGTCCATCGCCCGGATGTTGTTGGTGCGTAGCGTTTGCATGACCCCGGTCTTGAATTGCATTCTGCTGCTCTTCCTGAATCATCTCGATATCCATATTCACTCCAATGCCCTGTTCATCAACATCCTCGGTGCTGGCTCTGTTCCGTGCCGACATTTCTTCATCATGCTGCCCATCAAGACCGACCCGCTCTTCATCAACCTGCGTCCCAAGACCAGCCCTCCCATCATCATACGGGGTTTCTCGGAACACTATGGTGACAGTGGCTGTAATACATGGGCGATTCAAAGCACTTTGAAACACAAAATGCCGGGTTTGAGAGTGAGCCGGAGCATTCTGGCCGATGGTGTTCCAGCTCTCAGACCTTAGAATACGCCCACGAACAGCGTGAGAAGTGCTGGCCGAGCCAGTAAAATCCGTAGCCGAGGTGCTAGAAGACGGGGAGGAGCACCTGTAAGCCCTCCTAGAAGGACCCCGACGGCATCGCATTCTGTGCCTTAAACGAGGCATGCTGTCAATCGTAGCAGAGAAGCTTGGGAAATGCGAAGAACCAAGCTGAGCGTTGGTGGAGTGAGAGCGCGTGGGAGCTATGGAGAAGCTGAGCAGGTTCTCAAGCCAAATCCTGGACTGATGCATACAGTTACCTGCAATGGAGAAATGAACATTGTCGCCCAAGACAATGCAACCATGAAGATTGGTGCGCTTGCCAGTGACGGTTCTCTCGGAGGGGAGCCTCACAGTGGGCGAACAATACACAGCAGAAGGCCGAGGGAAACTGCTATAAGCCTGCTCTCTCTCCATTCTGCAATCAAAAGCCTCGAAGCTGTTGCCGTCCTAGCAAATTAACTGCGCCATGGATGGAGTAATGACCAGATCTTTGTTACCCTGCGTGGAATTCTCTCGAATTGCGTTTGGAGACTTGTTAATCGCGCTCATTAAGTTTCGACTTAAATGTTTCACGCCTGAGTACAGTCGCCAGACGTTTGCCATGCGATGAGGCCAGCTGCAAACCTTATTGCCGTCTGGCTTCCTCTTGTTTCCTATGTTAATCACCCGCATCCGGGTTTTCTGCTTCATTGTGGAGCAGTGAGTAGTATTCTTGTCTTTGTTCCTCATTTTGAAAAAACTCAGGTGTGCCTGTGATGAGGTAGTGTTCACTGTCAACTCCAGCATTGGCAAGAAGATCGGCCACCTTGTTCCCTTCTCTTCTTGTATGTTTGAAAGTGATAGCCCTGTTTTTGAGGATCCAATCCTCAATGTTTTGCAAGCGTGTTTCCAATCTCCAACTTTGGGCCATTTTCTGTGCAGGTACTCCGTTGAGAAGCTTTTGGGCCATGTTAATGAGGATTTGAGAATCCCCTTCAATTTCCAGGGGAAGAAGGTTTAGTTGTTGAGATAGAATCAGACCCTGATGGAGACCTTCAAGTTCAGCCGAATTGTTTGTGTCCCAACCAATCTGGCCCAAATATATAACTGAGGGAGTGCCTTTGTGGTCTCTGATAATGCCTCCGTACCCAGCTTTGCCTGGATTACCCTTGGAAGCTCCATCAAAATTGAGTTTGAAGGTGTGCTCCCGAGGGGGAATCCATGTTCTCTTGCTTTTATCAACTTGTGGAGATTTACTTCTTGTTTCAGAGTAGTGAAGGTTAAATCTCCAATTGTCCCAGATTGACTTTTCCTTGGCCGTGGTGGGGAGATCATTTGCATCCCATGAGCGCAAGTTGAGGGATTCTTCTAGGTTGTGATGGAAGGTTTGCCATATAGTTTCCAGAGGTGTGATTTGATCTCTGAAAATTCGCTTATTGCGCTCCTTCCAGATGGACCATAAAAGAAGCCCCGGGATAAGGCTCCAGAGGTGGTTGAGGATATCACTATTGTAGGGGTGCTGATGCCAGTCTCTAATGGTCTTGGTGAGATCTTCTGAGGGTCTTCAATTCCTTTGGCATCGAAAGCTGGCTTTTTCCCATAATTGTCTTGCTAAAGGGCATTCATTCAGTAAATGTCTCTGCGTTTATTCTTGGGCCCTACAATTGAGACAGATTGATGGGCCTTGAAAGCCTTTTTTGGTAAGGTTATCCCATGTAAGAATTTTTTGATGCCCGATAAGCCATAAGAAAACTGAGACTTTTGGCCATATCCAGGGTTTCCATATGTTATCCCATATAGGATCCTTGGATCCGGGGTCATGAGTTATTAATCTGTAAGCTTCTTGTGAGGAGAATGTACCTCTGGGCATGTAACCCCATCTTAATATATCCTGATGTGGAGAGACTCTGGTACTTCGGCGTTTGAGTTCTGCATTTAGAGCTGCCTGATCCTGTTCCCCAATGTGATCCATAATGTGCTCCGCCAATTTCCATTGTCGATATCCCTGTATTTCATTAGCTTCCCAATATTGGTGAACCGTTTCTGTTTGCTGTCTTTCCCAATCCGGTCCTGGGGGGGGGGTTGTAAGTATTAGTAATCTTTGGGAATTGATCCCAAGCATCTGTCCAGAATCTAGCGATTTTCCCATTTCTTAGTTCCCAGAAGCTGTGCTTCTGGATCAATAGAAAGTGATGTTTAGCTGCCATCCAGATAAGAGAACCTTTCTCCATGGGTGTGAGCCTTATTAGTTCCTCCGGAGGTCTGTGGTTAGCATATTTTGCAGTCCATATAGTTGCCCAAGGTTTGCTAGGGGACTTTAGCCAGTTCCACCAGATTTTCGCTCCCATAATCTCATTACTGTGGGCCGGATCTCTTAATCCTAAGCCTCCTTGCACCTTAGGCATGCAAACCAGAGACCATTTGACTAGAGCCCATTTGTTATGAGAATCCTTGGATCCCCATAAGAATTTCCTTTGTAGATTTTTGATTCGTTTTAGAACCCACTTGGGAGCAGCCATAATAGAGAAGAGGTACAGAGGGAGGGCTTGTAGCACAGATTTTATGAGAATGACTTGACTAGCAGTGTTGAGAGTTCTGTAGGTCCAAGATGAGAGGCGAGCCTCTATTTTGTCTAGAAGATCTCGCCAAGAGGAATGTTTTAAGGCAGA
>CM076579.1:1255761272-1255892236 GCA_034641835.2 Pinus albicaulis | reverse complement strand
AGATCCTTGTACCCATAGTATCTAGTGACTTATAAAATGATTGCCAAAACAATGCCTTTGCTATGCATGTAAGAACACCATCTGTATAATGAGGGAGATGTAATATTGTCTGAGAAGCAGATTTATATAGAGTGGTCCAAGATTGTGTATTTATGGAAGATACAAATGATTTTGGCATGAAACATGTATCCAAGATTTCAATGTGCCTTATTTCAGAGCCCATTGATGATTTACTATGAAACCTAAACTTTCAAAACAAACACATTGAAATCACATGATCTCCATCATGAATATCATAAATATTAACTGTCTTTTGGGCGCTGGCAGTAGATACCATAATAGGCCCACATGGCCTGTACCACCAATGTTGATTCTCTGGCACAACATTTGCAAAGCCAAAAATTTCTCCCCGAGACATCCCTCTCTGCAAAAATTGGAGAGATGGTACTGGACGTTGAAGTGAAGGCCTCTGATTTAGTATGGAATGCCATAATTTCTTTATTATAAAAGTCCCATGAACAGAAACCTGATTCCAATGTACAACCTACAGATGCTGCCACAACATATTTACCAGAGCGACCATCTGAACCAGCTGCTCTGATCAACCAACAATCACCCCACATGTTTGGGGTAAGCCCATATGGAGCTTTATATTCAGCCTTCTCATGGAGATTGGAAAAAAAAAATACTGAGTATTGCTCAAACATCATCTGCCCTTTATGTTAAGGGAAAATTTAAAGAGTGCATAAATATTCTTGAAATCCCAATCATAGTTTCTAGAAAATTTCAACAGTTTTTGAAATGAACTACATCCTATTTAAACTACATCAAATATTTAGGAAAATCATTTTTTTAAATAGAAATTGGTGAATTTTATTTCAAATATAGAAATTTAAACCATGAGAATAATCTAACCCCTAGGATTTTCCCAATTTCTAATAGAAAATCCCAAAATGTATAAATTATAACACCCATAAACGCCAAAATTAAGTACAATAATTAAAACCTCCACACCTCTGAATTTTCTATATCGTGAAAAGAGCAGCATCCATCATCATGGGAAATCAAAACCGATTCTCCTTCTGATACAAACTAGCCTGCAGTAGATGTCTTATGGCTGAGTTGATTCAATCGATCACAGGAAACCTCTTCAGTTTCTTCAATATTGCCAAAATGCTCTAGCTTGTTTTCCTTATCATCATCAAAGTCCATATTTTTAGCACATTGAATTAGTTGGGGTTCATTATGATCAGGTCCAGTGCCTATTGCAGAGCTCTGGAGTTCCAATCCAATATTGGAACTACCATACTCGTTCCCATTAGAGATTGTAAATCCTGCTTCTGGCTTTAATTCGGTAAGTTCAAGAGCACTAGAACTAGATTTAGTTGATTTAGACTTGGTATAGTTGTCCTCTGATTTGTATTCCAATACAACACTATACTTGTGCTTCAACACAAACATAAATTCTGCAGCAATGGGATCTTCATCTATGGGGATTATGGATCTGCCCTCAAAAACATCCCGAATATCTTATTCATTTTCATTCAACTGATCATGCAAATCCACCCTCATCTTCAACACAGCAAGTTGAACTAAAGGCCGATTTTTCAGTAATTTATGGTGGGGGTAAAGCCTGTCTTCCAGATCTTGACTATTTAAGCATTTAATTGATTTTTTTAGAGACCTGACCATAGAATCAAATGAATCTTGTGAATCCTACGAAATAATAAAAAATAGTAAGGCCATTATTTATTGGTTTGAAATAATAAACAACATGAAACAAACCCACATAATTATTAAATTATTTAAAGACAATAATTCCTACATATTAAAATATAAAGTTATAACATACCAGCTCATACTCGAACATAACATCTATATCAATATTCTTCTTCTGTATCTTCTTGATATTCATCCAACTGATCAACATCTATATCAACATCTGATTTAGAAACGGTGTTGAAATGATTGACCATGTCATCATCATCATCAATTATGTCATTTTCAATAATATCCTCATCGACATCATCAATAATTGTCGCCTCATCTCCTATGCCTGGTTCATCTTATAAGATATCTTCTTCGTCTGTCAATGCATCTGCCTGCTCATCTACCACTGCATCATCTTCTTCTTGATCAATATCATCTTCTTCCTCTACAGTATACTCTATTGGCCTTCCTCTTGGTTCATATCTAATAGCAAATGACCATTCGTTCTCACCTGGAACCTTTGAGTAAAAGACTTGTTCGCATTGACTTGGAAAAACATAGCGATCTTTTCCTACTTCAAATTGTGATGTTTTAACCATTGGAAAACCATTTTCATGTTGAATAAGTGTTCTATCATCATCACGTACATTCATTCGTAACCTATACCATTTGACGTCGAACAAAACTATTTTGAAGGAATTAAAGTCACACTCAGCTATATCTTCTAAGAACCCATAATATCTATTTTCAGATTCTCGAGGATGTTTGTCACTCCTGGAGGAAACATTAGTGACCTGGAATACTGTAGTTATCCCACTATCAGAATTTTTCCTGTTATCATCCAACTGTTTAACGCGAAATTTACGACCATTGCACCACATAGCCTTGTTGTGTTTCAACTGCAATATGCCAAACATGAAAAATATTCATTCTCAATTAATAATTAATCATATAATTTACACAACATGAAAAATAACTGAAAAATCAAACTTGTTGTCACATTATAAATATAGTATAAAATAAGTAATGAATAAAATAGGTGAATTAATTGTTTACCTTTCTATCTTTCAAACCATATGCTAAATCGATTTCCATGTTCCTAACATTTCCATATCCACTACGATACGCTTCTCTAATCAATTCATCCAGTAGTTGCCATGATAACCTACCATTGTTACGTGCTTTACATGTTTCAATCCATTCACTCATCCACTCAAGATTGTTTTCAATGTATAAAAGTAGTGCCTCATAATCTTGAGAACCTGAATAAAAAAAACAATAATTCACCAATATTAATAAATATTAATTATAACCGTGGTAAATTATATTAATTATTAAACTATGAAAGAATAAGACCTAAATGAATATAATGATCATATACATGATGTAAAAAAAAGAAACATTATATGTATTATACATAATAAATCTTTTACCTCTCACTTTCTTCATTCTACCTTTTCCCAACAGGTGCTTCACTTAAAATTTTTTGATGGAGTTCACATCCCAAATGCAATCCACAACCTTCATGGCTACCGCAGCTAATATAGGAAGATAATGACTAATATACACCATGGATTCATATACCACATATCCCTCCACCATAGAACCCTCAGGTCGTGCTCTTTGTCTAACCAAAGCCTTGAAGGATTTTAGGTGCCTCTTCACCATCCACATTGACCTTGTATGTACTGGTCCACACATTTCAATCTCCTCAACTTGGTGTATCACGTAGTGTTCTTGTGCATTGAAAAATATTGGAGGTAGATAATTTTGCATTTCACACATTAGCTGAGGAATTTCTCTCTTCCAATACTTTATTTCATCTTGATGGATTTCTTTCAATGACAACCATCTGCAAATCATTACGCAAGGTTATTTCAATGAAACATAATGTATATTTCATTACAAGTAAATTAATAAATCATTTCATCAAGTACGAAAAGAAATTGTAGCAATTAGATTTTGCGTATAAATCAAAACTACTTACCTCATGTATTTACTAAGACCATATATAACTTGTTTGACATTGTTGTCGAATTCGTTTGGGAGAGATAAAGGTAGAACATACTATAACAATAAAAAATGAATCTTTATTGGTTTCCAAATTAAACAGAAAAAAGGAAAATTTAAAATATGTATTCAAGCAATAACATACAAAAATGTATACCAAAAAAATTACCTTAACAAAGGTATGTCAATCATGTGTTTTCACCCCACTGAAGTCACCTTTCTTCGTTAAGATATTATTTATGTTTGAAGCAAAACTTGTTGGAAATTTAATTCTTCTAACGACCTCTTTTACATCATTTCTTTGTTGTTCTATTAATAACCATGGAATATTATTATAATTTCGACCTCCATTGTTATTTGATCTATCGATCACACTTTTCATTGCATGATTCGATTTCTCAATGTCAACACAAATTTTGTCAATTTTATCTCTATCATGTGCACCATCTATGGTTCGCCATAACGTTTCTGTCACATTCTTCTCGACATGCATTGTATCAAACAAATGAGCTATTTTTAGGTCCTCATAGTAGGGAAACCTCGCGAATTGAGAAGGATAACATTTCATTCTAGGTGGAAGTACAATATTAGTACCTTCACAGTGACGATGACCTTGATATCAAAGAATAAAATAAATCAGAACAATATTAATTATAAAATACAATAAAATGAATTCATTAGTTAAAACAAAAATTCCAAACATTACATAAACAAATAATATATATATATATATATATATATATACACACAAATTACGTACCAGCTGCTTGACGATTATTAATTCTGTTATATTCCAACATCCACAACTGAGGTGTCATTCTTTGTGTTTTTAATCCAGTTTCTTCTTTATCATTGAAAAGATGTTTTTCAGTAGTACGATACTTATGCTTCCTAGGGAGGAAGTGCCTAAACTCATCAAACACCATCTTTCTTAAGTCTAGCAAATGACGATACTTCATCGTAGGGCCACAAACTGGACATGGAAATCTACCCTTTGTTTGAAGACCTGCAAGAGATGGATCAATAAAAATTAATATACTATGAGATAATTTTTAAAACATGCAATATGGTATATCTAATTTAGATAATTATGTATTATATTACAGTGCAGCGAAATATTACATACCACAAACATGTGTTAGTCCTGGCGCATCATGAATTGTCCATACAAGCATTCCACGACATTGAAATCTCTTCTGCTTGATTGGTTTAGTGATGTCATACATAGTGATGCCATGCCATAACTGTATTAGCTCATCGATAAGAGGCTCAATATATACATTCATATCTTTGACCTGGTACTTACCTAATTGTTCAAAATTACGGTACATAATAATTAATACCATGATATATGTATATATAAGTAAGTAAATAAATAAAATATATATATATATATATATATATATATATATATATATATATATATATATATATATATATATAAGTAAGTAAATAAATAAAATATATATTTATGCAAACAACGAGAGAAATGAAAATGTTACATTCAAAGAAATAATGTATCAAATACCTGGAACAATCATAGTCAACATTATGTGCTCCCTCTTTATTGACATCGAAGGAGGAATGTTATTATTGATAATGAAAGTAGGCCACACTGAGTAAGTAGATCTAAGCTCTCTGAATGGATTAACACCATCAGCTGCCAATGAAAGCCTGACATTACGAGGTTCATTTTTAAAATCTACATATTTTTCCTCGATTTCTCTAAATTTAGAACCATCTGCAGGCATTCGAAGAACACCATCTCCACTTCTATTCTTTGAATGGTAATCCATAAACTGTGCTATGTTGTTAAACCTGAACATTCGCTGCAAACATGGAATTATGGGAATATGATGAAGAACCTTTTGAGGCACCTTTTTGGTTAGTTGATCTGTTCGATATCTACTGGTACCATATTTCGGACATTTTGTTTTCAATGCATGTTCTCTGTAATATATAATATGATCTTTAGGACATGCATCTATAGTGTTATATTCCATTCCAAAGTGTTTCATAATAGCACGTAGATCTCGATATGTTCGAGGTAAAGTATTTGGCGATGGTAACAAATATTCACCCAACAATCTACAACAGAAACAAAAAGTAGTGTCTTGTAAATATTATTAATCATATATATATATATATAATAGTTATTAAAACCGGAACCGGTGACCGGATCGGTGGAGCTAATGAACCGGGTTTCGAACCGGAACCGGTCTAACCGGTAGCGATCAGATCTCAATGAACCGGTTTTAAAAAAAATACATTAAATAATTATTTTTTAATAAAATGAAAAATAAATAAATAAATAAAAACTATTTTTAAGATTTGAAACCATGATTCCAAGCCAATAGAGACAAAATATGAAAATTTTTCTCATTTATATACCATGCAAAGGTGAATATATCAAAATGGCACCAAATGCAATACATATCATCGAAAAATACATAAGCAAACTTGTTGAAGTAATGTATCAGGTTTGTCTTATATTATTCACTGTGTTTTATTGCTGAGTTAATATTATAATATACAATCTGTCCCTGCTCAGATCTGTTTTCAATTCATTGTATCAGCCTTAAAGACAATTATGGGTTCAGTATCAGTATATATATATATCGGACCAGCATTTTGAAGATCTTATATTCTTCATTATCTATGTTTTCTTGGCAATAAATTCTAGAAAAACATCTACAACACTTAGAGGTATTGAATTGGTTTATGAAACCCACTATTAGTGATATTTGTAACAAGTTGAGAGAGCATTACAACTTTAGTAGTCTGTGCACAATGTGTTTGATGAAATTTATCACTGAAAACATTCATTAAAACCCAGAAAACTCAGTGGCCAGTTCAGTGCATTTCCAAGCGGGAATTTTCTAGTGGTTAATTTATTATTGCCAGTCACATTTTCATTAGGTTGTATGTTGTTTTCCCTTGAGTGGCATCAGACCATTTGCATCAGTATTGATGCCATGATCAAATTTCTTGTATGCTATGTGAAAGGTTTTGTATTTATGCTACTGCTATGTGTGAGCAGAGAGAGAGGGTCTGACAGGTCATAGCTGAGTGTGAAATAATATTGTTGTTGATTGTTTTGAGAACAGAAATTGTCATCAAATACACTTGATGAGTTGCATGCTGCCAGGGATTTTATGCTAGCCAGCCTTGTATTTATCAGTCATCATGTGTATTGTTGCTGCTATAAGGTGTTGATTATGAGTTATTAGACAAGTTTCTTGCTAGTATAATAGAGGAATTTGCAGCTCATGGAGGAGACACTGAGGAATTTGCAACTCATGGACGAGCACCTAACCGGCCAGTTAAGTACGGAACCGGCTGGTTTATGCATAAATCAGACGGTTCCGTACTTAACCGGTAGGTTAGATCCGGTTAACTGGCCAAAACAGGCGAGAATAGGCTATGGACCAGGTTGCAAGGCAGGTTCAAGCGCTGAAGTCCCCTATCGCCCGACGATTTGATAAACATGATATATATATATATATATATATATATATATATATATATATATATAAGTTATTATTTTACACGTTTATTACAACTAAAAAAAGGGAAAATAATCAAAATTTACATATATGTGATCATATATACATATTGCATACCTTAGGAGTTGTGTCATACATCTGTTCGAAAAATTATCCATAACCTTTAAGTTCACCAACAACAATGTAACAGAGAGAAGAGTTTCATTTGAGTGTTCAAAAAGTCGTTCACTTGACCTTTCAATGAGAGGTACATCATAAATACCGTCACTGCTATCTCCACCATCACCATTTGACTCACCACAGCAGAGAGATGGTGAACTTAAAGGTTATGAATAATTTGTCGAACAGATGTATGACACAACTCCTAAGATACGCAATATGTATATATGATCACATATATGTAAATGTTGATTATTTTCCCTTTTTTTAGTTGTAATAAATGTGTAAAATAATAACTTATATATATATATATATATGTATATATATATATATATATATATCATAGTTATTGAAATCGGTTGGTCAGGACGGCTGCCGGTTGGAACCGGCATTGCAACCCGGTCAATAGCCTATTCTCACCTGTTTTGGCGAGTTAACTAGACCTAACCGGCCGGTTAAGTACGTAACTGGCCGGTTAGGTTTGGTTAACCAGCCAAAATTGGTGAGAATAGGCTATTGAGGGTTCTGGCGTTTCAATCAGCAAACCATCTGCAGCAAACGATTTTGATAACTATGATATATATATATATATATATATATATATATATATATATATATATATATATATATATAAGTTATTATTTTACACATTTATTACAACTAAAAAAAGGGAAAATAATCAACATTTACATATATGTGATCATATATAAATATTTCATACCTTAGAAGTTGTGTCATACATCTGTTCGGAAAATTATTCATAACCTTTAAGTTCACCAACAACAATGTAGAAGAGAGAAGAGTTTCATTTGAGTGTTCAAAAAGTCTTTCATTTGATGTTTCAATCAGAGATACATCATAAATATTGTCACTATCTCCACCATTATCATCTGACTCACCATACAAGTCTTGGAGAATTTGATTTGTCCCATCATTAATGTGAACTGTCTCATTATTGTCATCATCTACCTCCATGGGATCATTAAAATCATCTTCATCATTCACTCAATGTTCTTCACCTTGTACAACATCATTTCAAATACTAATATTTGTTGCAATATTCTCTTGTACTAGAGCAACATCATCTAATCTACTACTATTTAGCCGTGGAAGCTGGTTCTGCAAAAATTTGGGGGGCAAATGTGCCTTTATGAAAATTACAAACAATCATTAAACATTAGTGCGTATATAAAAAAAATTAAAATAATATAAAATTTTACAATATAATCAAAATGAAGATAGATAATTAATTACCACGGGATGATAGTCATTCGATCCACCATCAATGTTCCCATATTTCCTACAATGCATTGTTGTTGTTTCTATTAAAACTCTAACATTATTTCTCATACAACATTTTTTACAAGGGAAATAAACTCTACCATCACCCCTTTCACCCTTTTGAATTTTTTTTCCACCTCCAATGTTTTCTTCCATTGATGCAAATTATCCTATAAAGAAAATAGTAAATCTCTCTCAATGGTGTAGAAAACCCAAGACTTGTTGAACTCAATGGGAGCTCAATATATAAGTAAAAATAAAATAAAAGTGGGCATTTTATAAATTGTGAGATTTTTACAAAAGATAAACTGCGAGCAGAATTGTACCACTGTGATAAGAAGTTGTCAGAAGAATTCCTTCTGCTTCACAAATTTGGAACTACCTTAAGAATGCTTATGGTTGATATAGATATTAGAGCATGGTAGTTAAATGTAGTATTTATGCTAAAATACTGAATAACAACTTGAGAGTGCTCTTCAGATACTGTACGAATGCACCAAATTAAAGTTAAACCATTACTAAAGATAAATGGCCAAAAATAGTCAATTTTGATATCGTGAAGTTATATCTTTCTCGGTAGCAAACTGGGGATAGGATGGCAAATATGAGAGAACTAAGTTCCAAGGACTAAAAAACCAAGGCCAACATAGTTCTGCCTTGAATCAGAGACAAAACAAAAGTTGCCCAAAGATTTGAGCACCCATTCGCTCTATATATGCTTGATTCAACATTTTCCTATTGAACAAGTTTGTATAGTGAAACCATAGCAAGATCAGATAGCCACGATCCTAAATGAGAACCAGAGCCAAAGCTAAGACAGATCCACATTTAGCAGAACAAGACAACCATAGCAAAGGATTTGACCACAGAACCAAATCATGAGAGATAGCAAGATTCTTGCTTCCACTGTGGAAATGTTAAAACTATACAAGGGCTTTGATTCCAGCATATTTCATTGTGACAATAATTGCTATGGTGTTGTAAGTGCTCATTAGTAGAATCTTAAAGCCATTCTGGAATTCTTTTAACCTGGAGAGGGTTTTTTGTGGTTATAAATCCTCATGTTCAAATTCCATTGTGAATTGGTTGTGTTTGATATTATGTTTTTACTATCCGGAGTTTAATTTTTGCACAGAAAATTATCAGTCTAAAGTAGAGAAATTTTGCGATGTTTCTTTTGCTTCCTATTGTGAAGTATTTCGCTCAAAACTCTACTCGTTGTAACAGAGGTCTTGGGCATAGAACAGGGGACTTGGGGGTTTTTTTGGAATCAAAATTTAGGTTAAGATGCTCATCTGAACAATGGCACAGTGAGCCTTAGCATGGAGTTGGGAGTACCAATTTGAAGTGCAGGTAGGGCATTGTACAATAGACCAGTTAGATTTCTAGACCCTAATACAAAAGTTTCTTCTTCTTTAAAAACATGTTTCTCGTTTTCTGTAACCAATGTAGGTCCTATTATTTTTTCAATTGGGGATGGATTAGCATTTGTTACTACTCTAGATGATCACACTCTAGGTAGCCCTGGAGGCTATTTTGGGGTGATGAGTCCAATAGGTCTCAATGAATTGTTTCCCTCGCTGGGGAATACTATTGAAGTGGAATTGATACTATTTTGGATGTTGAATTCCATGATCCTAATGGAAACCAGTACCTTCAGCTCTAGTACCTATTCACAAAAGAGGGTGCCATATTCATTCATGCGTGCAGAGAGGTGGAATTGTAGGCATTGCAACAAGAGGTGTTGTTGTTGTTGCATTGGCCACTAGATTGTTTGTCTGGCTCTGTTACAAGCACAGAGTATTGAAAAGGACGGACAAATTTAGTTCAGATATTGTGAAATTGCCTCAGAAATTCACCTACAAAGAGCTTAGTAATGCTATGAAAGACTTTTTTTGAATGTGATTGATAATTGATAATTGCAAGCAAGGGTAATCCCCTTGTGAAACACAAATTTCTGAGCATTTTCTAAAACCTAATGACGGAGTCACTGTAATGAAAAAGCGCCTAGGTCCATATTACGTCCAAATCTACCAAGCACGAAGATCTATAAAAAAAATCCACAGTATCTGCTAACTAGGAAGAAGAGGTAGAAAATGTAATACATACTGTTGGAATAGTGGTTGGGGTTTACCACCGGAAAAAAAATTGTGAGCCATGTAGCATTCCTTATGATTGAAATGGCGGTATCATTCAGCGGAAAGCACACCTCGAGCTCTATGAGCGAGGGCAAGATCCTAAATGTTGCGAGAGTCTCCGAGCGATATTTCCCAAAGCCCAAACGGCCTTACACGAACACTAGTTGAACTCCAAGTTGGGTACTTGTTTTTAAATCAAATTCCAAAATTACGAGACATATAAATATAGTTGGGAAGAATAATTTTATGCCTCTAAAATAGACGTGCTACCTGTTCTTGAACATTATCATTCCTAGAGGCAAGAAGTTCCACAAATATAGGTAGTGCCCTGTAATCAATCACAACCTTTGTATTCTCAGAGGCTCCAAAAAAACCCAAATAGGGTCAACCCTACTATAGGAGCAAGGGCCTGCAGTAAGAACTTACCATTTTGCAAGAGCTGAGGGCGAATGCTGAGGGTGAAAGCTGTTTTGCAAGAGATGAGGGCGAATGCGCGCGTGATATCAGATGTTAATGTAGTTTTTAAAAAAATCATTTTTATGTAGCGCGCATTTGATTTTTGCATTTCAAATCATTTTTATTTACATTTGATTTTTTGCATTTCTAATACAAGTGACAAACAAATTTCTACAAGAGGTTGAAATTTTTACTATAATAGCCATGAAAGACTAATTAAAATGGCTTAGAATGCAAGTGGAACTTCAAAATAAATGTAATTGAAGGTTCTCTCCACTAAATTTTTGCAAAAGTGATTACATTATTTAAGTTATCTAGGATATGTTTTTTATTACATAATCAAAATTTGTAGAAATTATATACAATATGCATGTATATATCCGGACTCTCTTGATCTCACAATATTTATCTTTTTGCAAAATACAGAATCCTTCCACTATAATTCTTGTGGAAATTTAATCAACAATTGCAAAACACATGAAGCAATAAAAACACACATAACATAGTTTTCTAACGGGAAAGCCTAAAGCTGAAAACCCCAACTATATATTATGTAACATGGAGATCATATGACAATATCATACAAACATACAAAGCTTATCACAAGCTTTCAGTACAGTACAATCGTCATACACTAATCAGGCCCAATCTTGCAAATCCATGCACCGATCTTTGCCACCTACTAGCATGCCTCCACTGCGCAATCCAAGCTGATTACAAAGACCAATTCAATGTAATCCCACTCTCATTGACTGCGTAATTATAATTGGAAACTCCAATGTATATGTATATGCAATTCATGCATCACTAATAGTCACAACAGATAGTCTATCTTGCCCTTTCACCTATCTCTCCACTGGGTCTCCCACTTGTTGGACCTTCTGCTTTATGGTTAATTGATGTATTCTTCGGTTGATTATTAGTTATAATTTGGTGAATTAATTAAATAATTAATTCACACCCTCTCACCAGTGTATCAATTAGTTAGACTAGATACGAAGCTCATTTCGTAATACAACCTGGTTAATGAATCTGACTCCACCAAGCTGCCCGATAACTCCACCGAGCCTCTGTCACGCCCGAGTTCGCTGAAGTCTCCATGCGATATCTCCAGTAAACCCTTGAGAATAGCGTAATTCCTTCCTCGGTTGTTGTGCCACATACGTATGGCCCAGTTCTCCGAGAGAATAAGATAATGTTTAGAGTCCAAATATTATTAAAGAATAATAATATTTGACATGTATCTGTTTCTACAGACTAGCGATCTAAAAGTAGACTCCATGATATGTCTAAAAATAGAAGTCCATCCTATTTTCCAACCCGACGACCATCCACAAATAGCATCCCGCAACTCATAGAATATGATCGACATGTCTAAAAATAGACTTTGCGACAAAAATCACCTGTGTGGGCCCCACCTAGTTTAGGTGATCACTTTCCAATTAGGATCAGGAATGATGTTTCAGGATGCCTCCTTCACTGTTTCTTGTTTCAATCTTCAACAAAATTAAATAACGAAATAGTTGGGTAGTCTTATTGTTTAAAATTAGGACACAATTTTCAAATGGTCATGAAGTTGCATGTGATGATTAACTGACAATATTCTCCTTTCCTATCCTTGAAAAACTATACAAGGTTCCCTTTTTCCACATGAAACCCTAACTCATGTAGCACCATAGGAACAGTCCTCCATTTTGCCCGTCATAAGGCATTTTGCACATATTTGACAACTAGAATTTGCGGATTCTCATTTTCCGTGAGGTGCTAGGAAGGATAGAAGACTTAATTTTGACGTTTGAAATTTTTTCAAAATTATTCTTACGCCCTTTAATTTCCACTTACCAATAATTTTGCAACACTATTATTCTTCGCAATTGCAAGGCTGTACTCAAAAAGTAAGGAAAGTTACTTTTTTGGCTCACTCAAAATTAAAAATTTCATAAAGAAACTACCACTTATTATTATTGATATTCTAAAATTAGAATCAATTTATTTTTCCCCTTCCTATTACAGAAAGTTCACAAATCCTTTATTTTACATAAAACACCAAAGAAAGAATAAAGCTCGTTTCCCTAAAAACTTCCAAGGTTGTGATTAGTGAAGCAGTGAAAAAGTACGAATATAGCACTAAAATATTAGAATGCCAATCTGCCCCAACATGAAGTAGTGTTAATATAGATGGTGGCTTGGCTTGATGGTCAAACAGTGAATTACACAAGCACAAAATAAAAGCCTTAGGCGTCTAGTTCCTTACACTCGCACTCTCAAGGCATTCACACTTAGGCCGAGCTCAAGATTGGCTCCAAGGAAACTAGATTGGCTCATTAACCTGCCATATTTTAATTTCATAAGGTATGTTCGAAGTTTGAACTGCTAGGGTAATTTATTATTGTGAAATCATAGTTCTAAATTATCTCTTATTCTGTGAGCAATGTAATCTATTAATTGTAAGCATATTCATTAAAAAAATTCAAACTGATTTTAGAATGAATGATGACAATTTATATATTAATTGGTTTTTAAGAGTATTTTTATTATGTAGGAGCACTAGAAAGAAAAATCAAGACTTCATTTTCTGTTTTCCTTATTTTATTGAGCTGAACTAGAGAAAATTGAATATGAATAGTGAGTTAATTGTAAGATCAATGGGCCAAGGCCATACATCAGCATTGACCACAGTGGGGAAGTATAAAAGCATGGATATTCATGCAAGTATAGTTATTAATGTAAGATTAAATTTAACTCTTAGCTTCACTAAAGAAATAGAAGGCAAATATCTAGCATCAACTAAAACTCACGTGAAAAAGTAGATGAAAAATGTACAATCATCCAATGGAGAGATAATCTATAATTATCCAGTAAGAATCTTGGCTATTCCTTGAGACTAAAATAATTATCAATATTTTTGAATAATCATCCATTGGAATTTAGTAGGAAAACCATAGTAAATCATTGTCCAATGGCCATGCAAAAATATATAAAAAATAATATTTGTTGGTTGTTTTTCAATAGGTGGACCATGATGGGACCACTGAGAAGGTGGGGGTGTTTTTTTAATCATGGAAGTGAGGTTTAGTAGATTGATAATCAAGTTACCTTTCCCTATAAATTTTCTCGATCAAGTTATTCATTCATTGAACTTTGATTCATTCCTACTGTTTTGATACACAATCCAATCTAGTTGAGTCTTGAGTCTTCATTGAGAATGGCATTCATAGGTTGTCAAGAAAGAGGTTACCATGCACATGCACTCTTCTTTTCTTGGTATCTTTGTAACTATGTTTAGCTTGAGTTCTATATTTTTAAATTATCATAATAGTTCGTGATTATTAGGCTTTTATTTTGTCTTTTAAGAATTTTAATTTAATCACTATTAATAATTAAATTAAATTAAATTATTATTAATAATTAAATTTAAAATATATATATATATATATATATATATAGTTATTAAACTTTCAATGGTACATCAATTGTCATACATGAGAAAATAGATACTAACAAATGGTACATCATGGCCTAATTAATTTCGCTCAGCAATTTCTAATGGTATAACATTTAGTCAACAGTAATCATTAATTTCTGCACAAAGAGGCTAATTTCTATGGAAGCCTGAGATTTCTTTGGCTTGTTATTCTTATAACTACATAGACATAATTAATAGAGAGATTGAGGACAAAAAAAAATCTAGCACTTAGTCTCCACTACTCAACATGATTTTGCGAGAAATAATACATAGATTGATTTCTCTGAGTGCCTTAGCGTTCTTTGGCTCATTATTTTAATCACAACAAGAATACAAAATGCACTAAGGATCTGTTCTTAGTCTGATTATGCAATTTTTATAAGACAAATTATGCAATATTAATAATAAACATAAATTTATTGCAATTTAGGGAAAGCTCGTTCATGTTTTTTTCTTTATATTGGAAGCTTACTTTCTTTTTGAAGTAATTTTTTTTGGATCATAGCATATATTGAGGAAATATTAGTTTGACAAGAATCAGTTATTTCTCTTGAAACTTTAGGTATTAAAAGTCCATGACACAGATATATCACACTCCAAACTCCAAAGAAAATGGAAGAGTGTTCAATTTTTTTAATCAAAATTTTATTGGTGAAGGGTTAATTTATTACGAGAACGTCATTAATGAAGTGAAAAATTTTAAACGTAACGTTTATTGACTAGAAAAATAATGACCAAAACGTCAAAAAAAATTGTATGACAGGTAAAGAGAAATCCAAATTCCAACCCTGCCTGCCACCTGTTGGTGAGTGGAGGTTAATCACTTTTCATTTACAGCTTACCAGGTTACTCATGCTACCAATATTTTCACATGGCTCACTTTTAGGTGACTACTTATTGTACTTATTATTTATAAATAACAATTGGTAGATAATTGTATTATTTGAAATCTTTAACAAATCCAGGCAACAAAATTACAACAAATAGAAAATTATGCAAAAAATTCACCAGGGCACTAATGTGTGGATACCCTATCATTTCTTAGATCCTCATAACTTACCAACACCTACTATATTGGTATACACCTAATATGGAATTTACCTGAAGTATTTCATATGTATCTAGAAGTAAATAAGTTGTATGACAATTGTTATGGTGGATATAAGATGTGTATTATAGTTTATATTTCAATTTTTCTTAAGTAGCATGCATGTGCGGTTCATATATATAGTGACTAAAATTACCAAATATATTTCAGTGAAGATGTGAAGATGATCTCTCATTAGGTCCTAATTACATAAAGCATCATTAATTAGCTTTCCAAATGAATAAAATATGTTAACAAATTAGTAAAAACTAGGAAAAAAAATCATGCTTTAAAAAAATATGGCACAATGAGTCACACTTTGAGATTTATTTAATTACTCATCAAGTGTCGCTACAACATATATATGATCACCATTACCAAATAAATGGGACATGTGACCATAATTTTGGTTTCGCAAATGACATTCCACATCATGAGCATTGTTTAGGGTTGATTGTGTTGATTTTTTTTAAACAAATCATTTATACATTTTATGGAAATTATAGACACAATTTATAATCACATTACAAGATCATGATGTATGTATATTCCTTATCATTTCTTAGATACTCACAAATTACCAACACCTAATAGATTGATATACACATCATATGGAATTTACCCCTAGAATGCCACATGTATCCTAAAACAAATTAGTTGTATGGAAATTGTTGATGCAGGGGCATTAGGCTCAAAAAAACCTTTTTCCATAAATAAATGTAAAGGGGGGTCTCATTTTTTATTTCCCCATGTATTTATTCATAGTTGAGTTATTTTTAGTTAATTAGAGAAGAAAATGTAACTGCCCGAATGATTAATGGGCACCTGAAGAGATAGTCAGCTTCAGAAGTTAAGCTAATTTTAGGAGTTTTTATCTGTCTGTCAGAGGGTCAGTCTTAGAGTTAGAGATATGAAGAGTTTTGAGCATTAGAGGAGTTGAGTCGATTCAGGGTTTGTATAAAAATAAGTCTTATAGGCATAATAAGGCAGACCTGCATAGAGAACCGCATAGGCTGCGTAGGACTATCATAGAAACAGAGTAGAGGAGAAGGGCCAAGTAATTCAAAGATCTGGTTGAGCCAAATTTGTAAGTAATTCACTGCATAAATGTAGAATTATTTCAATGGTATTATGCATTTGTCGAGTTAATTGTGGCGTGAATGGTTTTTGTGTCCCAATAATCAACTGTATAGTAGTCTGGAATACATACTCGATAATTGTGGTTTAGTGGGGTCCTGTATGTTGAAAGAGGAACCGAGTCCTTTCTTGAATTACTAGCCTCTGTGCGAGAGGTTCTATCCTTTCCTGAACCCATTGGATATTAGTTTATCTCGGTGTGAGAATTTCCGGATGAATAAAGTTGTGTGATAACCCGTGTTAAGCACCATGACAGTGGACAGTGTGGCATTAGATAGTGGTATGCAATGTTGTGGTTGAGACTCATGTAATACAGTGGGAAATTCCATGGTAGAGAGGGTCGACAGGTCTAAATTATGGATCTCCCCACAGTGTAATAGAGAATTATGCTCGAGCCTTTGATTCAAGGTTCGATCAGTGCTACCACATACATAGAACCGGCGTGTGAAGGAACCTCATGGAATGCGCGTCCTTAATTGAAGAAAAAAAATAGTACAGGAAGATGCGAGTCAAAGGAGCGGAGGTGGAGTACAATAAAAGAAATCTCGACGAAACCTGGAAGATAAGAGGCGTAACCATGACCGAAGTGCATAGTAAAACCACCGTTTGGAAAATCGGTGATATCGCACAAGTTTGGAGGTGGTAAGTAGAATTGGTGAAAAGGACGCGACATATGTCTCCGTGAGACATGTGGTCGAGTGCGGAATTATAAAACCGTTCTCATCACAGATTAACCCTTCGGTGTGTTCATTACGTGAGATTTCGTTGTGTCCGTTGGATCCTCCAAACCAGCGTGATGCTCCATCAACCATCAGATTGAGAGGCAAATTACCTTGGAGCCAAGAATGGTTTACGTATGACCATTGAGTTACAGACCAAAGTCGAGATTTGTTACGATATTTGACGATTAGCGGAGATTATAATAAGGAGGACTGTATAATTATGTGAATGGTCATGCATTTGGTTGAAACCAAGTGACGGAGTTTGAATTGACAAGGTCGACATACATTAAACATCATGGTTGAAATACGAGAGGGTTGAGCAGTTGATACATTCGAATATCAATTCGAATATGTAAAATGAGTGAGCCCAAGGTTTTGGTGTTTAATTCCTAAGTGGCTTGTATTTATTGGGTTATATATTAATGAGAGTAGGCTAGTCATTATATTCAGGGTGTGTAAAGAGTGGTTGAATGTTGATAGGTATGATGGAGATTAGACCATAGAACGTGGGGACTTATAATATGGTTTAAAACCATCAAGTGAAGAAGTTCCGCCTGCAAGAAGGCATGGCATAGGCCTTGTTAGCAACCTATAATATAGGAGTCATAATTTTGACTTGACTATTGGTAATTTTGTAAATTTTTACATAATTTTCCTTCTGCAAGTTGTATTCACATATTTTGTAAAAAAAAAAAAAATCAAAAAGAGGGTAAAAAAGTCCTAAAAGAAAAATCAAAGGACTTAGCAAAAATAAGATACCCTAAAGAAAAAATGAATAAAACATGAAAGTGAGCAAGCATAAATGCCACTACTTTTTATTTTTTGACTATGGCAGAGTGTCAATAAATGCCATTAGTCCATGATGAGTTAAACAGTGTAATCTTAACTTGTCATTGTTTCAATTTCCTTTGTTATAGATAGAGAATAATGAGTTGTTAGATAGTTTAATCCTAACAACTCATTAGTTAGGTGGAGAAATAAAGTGAATCCAACTGTTTAATCTAGATTCATGGATGAAATAAGTGTAGAATTAGATAGTTTTACTTGCTTTCAGAAAGAATAAATGCTGTGAAGGTTGCTATCTTAAATGCACCTACTACAAAGGAAGAAAAAAATGTTAACATGGTAATATGGGTAGGTAGAAGAAGGTGAAAAGTCTCAATGTAAATATCATTCATCATGTGCTACAAAATAACTAACTTCCCCTTCCCATAGTCATGAAACATTTTAGACTATCAGTCAGAAAGGCTCAAGGCATTTCCTTGACTTTTGTTGGGACCGGACCCAAGGCTCTATGACTGATCAGTTGAAAGTGTGAACTGTCTATATTAATCCCTAAATCACATCATTTACCATTCATGCACTCATTTCCCCTGAAAAATCCCAAGTAAAACTTCATTTTTACTTAAAGATACTCTAATCCTCATTTAATTAACTTCCTACATCATTTCAAAGCATAAAGCCCTCAAAATCACATGTTATCCTATGCCTAAGTGATGAAGTTATTATAATGCAAATTTTCTTTCTAATCTTCACTTTCTTAGTTATATTTATGTGTTTTTGAATATACATTGTCCCCTTGTCATATCAACTCTAACTTATGTATTAACTCCCTACAATTGACCTTTTCCTATTATATAACTCCTTTTATAAATAAATCCCAAAAACCCACTTATTATAACTTAAGCCAAAGTACTTTATTCCCTCATGCTTAAATAAGACCCCCCTTATAAACCCTTTGGCTAAAAGTTTATCCGTATATTTAATCCTGCCCCTATGGTAATTAAGTTTTATTGATTTGATTTACCATATAAATAAAATATATGAAGAAAAAGTTTAAAACATATGCTATATATGTTTTAAATAAAAAATCACCCGAATTTTCATCTAAACTAAACTTCAATAAATATGACCCTTTCCCTGCTCGTCCGATCTATCCTTCATCTCCCAAGATCAATGGCCCAAAGTGAACCCGATAACATAACTTTTCCCTGCACCTTTCCTTTTTATCGTGGTCGTTCGCTCGTTGAATCTAGATCTGACGGCGCTAATACATTTTTCGCACTTATAAAGTAACCGTTTGATGTTTTGGCAAAGCCGCGTGAAATGGGTGGTTTTTCCAAACCACCCCGCGCTTACGTGTCACCACCATGTTGTATCGCATTCGAAAATCTAATTTTCGCTTACCACCATTTACCTGCGTGAATACCACTGGCAGTATTCCCTAAACCTCACCCTTTTAACCTGAGTTTAATGTCATTTAACTATGGTTATACCATCGTTTAATACATTAAAATTATATTTTTCATTCAAATTTTCACCTTTTCGCTTTAAACCTATAAAAACATTACAGAACCATTTTTCTTCAAAATCACACCATTTGAACCCTGAGAAAATTTGCAGAGCCATTTTCAACCTACCAGTACCATTTTTTGACGCCCATTTCCCTGACTTTCCATTACAAAGTACTACATTGTCCTCTGCGAAGCCATTTTCAAAAAATTGAAGAATGAGCACCTCTGCAACGTCTTCAACCCAATTCCGCTGGTTCTCCAAGTACTTTTCTTCGAACTTTCCCTCTAATATTTCAAAATTCCTGTCGATTTCAAATAATTACCAAAGTTACTGCAAAAAAGTGTCCATTTTTCAGGGGAAACTCTGTCAAAATTTCCCTGGAATCCCTAATTCCCCTTTCTCGCAATTTTTTCCATACCCTGGTCCATTTTGCTATTGAAATTTCTTTTAAATACACATTTTGAGCTTTAAATTCCTTGAATTTCCTAAAAACCCTGCTCAGAAACCCCATTTTCAATAGAAATTTGCCAAGAAACCCCTATTTCTTGTAAAGGAACTTAGAAAACCGTTTAATCTTGCTTCGTTCATATTAAAAATGACCAAGAAACAGGTAACCCCCAGGAATGGAGGCCCAAAATCTCAAAATAAGTCTTCTGCAAATACTCCTCAGCCTATGTCCTTCAAAATCGACAAACCAACTCCTACACTCACGGCTGATTCTACAGAAGTGGTCAGACTAGTCCAACCTCTAGTCATTTCTCCAGAGAACAACCCTTTAGTTGATATGGACTATAGAATACTAGACCCTAATGTAGAATTTAACCTACTTGAGGTCTATAATTGGTGCTATGGAAAATCAGTGGAAAAGGTTGACAAAGATATTCCAATTTGGGAATCCAATCTGCCTAGATATATTGTCCCTCTCACTCATTTTGTTCCTGAATTTATCAAATTATGACAAGCCTATTATATGCCAGAACAAAGATGTATTGTAAACAAAGAAAAAAAGATCTCGTTTTACATCACTGAAGAGTCGATAAATTCCATGCTGCAAATGAATCATGACCCCAATTCCGCTTCCCTATCAATATAATATTTAACCCAACTATATCTTGACTTGGATTTCAATACTAGATTCAAAATATACCAAACGTTTTGTACAAGTCAGGTTCTATTCCTAAGTTAAATCCTCCTTTCAACACCGTTGATTTCCCAGATGAAACTAGATAGATTGTCTCAATGCTCTACTTCATACTAGGATACACCAGTGATGAATTCACTGATGTGGATATCCTAGGTTTTCTGTCAACTCTAAACCTTGGTCAATCACCATCCATTCAGTTCAATTTTGCTAGATTTATTGCTGAAAGTATGCATTATCAGTTATCCAGATTATCAGAAGGAGTTTTCAGATACTCCTCTTATCTACTCCACCTCTTCCTATATTATCAAACAGATAATTTTCCAATTGAATGTCAGAAAGTGGATGTAGAAGGAAAAGTTCTATCAGTAGTATTTTGGTCATCTATTCTAAGGAAATGGAACAGAGAGTATAGTTTTACAGATTTCAATGACTCATTTATAGCCCCTAATATGTATCTCTTGGAAAAAGAGGAGATCCCTAGGATCAATGATGAGACAAGAAGAATTTTGTAGTTATCAGAGAACTACAAAACTGCAGATTGGTATTTATATAAAAATAATACAAAAATCAAAGTGTATGGCTCATCCCTAGCCCCATATAAGTTACCCAGATTTGTTACTACAAGAATATTTTCTTTAGAATATCTGAGACAACTATTAAATGTAGATGAAATCAACTTCATAGCTTCCAAGAGAAAGACCCAATTTAAGTTGAAAGATCAAATTGGGCCATTCATTGTGAATAACAGAGAAGCTGCCAATGAGATAAATGTAAAAATTAAAGAGTAAAAGTTCCCATGTAGTTTTACATGGAATTATGACCCACAAGGTATTTTGACTGCAATAAGGGTAAAATTTAAGTTGCCTGTTTACTTGCATGATCTTAAGCCCCTTATTGAAAGATATGTAAATAAAATTGAATGTGAGCCAAACACCCTATCTGATGATGATTCACAGGCATTATAGGTAATACAGGTAGACAGTGGCAAAGGCAAACAGATTGAACAGACACAGGTGGCTTCTACAAGTAAAGATACTGATAATGTACATAAAAGAGACAGAGAAGGAGATAGTTTCATAGTTAAGACTATTGATGACATAAAATTCAGAACTCCTTATAGTAAAAGAAGCAAGTCAATAGAGGAAGAAAAGGATAAGGATGTAAATATTGATATAGATGATGAAGCAACAAGAATAGTCACTGAAACATTAAAATAGCTTCAAAATGTAAAAATTGGAACACAACAAAAAGATACAGTCATGAAGGAAAACCAGGCTACTGTCGATTTGCCTCCTTCTTCTCAGGAAACTGACAATATAGAGTCAGAGATTCAGATCAGATTTAGAAAAATTAAAGAGAAGAATGAAGAGATCAAGAATCAAGCTTATTCTAGATTTCTTAAGGAAAATCCTGGAAACAAAGACAAACTTCTTTTAGCATTTGATTATTCATCCAATAAATTGGTAATGTCATTCTTGAAGCCTACAGTGGCTGAATCAAAATCAGTGGTAGATTATTCCAAAACACATTTTGAAGTGGATGCAGATGCCATTCATGAATTAGATCAAATTGAATTTCATAGGAGTAATACTAAAATTCTATGTTCCAAAATTGTTAGTAAAACTATGAAATCAATTAGGCTTGAGAAAACAGTGCTCAACCTCCAAAATCAAATGAAGTTGGACAAAGCCTCACTGTATGCTAATAATTTAAGAATAAAAGCACTAGAAGATATAATGATTGAAGCAGGGGGTTACCCAACCAACATGGAACATGCAAAAGTCTTAATTAAATACAAAATGAGGATATAGTTGCTCTTAGAAAACAGTTGAAGTTGCCTCAGAGTGAAAACTCTCAAGCAAAAGAAATTCTACAGCAAAAAATAGAGAACGATGAATTAAAGCAGCTTGTACATCAAATTATAGATTAGATAAAACCAATGGAAAGTCAAATAGAATCTCTAATGAAAGAGAATGAAGAACTAAGAAAAGCATAACCAATGGTCATTCCTACAGTGATCCCCACTGTAAACACTGCTATACCATCTTCTTTGGCATAACACTTGGCATCGAAAGGAGTACTGGAAACTCCAGTGCCAATTACTTCTCTAATCTCTGCCTCTTCTTCTTCATCCTCACAGAGGAGCACACTACAAGACCAAGATAAAGAGATTCTTAGTTTGAAAGGCATTATTAAAAACTTAGAAAATTTCAAAAATGATGCCTTGATTACTTCTAAAGGACATGAGAAAAGGGTTGATCGACTACAAGAACAGGTAAAGATTCTGCAAGTACAAGTAAATCTTACATATCAAGTGGTCTATATAAAAAATCATTTATGGACCAAAATTATTGAAGGCATTCATTCTCAATGGCCTTAAATTCAGATAATTTATGAATAGAGGGAGTTACTTCAAGTTGCTAGTGTAGATATTGACAAGACTAAGAGGGAAATTGACAATAAACCAGCCCAAGCAATCCAACTCATAGATTTTTTAAACAGTAAAACCAGGGAAGAGTTGGAAGAATTGAAAATTGTTGATAGAACAGAAACCATTCTTCAAATCAAAAAGGTCCTGAACAAAAGAAACATAATGAGTAATCTATAGGACCGGTGTAAAGACATGAATGTATCCATCTCAAGATTTTTAGCCAAATACAAACATTGTCAGAAGCAGGTTTGCCTGATATTCACGCATTGAATGAAAATTTAATGCCTCAGAAAGATTATGATCTAAAAATCAGAAATCATGCAAAAGAGCAAGCCATACAACCACTGCCTCAAGGATCACCAACAGGCAAAATACTTCTTCAGTATTTTGAAAATTTGTTCTTTTTAGATAATGAGATCAGCCATATGTTCACTATCAAGCCTAAATTTTCCAAGTATATAGAGGCAGATGAAAGTTACAGAAAATTGAATACTATGAAGATCCCCTTTGCAGAAAAGTGGCAAGAATTCACATATCTGTTGTGAATTTAATGGATAAAAAACAGGAAAATCACTTGGAAATTCATTTTTTACTGTTACCTCAAATGGTAAAAATACAGGGTTAAAGTGCACAACAACAATCAATTCAAATTAGAATAATCAGTTCTAGTTTTGCTTGTAAAAAGGTAACAGCTTGCAAAATTTTTTGCAGCTGTCCCTCTTTTTAAGTTTTCTTTCCTATTTTTTATTAAAAAATTATCTCAATTCCTGAGATATTTTGTAAACATTTTTTTGTATAAATAGTTCACAATTCGAAGTATTCAGTGTGAATAAAATTTCTCAAGACAACTATAGTCTTATTTGCTGGTTATATTGAAGTTGGTGAGACAATTAGTGAAAGCAGCAGACTGAAAAGAGATCAGAGACATCATAGCTAAGGATTTTCGTGGTGAAAATATAAGTATCATTTATTTCCTTGTTTTCAGTGTATTTCTTTAAAGTTTACATTCATTCATATTATGTTTTTCTATTCTATAATGATCAACTAAGGAAAAATTAAACATGATTAGTGATAATAAGCTCCCTGTTTCGAAACTTGTTGGCATTTTAATGTTTTCCACTTGATAACCGGACCATAGAATTCTTAATTTCTCTAGGTCCCAGTTAGATCCCCTTCTTCAATCTTCTTATCTGTAGCTTAAGGATTCTTAAGTGCACATTTGCATCTCTGAGCCTTATTTCTTAGTTCTGCTTGCCTAGAGAGTTGACTCCATTGCCCAATATTCTGGTAGATCCTTTTGGTTTACCTTGAAATCTCTTTATTCTCACCAATATTTTAAAATCAAACCCAAATACACAATCATAGCTAGCCTCATATCTGTTACTAAAACAAAGCTATATCATACAAAGAGATCCCTCTCTAGAGTTCAAAAAGGCTAGATCTTGAATTCCCAAAGCGGTTCTTGGTTACCCCTAGTGTTCTTAACTACCAAAATCCCCATCCCACAACCTGAGAATTACTAGGGTGATAACAGGCCTTGGGGGTATTATGATCCTTGGAGGAAACTCCCATAGCTAGAAGAGTTGACAGAGAAAATTGGATCGAGTAAAAAGGTGTGGCAGGTGGGTTTTACCCTGCACCAATTGTTATGGTGCATATATGATGTGTATTACAGTTTATCTTATAATTTTGTTGAAGTAGCATACAACAATTTACAGAGCGATATGAGAACCACTCTCTAGAGTATACATTGATTTTGTATACATGGCTTTTCAGTTGCTTTTTAAGATATATCATTGGTGATGATCACATGATTATATAATGAACCATTAAGTTGAACTATGAAATTATTCCTCATATAACACACACACACACATATTTAGGAATTAATAATTTTTCTCATATAATTTTTTTAATCTATTTTGAAATATATATATATATATATATATATATATATATATAAGAAGAAAAAGAGAGAATTCCTTACCATATCTTCGTAAAACATATAATAGCAAGAAAATTAATCTATTGAAATTTCATTTCCAAACATATTCATGGAGTAAAATGAAGATTAAAAGGAGATATTCATGGATTTACCTATAACATCACCTCATAATTAAGAATTTAAATGTACAATATTGATGATACATAGGTTAGGAGAAAATTAATCTATTGAAATTTCATTTCCAAACATATTCATGGAGTAAAATGAGGATTAAAAAGAGATATTTATGAATTTACTTATAACATCACCTCATGAAAGTGTAAATGTACAATATTGATAAAATTTATTTACATATGGTAAATAATAAACCTTTATCTCACATGTATCATATAATCTTATAAACAAACAATTGCACCAGGGGTGCAATCCTCAAAAATTTTAAACTGTCTAATGTATATGTTTTAAAATAACATAATATGCCCTTTTTCCTTTTACAGTAGCCTTCGAGCTATTTTAAAACACATGCTATTACATATAATAACAAAACAAAAAACTATTAAACCAAACCTATTTAAAGTATTCAAGGCCCACATTACAAATGCCAAAAGTGAAATATTTGCGCGTATGTTATATAAAACTTATAACAAAATATTAATAAAATTATATCATACGTCCGGACTTCAAAAAAAATAAACCCGATTTCAATCACAAATTCGCGTTCCAAAATAGCCTGCTGATGTCACCCTAATTTGTGACACGAAAACTTCATAGAATACGCCATATAAAAAGTCGGGTCCATTTTTTGGCTTTGCATACGGAGGAAAACTGTGACGCGAAAATCAAATTAATTTCGCCCTATAATGTTTCAGGTCCGAAATTCCACATTGCAGACGGGCCAAAAAATAACGCGATCGAATCGTCTGCTTCCACGTGGATGGATGGTTTGGTCTGTGGTCTGTGGGACCACGTTCTTCTAAATTAAAATCTCCCACTTTTACTATTAAATTTCTCTGTTTCCAAAACAATACAACGCTCTGTTTTTAAGTGAGCAGGCACTGTGATTTCAAAACCAAAATTGACTATTCATCAGTTTTAGAAAGCATCTGTTTGACAAAGCCATTCAAACAGATTTAGAAAGAGGCCAGAGGACAAGGTAGTTGAAATTAATATTTCAACATCCCTCATTCACTGAGAATACCCTCCTTGGTGCCTTCTTCGCCGGACTACGATGTGTTCATCAACAGTCGTGAACCTGATGTCCGTTTCTTCACCAAGCATCTTCACAACAGTCTTGTTTCCAAAGGATTGCGAGTTTTTCTCAATAGCATAGAATTGCAGGCTGGACAATCCATACCTTCACAAATCAAAGACGCAATTAAAGGAGCCTCTCTCATTATTACTATTTCCTCTCCAAATTATGCGGAATCGCAAAGGTGCCTCCATGAACTACTCCTCGCACTGCTCTGTAAGCCGACCATTTTTGCAAAGGCATATAAGTGTCGTTTATTGCATTTAAGTGTCGTTATACCGACGGCGGCCAAAGCGTCGCTATTGCGACAGATACCTCCAAACATTGCAATTGCGACACTTAGACATTGTGTCGCCAACAAAGCATCGCTATTACGACGAATGCCTCCAAACATCGCAATTGTGACACTTAGACATTGTGTCACAATTGTGACGTTTGGAAGCAGCCGTCACAATAGAGACACTTTGGGGCATAGTGTCGCAATTACGACGTATTCTTCCAAACGTCGCAATTGCGACACTTTGTCTGAGTGTCAGTGTTGCGACACTTTTCTCTAGATGGTATAGCGACGGTTTCGGGTGATATTCAAAAAATTTGGAGAGATTTCCAACATTTAGTCAAAAGTGTCGGAATTTCCCCCAAATGTACTAGTGAAAAGTTTCGCCCAAGATATAATTTTGATTTTTGACTTTTTGGAAGACATTGATCATCATTTTCGTAAGTCAAATCTAGATGGGGAATAGTCTGTTTTGTATAAAATATCTGTTGGTGACTTTTTTTACACGAGTGAAAGGCAAGGAAGCTATGAATACCTGAAGCATGAAGCATGCGTTTGTAAAGATACAACTTATCGTATTGAAACTGGACATTATATAACCAATGTTTTTTCTACTTGAAAAAAATCCACTAACGTCGAGTTACCCTACTCCGATCATCCATCCCTCGAGCCACCTAAATCGTGATGATGAGGGTCCAGATCAGACGTTGTGTGTTGGTTTGGCTGATTGCAAATTCCAAAACGTTCGGTGCCAATTGCGGTACAAGCTTTTTTTTTTATCTCACAGAAAATTTTGGACTGTGCGCAAATCAAGCTTTCCCAACATTTAAATGTGAGAAATTGCAAACCAGAGGAGCCATACTTTCCCTTTGCAATTTCCAAGATCCCTTCCCATGCCAGACTCTACAACTTCCGCCAGCTAAAACAGAGCATTTGTATGTAAATTCCAATGTTAAATAAATGTGAATCTTCTGCAATTTAAACTTATAAACCCACGATTAGTCGCTTGGAAATCAGTGAGACCAACGAAATCTCCGGGTTATATTTCTAGACTGCCATATTCAATGACAGTAGGCTCTCTGCTTCTAAACTGCCATATTCAATGACAGTAGGCTCTCTGCTTCTAAACTGCCATATTTAACAACAGTGAGTAGATTAGGACAGACGGTCTCTAGAGGGTTGTGGGCTCAAATTGCTTGAGGATATCGATTCCAAACAAATTTATTTGATTCCAATGATGTGTTTAATAAGTGGAAATAAATAGTTTTAAAATTAAATTTAAATGATTTTTAAATTAAATATATTATTTTTTATTTATAATTAATAAAAAATTTAAATATTTTTCATATTAATAATTGATAGTGTATTAGACCAAAAATATTCTCCTAAAATTATCTACAAATTTATTTCAAAATCAAAATTACCAAACCCAATTTCAATATAACCACCAGAAACTTTGGAAAACCAGACATAACTTGAAAGCCATTGAGCGGCGATGAAATGCGCCCTCTTCTCTCCAATTTCCGCTGGAAAATCACGTCCGAAATGAAATCGATGTCCAAAATTTCAGAGAGAAAAAGTGCCCGAAAATTGACATCAACCACCCTTTTTTTTCTAATTATTTAGAACCATTAATCACATTTCAATTCGTGAGTGTCCGTTTACTTCCCTGAATTCAGATTCTTTCTTAATAAAACTTCGATTTAATGAACATATATTCAATTTTTACATTTTATTTTATTTAGAGTTTTCAGATTTTTTGTGATCGCACAATTCATTACATTCTATTGTTTTGTTTGGTTAAATATAAATTTTGCAAAAAAAGGACTATCGATGTATTAATAGACCTTTTATACTTGGTGATTTTAGTTTGACATGACTTCAAAATTAATAGATTATGAATTTACATAGCAATTTTGAAGATTTAAAATTGTTTTGAAAGGGGATTTGGTTCTTGAATGCTAAAATTTCACGTTATTAAAGTTTTTTTTAAAGATTTAAAATTGTTTTGGAGGGGATTTGGTTGTAGAATGTTAAAATTTCACGTTATTAAAGTTTTTTTGGGAATAAATTTTGACACGTAAATGTTTTTTTAGTTATTTAATTCGTAAAAAATTGATATGATTATAATTAAACGTAAGTCATTTTCCATTTAAAAAAAAATGTGAGTTCCTTTCCGATGAGAAATTTATGCTTATTTAAGAATTTGTAGATGTGAGTTCCTTTCCAATGAGAAATTTATGCTTATTTAAGAATTGGTTGATGAATATTGACTAATTCTAAATGTATTTTGTTTTTCTCTATCATTTGGGAAATATTTTGGTGGTTAGTGTCTTAGTTTTTACAATAACAATTAATAATAAAAAAAACTAATTATATTTGCATTTTACCAATTTGATAACTCAAATTTAACAATTTTTGGAGACAATTTCATACACAACTAATTAAAATAATATTTTAAAATAGCTAAATATTTATTTATGTATAAAAAAACATGTCTTTTTCGGTATCCACTTCTACAATCTAACATTGCATTTAGTGTCATTTCTTAATGTATTTATATTTAAAAATAATAATTTGCATGAAGAAAAATGCAATATATGTAATGACATTATATTTTGGAATCTTTTACTATGCCTGGTCAATACCATAAGTTTACAAAGTCATAACTTATCTCATGTGACACCTTCATATGAAAAATTATTTTTAGTTAATCAATTTAATTATAAAAGAAAGAAGAGCATAACTTATTTTGAAATAAATCTCAATTTTTGTTTTATGACTATTAATAAGAATATTCTAGAATATTTCATGGAGGTTAAATCTTCATTATCCATCACAAAATTATTCATAATCAAATTAAAATTATGGAACCTTGAGATACAACGATAGATCATATTGGACAGGTTAATAAACAACTTGAGCAATGACGAAAATAGGAGGAGATCCTCTAAAAGCAAAAATCTTCCGTCCAATGGCTCGCTCGAAGAAGGAGAGCGTAACTCTATTTTTTCTTAAAGTGATGATTAAAAATCATCATCGTAATAAGATTTTCTCCCTCCGAATGGTACAATACGAGGATCTAGAATAAGAAATTATCTCATATTATCACAGACAACTTACAAAGATGAATCCAAACAAACATGTTTTTATCCATTCAATTATTGCACATATTACTCACCTCATTCATCCAGATCAGAATGAGGCCTTGATGCGATAAATATCTTTCGTCAAAATAGAGGAGGTGGTAATGGAGATGCCCTAATATAAATTCCTGGGTCCTGATGGATTTACAATGAACTTATTCCAAGCATTCTTATTTTTTATTGGACTTGAAGTGCATGCTCTCGTTAAAGAATCTTGATGCTTCAAAGAGGTATTGTTGAGTCTTAATTCTAATTTCATTACCTTGATTCATAAAATTGGTAAAGTTGATAATCCTAGTGGATTTCTTCAAATATCCCTTTACAATGTTGTATATAAAATTAGTTCCTATATTATTGTGAATCATATTAAACCCTTATTGAACAACATTATTTCTCTTGAGAAACAAGAATTTGTGGAGGGTTGTCAAATTATTGATGGGATTTTTGCAGCCCATGAGGTTATCCACTCTTTGAAGAGATATAAATGAGTTGGTATGCTAATTTATTTAGACCTATCTAAATATTATGATATGTTAAAGTAGGATTATCATTTCCAGATTGTTGGATCCTTTAGTTTTCCCCCTCAGTGGATTGTGTGGATCAAGTCCCTCATTTCTACGCCATTTTACTCCATTCTCCTGAGTGGTTCTCCTACTATGACTTTTAGCCCCTCTCGTGATCTACGTTAGGATGATCCTATCTCTAATTTTTAATTTATATTAGCAACTTAGGGGTTCAATAGATACCTCAAAGAAGCAGGCCACCACTGTATCATTAAGGGTTTTCATCTATTTGGAAATAATATTATTATTACCCATCCACAATTTCTTGATGATATTATGCTCTTTTACCTACCTTTAATGTGGGCTACTTTGGCCTTGAAAATCATACTCAAAGACTTTATGACCTTATGGATGCCTATGGTATGGGGATAAATAGGGGAAAGTATAATGTTTATTTCTTTAATACCAATGCAATTATCAAATGATATCTAACTTGACTCCTAGATTTTGATATCAGTGGCCTTCCTACTAAATACTTGGGCATCCCTTTGGTTGAAAATTCCTTGAGAGTAACATTCTGGTAAGTAATTATGCAAACATATTTCCAACAAGCTTAGTAGTTGGGTGTTTTAATGCCTAAACCTAGTAGGTCAACTCGTTCTTCTCAAGTCTATGTTCCAAGCTCTTCCTATGTACCAAATTTCAACACTAGTGGCCCCAAAAGTTATCTTTGGGTCCATTACTAAACCCTTTATAGAGACTTTCTCAAGATAAGTAAAAACAAAGCCAAGAAATGGTCACTTGTGGCATGGGAGAAGTTTTGTATTCCCAAGATAGCTAGGTGATTAGGACTAAGGGATCCAAAGATTTTAAATAAAGCCTTGGGAATGAAATTATGGTGGAGGTGAATTCACGGGGGAGGGGATATTTGGAAACAAATATGGTACAGGAAATATGGTCAGTCCTCCTCCTAGTAAAACTAAAAGTTATGATGCACCCTTTCGGTTTCTCTATTTCGAATTTGGCATGGGCAAACCAAAGTCTAATTCAAAATCATGCCTTCTAGGAGATTAGGAATGGATGAACCACTTTATTCTAACAAGATTATTTCAAACAACTTGCATGTTTGGGAAATTGAGTAGATATTAGAGAGTTAGAAGAATTACTTCAAATAATCAGGGAAACACATCAAAGAATTTTTGGAAACCCAATCTAAATTCTAAACTATGACATAAATGGAAAACAAAGGATGATTTACTAGAGCACCATACCATGAATATCTGACCTACTTTAGCTTAGGAGCTATGAGGTCATAAAATCCCCATCACTTAGGATCCAGATAAAATATGATGGGGATATCAAACGAAAGGGATCTTCATGGCAAAGAAGGCCTACTCGTTTATAGTTGTTCATTAGACTCTCCAATTAGAAATGAGCCACTTCGAGGGGGAAACCTCCTTTACATTACATAAATGAACAATTCTTGGATGACACAAATAAAAAAAAACTCTTTTATATATATAGGATTCCATGTGATCATAATATAATCTCAACTGACCTAACAATAGTAATGTAAGGGCATAACATTAACAATAGTGGGCTATTATGGGGCACAATAATAACAAAATGGGGACTACATGGGTACAACAATAACAATAAGGGGTTTATACTGACAAAAATAAGGTACTACACTATTACTATAGAGCCCTAACATGTCCCTCTCCTTCAAAAAAGTGGTTACCTCAATGCTTGATTAGTTCTGGATGCTTCTGTATAAAATTATCAGTCTCCCATGTGGAATATTTAGTGGGTAAGTTCTTCCACCTGATGAGATACTTTGAAATTAATCGATTTCGTAGCTGTTGAGTTCTTATTTCCGTGACTGCTTTAGGTTCCAATATGATTTTCCCTTCCTCATCAAGTTATGACAACATTGTTTGAACCAAAATTTTCTTACCTATAACCTTATTCAAACACGAAACATGGAAAACTAGGTGCACTGGGGAAGATGCAGGAAGCTCCAATTTGTATGTTATAGTACCAATCTTTTGCAACACCTTGTAAGGAGCATAGTACTTTGGCGATAATTTATTATCCTTCTTATGTTGCTTGAGGGAAATTTGTTTGTATGGGTGCAGCTATAAAATACCTAGTCGCCTACATAAAAACTTCTCTCACTACGATGTTCATATGCTTGTTGTTTCATTCGATTATATGCCAAATTTTCGTTATCCTTTAAGAGTTTGAGAACTTGTTGTTGAAGCTTGATGTGATCTTCCACCACTTGAACCTTATAATTTTCTCTTAAAGATGATGTGATGAATGGCGGATGATATCCATAAAGTTTCATCAATGGGGGAATTTTTTCTGCAGTGTGGAAGGAAGTGTTATACCTCCATTCAACCAGAGGTAACCAATTGATCCATTGTGTTTTTTTATCAGATAAAAAAAACGAAGATATCCTTCTAAACATTTGTTCACTATCTCAGTTTTCCCATCGGATTAAGGATGATAAGATGGGCTATGAGCTAGTCGAGTACACAAAAAAGAAAATAATTCATCCAAAAATTTCCAGTGAAAAATGGGATCTCTATCGCTTACAATAATCTTTGGGTTTCCATGTAGCTTTTGAATTGTTTCCATAAATGCGGTAGCAATTGTACTCACCTTAAATGGATGATATAATGCAGAAAAGTGTGCATAATTTCTAAGTCTATCAATTACCACCATGATGAAACTCTTTCCTTTGGACTTAGGTAAACCTGTGATAAAATCCATTGAAACCTCCTCCCAACGTTGATTTTGAATGGATAAAGGTTGTAGCGGACCTCGAGTCTTAATTGCCTCAACTTTATTTTTCTCACAAACAAAACATTCCGCCACAAAATTATAAATATCAAATTTAAGGCCATCCAAAAAAAAATATTTCTTCACTGTGTGGTAAGTTTTTAAAAATCCCAAGTGTCCTCCTAAGGGGGAGGTGTGAAATTCAAAAATAATATTTTGTTTTAGTTGGGAATTCTTACAAAGATTTAAGCTATCTTTGTACCATAAGGAATCATTTTTCCAACTAAACGAATTAGATGTATTGGGATCTTGCTGCAACTTTTGAATGAGTGTCCATACATCTTCGTCATTTTTCCATTCCTCCCTTTCTTCGATTATCCAATCGGGTTGGATAATAGAAATGGCACAAAGCAATGCTTCCACATCATCATCCTTTATTGAGAGTGCATCCACAACATTTAGATTCCATTTTTTGTAGATGATTTCAAATTCATAACCCAACATCTTTGTGACCCATTTTTGTTGCTCTTCTAAAGATAGTCTTTGTTCCAAAAATTATTTAAGACTATCATGATCAATTTTTACCTTGAAGTGTCTTCTCATTAGGTAAGGTCGCCATTTCTTTAGTGCATGTAGTATTGCCAAAATTTCCTTCTCATAAATAGGTTTTTGTAAACACTTTCCTTTGATTGGATGACATTCAAAATAAATGGGTCTCACTTCTTACATTAAAACAACACCAATTCCATTTCCCGAGGCATCACATTCCAGAATAAAGTGTTTTGTGAAGTCTGGAGTAGCTAAGACCAGTGTTTGTCACATTGCCTCTTTAATATGTTCAAAGGCCTTAGTTGCCTCAGGAGTCCATGAAAATTGATCTTTATTCAAGAATTTTCTTAGAGGTGCTACTCTTATCCCATAGTTAATAAAAAACTTGCGATAATACCTTGTTATCTCAAGAAATCCTCATAATTTCTTTATGGTTGTGGGGATTTTCCATTCCTTAATGGCTTTAATTTTGTTAGGGTCTACCTTAACACCCTCGTGAGATACAATATGAGCAAGATATTCCACCTCTTGTACTCTAAGGAAACATTTGGAGGTTTTTTCATATAATTATTTCTACTCCAATATTTTGAGCACCCTGTCAACATGTTGAACTTGATCATTCCAAGAGCTGCTATAGATTATTATATCATCAAAAAACACTAACACAAATTTTCTAAGGAAGGATTTGAAAATGGAATTCATCAACCCTTGAAATGTAGAAGGTGCATTGATAAGGCCAAAAGGCATGAACAAAAATGCCTAATGACCCTCATGAGTTCAAAATACTGTTTTTCTAATTTGATGATATCATGAACTGAGATCCAACTTGGTGAAATAAATTTCTCCGTGTAATTCATCAATCACACGAATGGGAAATTTATCTTTAATAGTGAGCTTATTTAGCTCCCTAAAATCTGGACACAGGCACCATGATCCATCCTTCTTGTGCACCAATACTACTAGCCTCTAGCATTAGATGATCCATAATTCACTAGGTTGAATTATACCAGTGTCTAACATTTATGCAATCATAAGTTCAATTTTTCTCTTTTGGACATAAGGATATCTGTAAAGCCTGATGTTTGGAGGAACACTTCCTAGAATCAAATTAATAACATGATCATGATCACGAATAGGTGGGATTCCTTTGGGATTTTCAAACACCTTGGAATGATTGTCTAATATTTTTTGGAGATTTGGAGAAATAGATGATTTTGATGTTGGAACTTCTAGTTAGCATAATTGTGAAATAATGCCTCGTTGTTCTTTCTTAAGAATATTTTTCATGACATTATAGCTTATTATCTTTCTCAGCTTCCCTATGATACCCCATAATTCAACTTCCTTTCCTTCCGAAAAAAAATTCAAGAAAAATTCTTGAAGATTAAAAGCTACCGTCCCCAAAGATTGTAACCATTGTGCTCCTAGTACAACATTAGCACCACCCATTAGAATGGAAAGCATTGGACTATTCAATACATATTCCCCGATGGTTAGCTTAATATTATGGCACTTTTGAGAGAAATTTATAGTTCCTCCATTTTCTAGCATCACTTGAAACTCTGGTGCCAGGTATAGGAAGCTATTCAATTCCTTGGCTACCTTACAATGAAAAAATTATGGGTACTACCTGAATCAATAGGCACTATTACATTTTCCTTCTTGATATTTCCTTCTATATTGAGAGTTTGAATAGTGGTAATTCCTACCAATGCATTATAAGATATGGTCAGATTCAATTCTTATTCCTCTGGGGTTGGTTCTTGGTGTATAAATTGTTCTTTTGAAGTTTCTTGTTCCTTTTCTTCCTCCTCTTCACAATCTATGTAAAATAATTTCTTCTCATCACACATATGACATTTAGTGTATTTTATATCACAACTATAGAAAATCCCTTTCGCTATTTTTTCTACCAATTGTTTTGGTGTCAACCTTGTAGGTTGTGGAAGTCTAGGGAGTAGCAACACTTCCAGCTTTATAGATGTGAGTGGTAAGCTTCCTTGTCACCATAATTTTACTTTCAATTTTTCTTGCCAACCTGAATGCCTTCTCCAATGAATCAGGTTCCCAAGGGCAAACCTCATGTTGGAATTTATCCTTTAAAGTCCCTATGAAGAAATCAATATTGTGTTCCTCTAGAATATCAGTTACCCTTATATTCAATTTTTGGAAGTCCTAATTATGCTCCACCATTCAAGACTTTTGTTTGATATTTATCAGTTGGCTAAAGAAGATGTTTCTCTTTTTATCCTCATAATGTGCTATCATTTCCTCTATAAAAATTAAACAAGTGACAATTTTTTTACGAGAGAAAATCGATTAATACGATACAAATGTATTTTTTTCTAAGTATAAAGTTGCAATGCCTACCATTTCTGTGTTTTTCACATTATGGAGATAAAAATATTGCTCCATCTGTAGTATCTATGTTATGAGATCCTTTCCATCAAACTTCATCATATCGATCTTTGGAATACGGTGGGTCTTCAATCCAGCATTAGAGTTTATGAAATCATGATTAACATTTATTTTGTTCTCATCATGATTTTCCTCTACTACCTTTTCGTCATTACAAATCATTTCTTATATAAACTTTGTCAAACCTTCCTTCAAACCGTCCATGCATTTCTTCAAATATTCCATGTTTCCTTCTATACCATCCATCTTAGCTTCCATGCCATTCTTCAAACCATCCATCTTAGCTTCCATGCATTTCTTCTAACCATCCATCTTAGCTTCCACGCCTTTCTTCAATCCATCCATTTTAGCTTCCATGTTGCCTCTATACCATCCATCTTAGCTTCCAATGCAACCATCTTAGTTTTAATGCCATCCATATTAACTTCCATGCTTTTCTTCAAACTATCCATCTTAGTTTCCACGTCTTTCTTCAAACCTTCCGTTTCATTTTTTTGTTACTCTTTACGACAGTGGAATTTGTTTCACTTGTTCTTGTAGTTTTGATATATCATGTTGCACGTCTTCCTCTTCATGAGTCATAGTAGAGCCTTCTGAGGGCTTAATGGGTGTTTAATTATTTTTAGGCTCCATTTTAGAACCCAATATTGATATCTATGCTTCAATATGCCCTTGGAATCCCCTTAATTTGTTTTTTCATACAAGACTTTTGAAATTTTTAAAAAATACACACCTTTTTCTTACTTTGGAGAAGCTTGATATTGGATCTGATGTATCTCTATGATTTCCTATCTCCAAGATTTTATCTTTGGTCCTTTATTAGCCCTCTGAATCTTCTTTCCAATGCCATAGGTCTAACTTGATTTGGATTCTTCAAGAAAACGTTATGCCCAATATTCCATAATGTCCTAATTATTAATTAGTTTAATAGAGAGAACTTATATAGCATGACATGTCTCACCGTTTCCTCCTTTGGCTCTAAAATCATTACAAAAGAAACTACAGTCTGTGTAATTTCAGCCACTTTTTACAGAATTTCAATCTGATGGTCAGAGAGAGTTATGATGATTTTCCCAAGGTCAGCTCTTTGAGATGAAATTCGAGAGCCTACAAAAACCCTAATTTCCACAAATCATATCTCTCAAATATTGTGAACCAAGATCTAAAATTTTTACATGAAGTTCTTCAAGATTTCCTCGCAAATGGTGTTTTGTTTTAGCGTCTGAAATTAGAGGGAATTTCATCCTAAAACTTCTGATGAAAATTTCATGTGCTTTCCATGTCATAATATATAAAGCAATCAAAATTATTTAAATTTAAAAAGAGGTACATGTACAAATTTTAGAGGACAAAGAAGAAAAATAATTTTTTTAATTGTATTTTTGAATTATCTCCTTATAGGTTTACTCAAACTTCAAATTTAGACACTCATTAGATGAGGAATTAAATTTAACATCCAACAAGTACCCATTATGCATAATTTTTAGAAGACTCGCCTAAAAAAAAATAGAAAATACATTAAAAAATCATGTTTTAACACGTTTTTTAATGTATCTGCAATTTTTATCAATGTGGGTCTTGTCCAAAGTATGCATAATGAATACTTGTTGGATGTGAAATTATGCATCTAATAAGTGTCTAAACTTGGAATTTGAGTAAACATATAAGGAGATAAGCGGAAAATACAATTAAAAAAAATTATTTTCCTTTTTTCTCTCCAAAATTCATAATTCTTATTTTATTATTGTAACTATTACTTTATTTTTTTTCCTTGGAATACTACTTTTAGGTTGAAATTTCCTCTAATTACCTTCATAGAAAAAAAGTTATAGGGACAATGCCACGATGACATGTTTGAAGCAACAGAACCCTAAAATCCAAAGCTTTGATACCAAATGTTATGAAACCAGGTCACAAAATAGAAGAAAAGAGAGATCAATGACTTATAAATGGGCCACTTCGAGGGGGGAACCTCCTTTACATTACATAAATGAACAATTCTTGGATGACAGAAATGAAAAAACCTCCTTCCTATATAGAGGAGTCCATGGGGTCACAATATAATCCTAACCGACCCAACAATAATGAAGCAAGTGTCTAGGGCAGGTGCTAGGTCTGAAGGTGGGTACTACGTGATGTTGTGCTGTCTGTGATACTGGATGTAGACTGGGTGAACCCTAAATGAATCATACTTTTATGATATTGGTGTAATAGAGTATAAGTGCCTATTAATTACAATACTAATATTTATAGTACTAACCCCATATGTTATGTCTAATCCAGTATTCACCCTAATTAGCAGCTAGCACAAAAATAACAATAGTGGGTTATTGTGGGGCACAATAATATGAAAGTGGGTACTACATGGTTACAACAATAGCAATAAGGGGGATATACTAACAACAATAAAGGACTACACTAGTAATATAGGATTACATTTTTTCAAATATATACTACTTCATTAAAGCATAACTATTACGAAAAAGTTATGTACTACATAAGAGGTTATTAGAGGATTATTAAGATGCAAAGTTATTTTCTTCTTAAAAATAAAATTTTCAATTATTAGAGGATTATTGAGATGCATGCTATTTTTTTTATATGCAAAATTTTCAATTATATCAAAGCAATACTCATAGTTTTCTCTTTTTATTTGCATCATCTTAATTCTTAATGCTGGTTTTTCCTTATGTTTTTCTTTATTTATATTTTTTCTTGTTTCCTGATGTTTGTTTTGCCTTGCATCATATTTACTCTTGATGTTATTAGTCTATAAGGTGTCTTATTTTATGATAAATTTTGTTATTATATTTCACTTTTCATGTTTGTTTTGCCTCATATTTATTCTTTATGTTATTAGTTTATAAGGTGTCATATTTTATGATAAATTTATTATTCTATTTACTTATTACTCTAGATCAATTCTCATAAACATATAAGTTGTAGGTATCAATTTCCATAGATATAGAGAGACAATAGATAATAATAGTCATAAAAAAACATGTTAGTTGTTATTTATTCATCATCCTTCAAAAATTTATTTAGATAAACTACTCCTCAAAAAAATCATATTTGTAATTGCGATTCAATTACTAAGAAATCTCTCTTTTATGAGGATTTACATGACACAATTTAACTGAACATATATTTATGGACACTATTACTCCATATGTATTCCCAAGGACATAGATGTAGTGGATAGCAATTACCATGGACATAGAGAGAAAATGGATCATAAGGGTGATCCATAAATATGTTAGTTGCTACTTGTTATTTGAAAACTTATTCAAATAAACCACTTCCCAAAAAATTATTTTGTAGGTTGTGACTCAATTACTTGAAAAAATCTATTTCACAATAATTCACATGGCATAATTTAGATGGACATATGTTTATGGATAAGATTGTTAAGAGACAAAACCTTCCATAATCCATACATAAGATTAGGAAATAAATTTTTATGGCACTAACTAATATGAGTTATGTGGGGGTGAGCTTTATGAATAAGATTGCTAAGAGACAAAACCATCCATAAGCCATATTTAAGATTAGGAAATAAATTGTTATGGTAATATATATATATATATATATATATATATATATATATATATATATATATATATATATATATATATATATATATATATAAATCTTAATTAGAGTGCTATCAAGCTTTAAGAGGGATAAAATTTGTAGAGGTGCAATTTTTTAATTAAAGAGGTTTGCATTTATGAGATTTGATCTTTCTAAGTTTTTAATAGATTTGATATATATATATATATATATATATATATATATAAGCCATGTGTGATTTTTCATTGTTTTAATTAAATTATTTAATATTTAGAGTGGATTCAACATATTCAAAAAAAAATCAGGCACTTGGATTGTGTACACTACACAACATAAACTTGTAATTCCATATCAAACAAAATTCATAAAAAAATATAAAATGCTTCAAATATTAAAAAAAAATTCCTTTGTATAAGGTACAGTTTTTTTCTTCTTATTTTATCTCTTTATAAAATTATAAAATATCATTTTACTTTACTTGAATATAGCATGCCTATTTATTTTGTCTTTCTATTATAATTGATATTATTCATTTTTATTTTTTTATTATAATTAATATTGAAAAAAAATGAAAATTATCAACTAAAATTGAGCACACAAAAAATTACACATATCTTTTATACGATAGTGTGGATAAGAAAGCTAAAACACTTTTATTTTTTAATACAATATATATTAGAATCTTACCAATAAAAATACCCATAAACTTATATAAAATTATAGTTATTTTTATTTAAAACTATTTATTTATTTCCATTAAAATTATATCCTCTCCTCTCAACATGGGTCAATATCATAAAATCCCACTAGAATCTTCACTTTTTTCCCGCACATCCATATTCATTTTTTCCCACACATACATATCTATACAAGAGGGTTAATCGAGGGACTTGAATACAGGTGGGTAATATATTTGAAGATTATTTATTAATTATTATAAAGAAAACATAGCTTAAAAGGCTCCAAAATAAAATATGTTAGTGAAGGTGGGTGGCCAAAGTTTTAGGTGATATTAAATATTGGTTTTTTATTTTATTTTCAAAGGCTAATAGATGATTATTACTATTATTATTTATCATTTATTATTATTATTATTATGTAAAAATAATTATTAAGTAATAATTATTAATTTAATAAATTTATAAGTATATTTTTTATGCTATATTTTAAATTGGTAAATGCTACTCTATGTTATTTATTTAGTAAGATTTATCTATTTTTTAATTTAATATTAATTTTATTTTAAAAATTATGAAATTTTATTACATAATGGTGCATTATAACTATTTATTAATAAACTATCAATTTAATCAATTCTAAACTTCTTTTAATAATTGTATTTTAAAACTATAAATATATATGATGTATCATTTTATAAGACATAATAAATGTTAATAATTTATACATACACTCTTATATGAAACATATTTTAAGTAAGGTTTATAAATTTTGTATGAAATATTGATTTTATTAAAAACAAAAATTACATAGTAGCTAGTACATGTGGTTTAGTTTAAATATAATTTAATTACATTAAAGAATAATAAAAATAAAAAATTTATCACAAAAATAAAACACTATATTGTTAAATGTCATCATCAAAAATGAAAAAATATAATTAACTAATATTTTTTATATTAACATGTAATATATAAACGTATATATGTGTGTGTTTTATTTTTTATTAATATATATAATTTTAATTAAATTTATGAAATTAAATTTTTAATATAATAACAATTCATATTGAAAATATTGAAAAAACCTATAATTAGATAAAATGTTTTTCGGAATAATCACATTATTAGGATTAGGTTTTGTTTAGCAACTTTCATTACTTTTGATTTATGGATCACTTATTCCGAAAGACATTTTATCTACATTATGGATCAAAAAATTCTTAGATCTAACCTATAATTAGTGAAAATAGAAATAATAGGAAAAAAAAAAATTCATAAAAAAAATTTAAATAAAAAAGAAGTAAAAGTAAAAGCAAAAAATTAGTAATCAAAAGAAATGAAAATTGCTAAACAAAACCTAATAAAACCTCAACCAATCACCTTAGAAATAAATAAATTTAAATAATAATAAAAATTAACAAAATTTGAATTCCAATTATTAAACACAAATTAATATATAATCAAAGCAAAACTAAATACCTAATACTATTCCTCATAAAAATTGATTCATAACTTCATGCATAACTAATTCATACCTTCATACATATTAATAAATTACACATTGATTTAAAAATAATTAAAAACATAAAAGTTCATTTAAAATTAAGAACTTCCCAATATTAAAATTAATGAAACTCATAAAAATTTTAGGATATTTCTTGGTATCTCAAAATTTGTAACATACACAAAATGTCATATGCCTCCTTTCGACAATCTTAAATTGTGAAAAAAATATTGTGAGTTTCATATGAGCAGACGATGGTGAAAATTTTATATAATTACATACTGTAAGGATAGCGTACTTTTTACAAAATTATCTGCATTAACCCTTTAAACGTGTTAAATAATAACTCAAATAAATTTTAGCTCATATATTTTTTTAAAATATTTTAAATCATTGAAGGATTTACCTGTCCATTTCGAAGGATTTCTAGATTAACAATTAGCTCAATTGGCGTTAAATGCAGTAACTACAACTTATTCCAATTACTAAAGTTAGCCTTATTTTAACTTTTGAATGCGCTATTTGCAAGTTATCCGAATTAATAAAAGTCATTTTATTCCCATTAATACTAGCTTGTTATAAGATTGTTGGTCAAATAAATTATGTTAAAATGCAATCTTATTGCTGTTTGCATAATCATACATCATGGATACGGATATGATAGACCAATGAAATTACAATTAATTAATTCGAAATAAGTATTATTACTTAATATTTTAAGTATGCGGTCTTATCACCAAACTATAAAATAAACGAGTCTTGTCAATTGGAAGATTATGTGCAACCTTTACATTAGTGGACCTTGCCGCTAAGGCCCCCCAGCTCATCTGACTCCGACTTTTACTCTGAAATATTGAAGTTCTTTCATTTGAATTGTTATAAATGTCTCAACTTAGTTCGGAAAGGTGTACAATTTAATCTATATATCACTTTGTTCTCGTTTACACCCATAATTTTTTAATACACAAAATTTACGAAGTACTTTTTAATATACAAAACTTACAAAATACTTTAGTTGATGTTGACACCGATAACGAGTTTTTTATTTGATATACAAACTTTACAAAAGTATTTTTAATGGACTTGATTAATTCCTTCTTATTCCTCCTTTCAAATCTGGATCCAAATATTTCTCAGGGAGACATTGGGCAGCTCCTTTTCTTTCACTCAATTGGTGGACGGACAAGATTCAATCATGCTGATCGGTCCGTTAGTAATGATGGGTTGTTTATTGTAGTGGGCCCTTCGAGTTTACCTGGTTAGGCATTAGACCTTAAAAGTACTCGTATTGAATTAATAAATCAATGTCAAAGATGTGAAAGTTTGAAATTTTCATCAATTGAAAGGTAAAAAGAAAGATTGAAATTCTACGGCTGATTCAGGTTCTACTCTCTTATCGTCCTCTAGCTGTCCTTCCAAAGGTATTGTTAAACAGATTGATTGAAAATTCGATATGTTCAATGTAAAATTAAAAAATGATGTGTATCACGTTATATATTTAATTTATATAAATCGATATACACATAGTTGATGCATAACCCCTTAGCGATGTATTAAATATTGTATAAATTGAGATATACGTTATTGGATGCATTCTGTTTTGCCTTGTAAAATGAATATCTCCATATTGTTTGCATTGCAAAATGGATCCTTCAATCCCGTTTGCACTCATTGACTTACAAATTGACATCCGCGAATTTAGCTACGGTTTCCCAGTATTTAAATTTTGGAAATGGCAAACCAAAAGAATCATGCCCACCCTGCCAAACCCAAAGAATCATATCCACCGTCAGCAATTTGGCAAGAGTCCTTTCGCCAACTCAGACATAGCGCCTGCAGTTGGCTTCCCGTCTGATGCTATACATACTATACGCAGTAAATTCTTCCAAACTTCCATCGTTTCAACGGCATAGAAATTCAATTTTTTCTCTGCGGCAACGGAACGCACCTAAATCTTCCCAAATATCGCTGCCATACAATGCTAAAAATGAAAGCGACATCCAAAACTTCGGTGCCAGAAATGCCAACATCATCTGATCGGAGGACTTTGTTGACATCTACCGAAAAACAGAAATACACAAAGTGCTTGTCTATTTACCATCTTGAATGGTTAAGTTTTGATTTCCGAGTTGTCTACCTAAGCAACATAATAATTTTGATGATAGTTTTTTATTTTTATTATTTATTTATTTATTTATTTATTTATTTTTGTTCATATTTGATAAAAAGTTTAAAAAAATATATATAATAATTTGGATGGCAGTTTTTTTTAGGAATTGAATAAAAAAAAATTCAAAAAATCAGGTAGTTGGACTGTTTAAATTGTATTTTTGGTGGTGGAAATGAATTCTGCACCATCAAAAACCCTTAGAGCACCCAAAATACTAAAGTTTAACAACTAACCTAAATTTTCAAAAATCTTTGCCCCTAATTTTTCATAATCTTAGCAGAATTTATAGATTATTCTGTGGATTTTTTAAACTACAGCAACATATCAAATTTTTATATCTTATTTAATTTAGTCTTTAGTTCCATAATTATTTAAGTGTGTTTTTATATACTTGGTTTATCCTATGCTTTATATTTTATATTCAAAATAAAATTTATTTTTCATATATTTACGTTTAAATGAAATATCAATTTTATATAAAAATTTGAAATATTAACTAGCATTATTCTAAATATTAATAAGTGTTACATAGTTCATATATCTCCATAACAACATTCCTCCGAGAAATAGAGTATTCTAAAAAGATAACCCTGAAAATCCCTCTTCCACTCCATAACAGCATTCCTCCGAGAAATAGAATATTCTAAAAAGATAACCCTCAAAATCCCTCTTCCACTAAAAAAAATCCCACATAGGGCAACCAAAAAATAATAGAGAGAAAACATGGAAAACAATACTACCTTAATCCGAGAGAAGCAAAAAAAGAGATTCAGAAGCATATGATAAAATTAATTTATTATATGCTTTATATTTAGATGAAGTATCAATTTTGTATAAATGTTTTAAATATTAATTAGTATTATCTTAAATATTAATAAGTGTTAAGTAAAGGTAAGATAATTTTGGTTAGGAATTTGAAAATTTTAAAAATAATATAAATATTTTTAGTTATGGTTTGGACAAAAAAAAATTAATTTAAAAATTATATGTTTTTCTCTTATAAATATTGATGAATAAGTGTTGTTTTGGAAAGCATTGTTATTTTTTTGACTTTTTTATTTATTTATTTTATATTTAATTGATGATAGTTTTAAATAGATTCTTTTAATTAGTAGTACCACACGAAATTTCTATTTTATAAGACATTTATTCCATTAACATTTAAACATTCACATGTTTTTTACCATTCGCTTCTACCTTCCTCACTGTGAATTTATACCATGGTTTCTTAACATTTTTAGTATACTTTTCCATTTGATTTCCCACCTAAAGTTATATGAAGAAAAAAAAAAATATTGTACTTTATTATTATCAACTACTGTTCAACTAGTTTGTCTTTGTTTCATTCTCTCACTTTGTAATCCATGGAGCACAATAAATAACACTCCTAAAATATTTTTTCAATGGTGTTGTAGATATTCAGAGATACTTGAAAGGCCTACTATGAGGCCTCTAATTCTAGAAGAGTATTTTTTCCTTATTCTTGATGTATGCTTACTATCCAAATAATTAAATTTCACAATTTCAAAGGAATTTATACTTTAGGAGTGGTAAGAATACAAAAATCAATCCAATTTCTTTAGAATTCTTCTAAAATTTACCCACCAAGCATTCTTGAAGCCAAATTTCATGAGAGAAAAATAAAATAAACCAAAAATAATTATTTCCCTATAAAAAACAAACCAAACACTTCATGTAATTGTAAGAGATACACCACCCCAGTGCTTTAAATAACTTGTTTGGAAATTGTTAATTCATTAAATTACCTAATAAATGAAGTTATAGTTTTGAAAAGAAACCAAAATCCATCAGAAAAAAAACTAAAACTAATAATTTACCAACAAAGAGAATACTAAACCAAAAATTAATAACTTACCAATAAAGAGAATCCAAAACCAAAAATTATTAATTTTCCAATAAAGAAAATACTAAACCAAAAAATTAATAAGTTTCCAATAAAAATAATACTAAACCAAAAATTAATGATTTTCGATTAAAGAGAAACTTTAAAAGTTTCAAGTAATTGCAAGGAAGAGGTCATTTCAAATATTTAGAGGGATTACTTCAAAAAGTTAAAGGATGTGCCAAATAAAACATTATTTAATTAAATTAGGTCACACAAGAGTATATGGCCCCTTAATCATTAATCAATGGATTTAAATAGTTGAGAAATGGTTTCCTCAGTTTATAAGTTTGCATATTGACTTTCATTAAGTTATTCCAACCAAATAAAACTTGATGGGAAGTGTATGATAGTAATGGAAAATCATAATGGTGGTTTTCCTCACCTTTAATAATAAATTAACAGTAAAAATGGATTTAAAAACCCATTGTAATATTGCCTAAAGGATATTCAGAAAACTATACAGGGATGGGAAAGGGATAATGATGATGAAGATGATGATATTCAAAGACAGCAGGAAGGAATAGATTTTCTTTCTGACCTAGGTAATACAAGAGGAAGAGTTTCTCTATTTCAACAATCTATTAAAACATATTGGAAAATCAAATGTGTTCTTATAAAGGCACTCTCAATTATGCAAGAAAAGAAAATCAATTCTTCCCTACTTTTTGAGCTTCAATAGATTAAACAAGATATGAGGGAAATGACAAAGGTGTAAATACAAGTCAATACGAGAATAACAAGGATTGAGCAACAACTTTTCAATATGCAGCAAGCTGAAATGCCAGGGTCAACTGCAAAAAAACCTGTACCTGTTGATTCATCAGATGGTTAACTCTTTTACAAGTTCAATTTTGTATGTGTTTTGAGGATATTAAGTCTATTCTCTGTTTTATTTGTAGTTTTTATGGACATAGTAAAGGATTGTTTGCTGTTAGTAGAAGGAAAAAACAATACCAATTTTGGTTGGCTTATAACTCTTTGAGGTGGCCAACAGACCTGGTTTCCTTCGTGCAGGTTGAGGCTACCAACAATTGAAAAAATTTTATAGCAGCTTTCTCTTTACAAAATGGAAAATAGACAGGTCCTACGAAATTTACAAAAAAAAAAAAAAAAAAAAAAATATTGCCCAAACAAATTAATAATGTGCATAAATTTTCAGTCTAAAAAAATGAATATTGATAAAGAATTGTGGGTTATGGATTTATTCTTAAACTATTGTAAATATTAAGGAAACCTCTAGCAATTTACTTGTGAATGATATCTTAATAAGTAAACACACCAACCATTAACACTATACCAATGTTTTGTGCTTTTTTGAAAACACAAAAAAAAAAAAAAACATTTAATAAAGAAAATTTTAAGAAGAAAAATCAAAACATTAGAGAGATTCATTACAGAGAAAAATAATACTAAGTAATTACTCTAAAAACCCAAATGGAAAACCAATATTCAATTAGATTCAAACAAGATATATTATTACTAGACATACATGTTATTTGATTAATTTTTGACCCTTGACATGGAAATATACACAAAATTTGCTTCATTTTCAACCAAAAGACCTCTCTTCATTAATGGGAAATTGATATATAAAAATATGACTTACTTGAGGATACATAGAAGGTCAAGTTGACACTTACCCTAGATTTTAACTTTCCAAGCTCATTTTTTATCCCTTGTCTTTTCTCTTATTAAATGTGAAAAAATTAGTTTCACATTTTTATTATTTAAAAACATTATATATATCATTTAAAATTAATTTTAATATACAAATAAATAAATTAAAAATAATTTTCTTTATTTTTATATATTAATTTTATAATTTTTTTTAATCTACATTATCAAACTTTATCATTAAGATAAATATTTTTTTATATATACGTTCAAACCTCATCAATATTTATCATTATAAAACCTATCATTATTTTATGCCGATGTCATTATTTTGTTTTATTATATGTAAATCAATATTTTTCAGTATATCTTTCTCGTATCGGCCAAATAATTTACTATTTTTAAATATTTTTAATGAACAAAAACTGCGTAATGACAAAGCCATTATTATAAAAGATTATGCTAAGTCTGAACTTTAAAATATGTTTGTGTTATTTTAATGGGTAACTTTGAATATTTCTCCCCTTTTAAAAAATTACTCTCAACATTCTTAAAAATTACTTTTAATGAGCATATTAAGAACAAGATTATGGAGAGTGCATTTACAACATCGCTTAAAAATCGATAAATCTAGATGATGTCGAGTGGCTTTTACACTATTGCTTAAAAAATGTTTAATCCAGATAAAGTGGATTTTTACTATGTGCTCATCGTTATATGAAACATTTATGAAAGATACTTGAAGCAAAATTTCTGTCATAATGAACAGAAGAAGAATCTAATGATGGAAGTCGCATACACCCGAACAAATTGAAGCATAGAATCCCATGGTAATGAAAGTCATCTCATTCTACTTGCAGGATAAGAAATGAAAGGGAAAGGAAAAAATATCTGTGAAATGATCGTTTGGAATAATTATGTTAAGATAATGTTAACGTAGATTGCAATCTTATTGTGTTTGCATTACGAGAATTAATTTATTTGAAAATTTAATAATTAATATTTTAAATATCACCACAACCGAAAAACTGAAAAGTATTGTCCGGTTTCCATAGGTAGATGGTTTCTATGCATCCATGGCTAGAAAAGCGTGCATTTTGAATTTTTTTAAATAATTTTAGCGACATGTCCATAGAAAGAACTCACAAAACTAAAAGAAAAAAATACCGATAGCATCCTTGCTACTGCAATCGGTGCAAACCGGCTGGTCCACTGTACGTATGTGATTGATATGATAGCATCCTTGCTACTCCAATATGTCCAAACCGGCTGGTCCACTGTACGCATGCTATTTATATGACACTGCACGGCATGAAATATCTGCGAGTTTATCTTTTCTGAACTATACATGCTAGTAGCTATCGAATAATGCGTCATGAGTGTAAAATGGCATATTGTTTACTTGTGGGGAGGCTTATATCCGGGGTCATACATGAGGGTAGTATATCACTTGTTGGATCCGTCAGTAAACGGCATATTGTTTACTTGTGAGAGGCTTATACACTGGCCATCCATGAGGGTAGTGTATGTCAATTGTTGGATTATGGTAAATATATAATTTAATTGGCGGCATATATTGCCTAGCTTATTAATATATGTCTAGTTTATTGATAGGATAATGACTCAGTATATATTGGCTGCCCTTTTTTCAAGTGGAAAAGGTTTTTTATTATTGGGACCCCATTTCTATGTCCAGCTAGTAATGCTTCAGAGTACTTTAAGGAGTCATATTTTTGTTCGGAAAATAGTTGAAATTCTAGCATAATTTTGACAATATTTGTTACACGTTATTTTGTCACCATAATATTTGATTGTCCATATAGGTCTAGCACTACTTATATTGTATTCTCTTAGAAGTAAAAAACCCTAATGTTTCTAAACCAAGTCTTGGAATTGGAGAGAAACTCATTAAAACCCTTAAAAGTCTACCTCCGCATTTTTTCTAGCATTTTCCTGGGGTCCACAAATACTTGGTCTATAAACTGTGGCAGCCTGCTACTAAAACTTGTGGATCCCCGTAAAAAGTTGAATAAAAGAAAAACTAAATTCTAAAAGCATAGCTCGTCGAATATTCTCCCAATTGGAAGCTTCTAGAGGCGTGATCAGTTCGATCTTTATCCCTCCACTCATAGAATTTATCCCTTGGTCCATGGAGCTCAAATCCCTTCATGAGAGGAATCCATCACCCTCTTCATGGAAGCTGAAACTACCTTCATTTCCCTATAAATTGAGCTCAAGTTTCAGTCTCAAGGGTAGATATTGAATGCTGAAATTGTAAAGGTATTGTTAAAGAAATTCCCAAGAGTGCATAATCTCTACACTAGTTGTTGTTGGCATGAGAATGATCACACCCTTATGTCCATAACTCTATGCTGATATTCAAAGAGGAAGGCTTGTCAAACTGAATGAAGAACAATTGTTCAAGACCCTGAGAGAATCTTGTACAACATCAAGGCATCAGGTTGTAAGGTTACTCTTTTCATTCAAGATAACACATATGGATCTCTTTTTCTCATTGAGGTTTTATTTTGTTTATCGAATAACATCAATACTTAGACTCCTTGATCATAAAGTTGGATTAGTTTTTCTTAATTATTATATGTTGCATATGCTTTTATTCTTTTGTCTGTCTTGGATTGCAGGTTCTACTCACTAAAGAAGCGTCTTTGGAGTGACTGGATAAAAGACTGCATCGAATGTTGGATTTCAAGGTAAGGACATGTCCTCTCTCTTTCTTTATAATAATTCTGAAATGCAATTAGTCTAGAGAAAAATGTTTCCAAATGGATGTTCATTTCTAGTTATTCGTAGAATAGGAGGGAGATCGCTCTTGTCCGCAAAAGGGATTAATCTACATAACAAAATGATGACTCCGCTGGGGAATAGAACTTAGTTTTTTTTTCTTTATTTTTCAGTTTGAATTTTGGAAGTTTTTTGATTTTGACTTATCTAAGACTAGGTTGGGTAGATAAATTTTAAGAATTCCTGAAAAGAAAATATGAATATTTATTTTTTCTGTATTTTTCCTTGCCTCCGCAGTTTTTATTTCAAAACAGTGCGACAAGCTCTAGAGGTTTTAGTTCAAAACAGTGTAGTACCGCTCTGTTTTCCATTAGAAACTACAAAGCTTTGGAAAATTTTCGAAAAATTTAAAATTCTCTTTTTAGGAGCCAGATTACCCGATTCTTTGTGTTTTCCCGAGTCTATCTTAGCTGTCAAATCTTATATGTGAATTTCTTTCCAGCAACTTTTGTGTTTGTGTGATTTTTCATCCGATTTGGATTTTATGGGTGAGTTTTTGCCCTGCTTTCTTGCTGCTCCATATAAGATACCTTCATATACCTCAATTTACTTGTATGATGATTTTCTATTTTTGAGCCATTAAAACCATTGCAAACCTTACTTTTATGAAAATTGATTCTTTTTCATTTGCAAATTTGGAAGAGCTTTTAACTTACTAAAGCTTGATTTTCACACCCAAGCATTTTTGAATGTTTTCATTTCTGCTGAGTTAAGTGGAAATTTTTCTTACTTTGATCAGAAAACTAGGAGAAAACATTCTCAAAATTTTTAGATAGACTTAAAAATTAGAATTTTCTGTGATTTTGAAATTTATGTTTTTAGAAGCTTTTAGATATAATTTTCTTTTGGAAATAGTTTGTTTATTGATTTTTAGTTCTTGATCTGATTGATCAAAGGAATTTCATTTTCAAAAGAGTACTTGATCATTTTTTGCAAATTAAGTTCTCTAAGAAATCGTTTTCTTTTCAAAGATTTTTTTAATGAATGAAAGAATTTGTGCTTTGAAAATTGTTAAATCTTTCAATCTTTCCCTTAAGTAAGATTAATTGAAAAGAAAAGAGTTGTAATTCTCATTTAGATGCATTTAGCGTATTTTTGAGTCAGGTCACAAACATCGTTGAAGTTTCAACTCTATACCTTTTTTCTTAGGCAACAACCAAATTAAAAACAGTGTTTTAATAAAATCAATTTAGATATTATGTATTTTCGAGGGCTCATTCCAAAAACATAGCTTAGGCTAATGTTTTGGAACAGGTTGTAATTAACATTCCAAAACAGTTTAAACAAACAAGTAGCAATCTTGTGATAGGAAAATCCAATTGTAGCACTTGTGCTTTGGGAAGTTCTTCTTAAAAGAGTTAAGCACGAGATCATGTCAGAACCAGTGAGGTAATCGTACCTATCTCATTGGGAAAGATAGCAGATGTGCACGTAATAAAAATGGTAAACCTCAGATAGAACATTGTCAAGGAGCCTAGGGTCACTTGTTGGCAAATATTGGATTTACCATATCAAGGAGCCTTTAAGGGGATTGAGCTTGTTACTCTGCCTTTGCGTGTATATCAGATCGTAGAATGTTTTCCCAGGTACATTTGTTCCCATTGGTGACCTTAGTGACCATTATCTTCAAGAATTTTCCCAAGGTAACAATGTAGGGAAGCTCCCACTATACCTGGAGCAGACGTCGGCTAGACTCACTTAGACTTTCTGAAGGGTACTCTTCACTTCGAGATGACATAAGTGGAGAGACTTGCACTTGACTGTTTCATTAAGCAGGTTGTCGAGATAAATATTCCAACCACTAAGTTTTCCACATTAGAATTCTAGGAGTTTGGATTTCATCACCAACTAGTGTTTTTAGCGTGGAAACATATTGTTTGTGTGTATATTTCTCTCTTAGATTTTGTAGGCGTATCTTCAATTTTATTGTTTCTTTAGCGACTTTAGGTCATTTTGTTGAAGTTTTATTTGATTTCATGTGTTAAATTTTTAACTGTGGCTTAATTACCGATACATTCCCGTAGAATGCAGGGGAAACCCCCTGAGTACACACCAAGTCAGTGAGAAAAGCTTAAATCTGAAAAAAGGCCAACCATCAGGGACTAGATCAACTGAACAAGAGGAAACATCAGTAATAATACATCTTGATTACCAGTTAGATAAACCTCAAACAACACAAATTTCTCAAAGAAAAAAACAATTTTTGAACTAGTTGAACTTGCTTCTACAACTAGTGAATTATCAGCTACTGAGCCTGAAATTTCTGAACTAGAACCTGAACCTGCTACATCTGAGCCTACTTCGGAGTTCATAACCCCAACCCCTAGCCGTCCTCATTCACCTCGAGTGAAGTTTTGCATCACTGAGAACCTTCCTCCTGGCCTCATTAGCATTGAAGATATTACTGAAACAGAAGAAGAAGTTCTACTTCCTTCACATCAAGAATCTTTAAATCTTAGGCCAAGTGAATCGATTTACTATTATAGCCCTTTCAAACAAGATCCTTGGTATTCTCAGTTAACTGAATTTCTACATAATTCTGGTCTCAATTATTCGCCACCCTGTATTCCTTTTTATGCCATACCAAGAGGTAATTACATACCTTCATTAAACATGTCTGGTGATTGATCCATTTTTTTTGCATCACCAGAAACTTATTTGTATGGTGCTTCGTCTGCTCCTTTAGGATACTAGTCTCTTCCTGGTACTTTCTCAGGAGCATCTCCCTCTCTCGAAAAACTTATACAATCACCTGGTCCAAATGAATCTCATACCAAAAATTTGAACGCAGAACAAGTCTACATGATGTCTGGAAACATTCCTAACCCTAACCCTCAAAGTAGAAATTTACTGCCTAAGGGGCATCCTCAAGGTAGTAATTTACCTCTTGGGGGGAAACCTCAAGGATAGTACATACCTCAAGGTCAGTAATATATTCAGGGGCTGCAACCTCTTCAAGGACAGTACCCTATTCCAGGGCAACAGTATTTTCAAGGGCATCAGCCTCCTTTGGGGCCGCAGTTTTATCAGGAACAACAATTGTTTCAAGGAGGTCAATATTTTAGTGGAAATTATCCAACTAAATATCAAATTTCCTTTCACAATTATCAACCTGATTATGGTCCCTCTTATTGTAATATCTCGTTTCGGGGATATCTCTAAAACACGGCAAACTCCAACGAGAGATTGACTAGGAGGGCATTTACCGGATATGTCGCCTCTAACATAGGGTGAGATCCGGAGGCTATATGGCCCTTTCCAGTCTCTGTCTAAGAGTGAAATATAAACACACCAAGTGGAATAGAACTAGATATACAATATCACACGACAACTCTTCCAGAAAATGAATTTCTCGGCAACTCATGCCTGAAAAATGCATTATTTAGGTATGATGGCTTCAGCTACCATATAATATGTCTGATAATGCTTAGCAACCCAAAGAAATAATAGGAAAAACATTTACTCAGCTTTTAAGGGCAAAAAGATGGGGAAAGGTGAGGATTTTGGCTCGAAAATTAGTGTATCAGCAAATCTACGTAAAATGACAGGTCAAGGCTCTGAAATATGTTAGATTAGGTTAATAGGGACTTCTATGTAAAATTTCAGCTCAAAAAAAGACATTTTTCTACGTTAAATAGTTCCTCCTTCCCGATTAGTCAAGAAAAACCCTGATTTCCCAAGACTTTGAGTATGAAAAAATTTTATGAAGCAAGGGTAGAATATTTTTTGATGGAATAAGATGTAAAACACTATAAATAATCAGATAATGGGTTAAGGAATATATCATAGGCATTCAACAAGGTTAAACAACAGTTTTACATGGAAAACCCCTCAAGAATGAGGTGCCGCAAGACAAGAGGATGATTCAGAAACCCTTCAGCGTTTTCTCCAGAAGCTGTGAGACAAGAAGATGAATATATATAGCCAATAATAATGTATAGCAGCAAGAAGGTATACAATCCTTGATGAAAAAAGCTCTCAAGAAAGCATTGCAGCCTCAATAATACATGTACATGGAAATGAAAGAACACTGCTATTTCTGCATAAACCCAGACTAGGAAAAACACAGTCTATGATAGAATTTTGCTACAAATGATGTCAATACGTGGATATGACAATATATGGCCCAAACACAATAGGGGAGCAAAGCTCTAACCCGTATAAGCAAAATATCTCAATCCTCCAAGGGATTGGCTGAAATACACAAAATGGCAAGAATGCCAGAGTTGCTGGGCGGCTACTGCAACTCAAATCTAGAAATCAATAGAGAAGGTTGCAGATGATGAGCAACTGAAGTAGAACTCCTCCAATAGATCTCCAAAGTGGAAGGCTGATCCTTACACTTGAGATCTTCCCCATCAAATAAACCTGCAAACCCTCACAGCAGTTACACCATAAAAATAACGCAGACACTAAGAGGGACTGCGCAGTAGGGGCAGAATAAGTGTTGGTCTGATGCCAAGATCTGCAAATCTACTCCAATGTCTTCCAATCTGATCCTCCAAAGGAAAGAAAGACTCTCCCTCTGAAAAACAAGAGAAGGAAGTGGTGTTGTGGAATCTCCACGGAAACACCCTACAACATAGTGTTATGCTGCTGCAGCAATAACACTGTCCTGGAGGATGATGCTGAAAACCTAACCTTGCCCGACCAGGCACTCAAAATCCCCTGGGCTAATTGTGAGATCTCCGCACAGAGACACTCGGTGCACTAAACAGTGCAGCATACAGGCTAAATAGCCAGCGTGCCAAAGAAGACAAATGTCTCACTCAACAATCAACAACTCAAGCATGAATGAAATGAGGAGGCTCCTCCACCTTTTATAATGTTGGTTTCCCTCCAAAACCAAATGTAGCCACATCCTCATCCTTATCCACATCCTCATCCTTATCTGCGCAAAAGCTTGCAGAAGCTTCTAGAGTGTACATAGGCTCCCTCCTCCACGTGTGTTAGGTCCCCCCTTGACTCCCACTTAAGTCACAACGTTGTGCTACTAGGTGGATGCCTTATTTCACTTAAGTGAGTTAGACCCTCTTCACTCACTTTTTATTTATTTACAAACTATAGTAAAAAAACTAAACAAAATAGAATATTCCAATTAGCTATTGCTAATTAGGAATATTATAGCCCCCCCCCCCCCCCAAAATAAAAATGTTGCTTGCCCTCAAGCAACTACCTAAACAAGCCTCCTTTCTGCAAAATGTGCCTAGGTCCCAGATGCGCCACTGAATCTTACCTGTCCTTTGCATCACCCTGATATGAATGGATCTCTTAATGTCGGGATCCCAAAATGATCTCTCATGGTACCAGCCAACCAACAATCCTTCTGGATCCCATGCAATCATCTAAACAAAATGAGCCACCTCCCAACAAGGCAACTCCTGAAAATCTCCTTCCACCTCAAGCTCCGGTAATGAAGGTGGGAGGAAAATATGAACTTGGAAAACATCATATCTTACCCCATGCTATCCTGCTCTCCACTTATGACAAGTGTAGAGTGTATGTTGATCCTGGGCTACAAAATTATTGACCTCTAATGGCAAAGTGAAGAACAATCCTCTAAAGAAGGTTCCTCCAACAATGAAGAACAAGATGGCCCAAAACAATCTATCCATGAAGAATAGGAAATGGTCATCATGTAACATCCCAATGAGAGTTTTTTTGAAGGTTTTACATGATGATACATGATGCAAACAATTTCTCACAAGGGTACAACACAGTCTCTTCCACTGCAACTTCAGAAAATTACATGGCAAGAAATGTCCATGATTCATCACATCTACTAAAGGATAGTAAATGGCTGAATGTAACAACAATAATACATGATCAAGCACTTGCCCATGGCTATAAAATGGATGAATATAATTCTTATGGCCCACCTCAAAAGAGAAAAAACATTTGGCTGTGGTGGCCATATCTCCTCTCATGCTCCCATTAGAACATGTAGTGTAGAAATTGTGAGAATTCTTCCCACTCACGGACACATCCAGCTCATGTGTCTCTCTCATAATCAAGCCTCCCATACAAATATGATCTATATCAGAAAATGAAGACATGATCAAAAATAATATGAAGATAATTCTGAAGGTCTCATGTGGTGCAAGAAGGTACCAACAACTTCCCCAACAAGTACAACGTAGTTTTACAAGTTGCTGCTTGATGAAAGTACAAGGAAAAATGTTTCTTCTTACATGGTTAATCATGCATGTCTCCATATGATACATGTTATAGTGCAGAAACTGAACATACATGTGGTGATGAAACATTTTCCCAAGGCCACAAAAGAGATGGCTTCCTCCATCATGTAGATTGGCCCAATACAACTCATGGAGCAATGTGACAAGCTTTCCCCCTTCTGAAGCAATGCACTGCATAGGAATGGAAAGAGTGTGCAAATCAATGAATGTATGTACAAAATTCTCACCATATGCTGGAAGTAAGATGGTACATGGGTCCATACATGAGTCTTTCATAGTGTTTTGGCCTACTATGAAGAAGAATGAACCATGTGCTGCAAGAAGATAATCCTCCTTATGCTTGGAAACCCAAGTCAAGAAGAATATGCCATAGATGTCTCTATCATCATTACCTCCTCTTTGTTCATCAAGTGCAACAAATATGAAGTGATCATGGGACCTATGGGTTATAGATCCACAATATTTACGCTGGGCACACTTCATCCATAAGTCTCTGGTCCAAAGTGACAGCGCTGTGAGCTTATGCAAATAAGCTTCTCTCAATACAAAGCTCTGCTCTTTAACATGATCCTTGTCAAAGACTCCTCTAATAATGCTGCAACAAATGTGGAATACCTCCCAAGATGGAAGTGCTTCCCAAACATCATCAAAGACCAAGGAGATAGTGCCATCCCCTCTTCCTGCAACATCATACAAAGTGTGAGAGCAAATATGCCCTTGCTCTCCCAGAAACAAACAAAGCAACAAGACATTGTGTTGCCTCCCCATACCTCCATCATCCCAATCATGTGATGAAGACACAATGAATGATATGAGTATCATATCAACACCATGCATCCATACTCTATGCTACTCAATGATGCAAGTATCTAGCCATCTTTTCTCCATCCTCCTACTCTTAGGAAGAGTGTGTGTCAAGTGATGGCCAAACTCTTTCAAGAGTAACCAGCGCAGCCAAGCCTCCTGTTGCCCGGTATCATAGATCTGCAAGTACAAGTGATGGCCAAACTCCTTCAAGAGTAACCAGTGCAGCCAAGCCTCCTGCTGCCTGGTATCATAGATCTGCAGGTAGCTCCCTAGCTTCTTGCTCATTATCCACATCCACTTAATCACTTGTGGATGCCTCCTTCTTCTTGTCATCTGGTACTCCTCCCATGAGGGCTACTATCCTCCTAAATAAAATTCTTTTCCTTGCCCTTCATGGGGTTTTGAAATGAAAAATCCTCAAGGACCAATGAGACCCTATCAAGAATCAAATAGGTGGTAGGCAAAAACCTCCCATCATGATGTGTATGGCTCAAGGAATGTCCAACACAAGCATGAGATATGTTATCCATCCTAAGATGTCCTCCATCTTCTATCTGCTCTTGTGAGAAGGGAAGAAAAGTATTGCATCCCATGGTGTGTCGAAGTGCATCTCTAGTGAGATCTCTCCTTGAGACCTCCCCTTCATCCCTAGTCTTCCAAAACCAATGAGGTCTTGGATCTGAAAGTAAACGTTCCTCTTTGAGCTGAGAAGAGCTCATTGAGAAAGTGTTATCTTTAAGGGAGAAAAGGTTTCTTACTCCAAGATGTCTACCATCAATCTTCAAATCTTCAAACCCCAACCTCCAATGTGATGTACAATCCAAAAATGGCTCATGAGAATGATGGTTTGATTCCTCCTTCAGTGTTTCCATGTTGCACATTGCAGTGAAACCAAGCTTCTCTTCATGTGTGTTTGGAACTTCTTGTAGGGCTACAAGAGTCCCTTCCTCCAAAGTGTTGGCTACCCCAATTGTTGATGCATGTGGCTGCTCCTCCATGAGTGGGACAACATTATCACAAGCCTCTCCAAGAGGTGGTGTGATCTCTTCTTCTTGATGAGAATAGAAAGAATGATCCAGGTGGATATCGGTGGCAACCCACCTATTCCATTTGGACCAGCACCATCAATTCTTGCAGCTTTTCACATTCAGCACAACTTACTATTTTTAGCAGGTTTTCAGGTCCTCCACTCTCGGAGCCGTTTTGGGGGCTTAATGATCCAAGTGGATATTGGTGGCCACCCACCTATTCCATTTGAACCCCCATCATCAGTTCTTTCCGTTTTCAAGTTGCAACAAAACTTACTATTTTTAGCAGTTTTTCAGGTCCTGAACTTCCGGAGCCGTTTTGAGGCCCTAAACGACGTTTTTTTGGAATCGTTTTACCAATAAATTTCATGGAATGAAATTCGTCTCGAAAGTTGTGGTCCTCGGACAGAGCTTTCTAATGATGTATCATGTGCATCAAATAGAGATCGGAGGCCAAAGTTACGCCCCCGGGAAGTTGAACCACCAATTTACCCAAACGGGCGCCCATAGTTTTGGCGCCTCATCTCCTATGGTTAGGTTTTTGGACGTTTCGAATTCTACATTGTTTCTCAACAATAAATAGGCCCTCGAGCCTCATTGTAACACAGTTCAGAGGTCTGTAGCCACCACATCTCTTCTCAGAGATTCGCTACCAGCACCCTAGCTGTTTTAGTTCCATTATGTCTGTAAGCATCTTTCTGTTATTTGATATTAATGAAATGAAGTGTTATTTCCGTTGCATCTCTGTATTTATGGTTATGTTTTTATTCTGTTGCATTCCTGCATAAATCCGGATCAAAGAACATGGTACTTCCTCTTCTTTTTCTTCAATCTTCTTGACCTCCTCAAAGGTGGATGTATTTCTTCTGGATCTGAAAAGAGATGAGAATAAACTCATCTTCTTCTTGGGCTTAGACTCACAGGGACCAGTGGATCCCTCATGCATGGGAAGAGGTGAACTCCCAATGGTACACTGCAACTCTGAACTTTGCATGCTAGAAACCACATTGTTCCTTCCTCTTTCATCCTGCCTGAGCTGACAGTAATCTCTGAAGGGAAAAGTTTCTTTGAAGTCTTCCCCCTTGGACTGCCATTCTCGGAAATAATCTCCAAAGGGTATATGATCATGCTGATGTGAGATCCTCATATTTTCCATAGATAACTAGCTCCACAGGCTGAGACAGAACTATGCTTTGATACCACTGTAATATTCCGTTTCGAGGATATCTCTAAAACACGACAAACTCCAACCAGAGATTGACTGGGAGGGCATTTACCAGATATGTTGCCTCTAATATAGGGTGAGATATGGAGGCTATCTGGCCCTTTTCAAACTCTGTCTAAGAGTTAAATATAAACACACAAAGTGGTATAGAACTAGATATACAATATCACAGGGCAACTCTTCCAAAAAATGAATTTCTCAGCAACTCATGCCTGAAAAAAGCATTCTTTAGGTATGATGGATTTAGATACCATATAATATTTCTAATAATTCTCATAAACCCAAATAAATAATAGCATAAACCTTTACTCAGCTTTTAATGGCAAAAAGGTGGGGAAATGTGAGGATTTTGGCCGTAAAATGAGTGTATCAGAAAATATCCGTAACACTACGGGTCAAGGTTCTGGAATATGTTATATTAGGTTAAGAGGGACTTCCATGTCGAATTCTAGCTCAAAAAACAACTTTTTTCTACGTTAAATAGTTCCTCCTTCCCGACTAGTCAAGAAAAACCCTGATTTCCCAAGACTTTGAGTATGCGGAAATTTTCTGAAGCAAGGGCAGCGTATTTTATGATGGAATAAGTTGTAAAACACTATAAATAATCATATAATTAGTTTAGGAATATATCATAGGCATTCAACAAGGTTAAACAATAGTTTTACATGGAAAACCCCTCAAGAATGAGGTGCCGCAAGACAAGAGGATGATTCAGAGACCATTCCGCATTTTCTACAGGAGTTGTGAGACAAGAAGATGAATATATATAGCCAATAATAATGTATATCAGCAAGAATGTATACAAGCCTTGATGAAAAAACCTCTCAAGAAAGCATTGCAGCCTCAATAATACATGTACATGGAAATGAAAGAACACTGCTATTTCTTCATAAACCGAGACTATGAAAAATGCATTCTATGATATAATGTTGCTCCAAATTATTTAAATACATGTATATGAGAATATATGGCCCAAACATAATAGGGGAGCAAAGCTCTAACCCTTATAAGCAAAATATCTCAATCCTCTAGGGGATTGGCTGAAATACACAAAATGGAAAGAATGCCGGAGTTGATGGGCAGCTACTGGAACTCAAATCTGGAACTCAATAGAGAAGGGTGAATATGATGAGCAACTGAAGTATACCTCCTCCAATAGATCTCCAAAGTGGAAGGCTGATCCTTACACTTGGGATCTTCCCCCTCAAATCAACCTGCAAACCCTCACAACATCTATACCATAAAAATAACGCAGACACTAAGAGGGACTGCACAGTAGGGGAAGAATAAGTATTGGATTGATGCCAAGTTCTACAAATATACTCCAATGTCTTCCAATCTGATCCTCCAAAGGAAAGAAAGACTCTCCCTCTGAAAAACAAGAGAAGGAAGTGGTGTTGTGGAATCTCCACGGCAACACCCTACAACACAGTATTATGCTGCTGCAGTAATAACGATGTCCTGGAGGATGATGATGAAAAACTAACCTTGCCCGAGCAGGCACTCGAAGTCCCCCGGGGCTAAGGGTGAGATCTCCACACAGAGACACTCGGTGCACTAAACAGTGCAGCAGACAGGCCAAACAGCCAGCGTGCCAAAGAAGACAAATGTCTCACTCAAAAATCAACAACTCAAGCATGAATGAAATGAGGAGGCTCCTCCACCTTTTATAATGTTGGTTTTCCTCCAAAACCCAATGTAGCCACATCCTCATCCTTATCCACATCCTCATCCTTATCTGCGCAGAAGCTTGCAGAAGCTTCTAGAGTGTACATAGGCTCTCTCCTCCACGTGGTGTTAGGTCCCCCCGTGACTCCCACTTAAGTCACAACGTTGGCTACTAGGTGGATGTCTTATTTCACTTAAGTAAGTTAGACCCTCTTCACTCACTTTTTATTTATTTACGAACTATAGTTGGAAAATTAAACAAAATAGAATATTCCAATTAGCTATCGCTAATTAGGAATATTACACTTATGCATCACAACCTTCAATGGGTGCTCCATTTCCTGGAGTAGACACAGTGTGGAATCCATCCTTGAAACAACAAAATTTGCAGCCTAACATTCAAGTACCTTATATCAGCCTGGTCAGCCGATTTCTTACATCAAATCTAGCAACCTGTCCAACCAACACTTCAAGTTATACCTCAGGTATCTACACCTAGTAGTGTTTAGCAACCTGGTCCGAGTACACCTAGAACTCCACCTCAAACTGCTGCACCAACTTTTTTTCAATAGCCTACCACACCTATCCCTAGAATTTCTCCAGCCCCTATTTCTACAGTCCCTCAAGTATCACAACGAATCCCTCCAGTCACTGAACATAAACCTAGACCCACAGTTCAGACTACTGTTCAGATGCCTGCGAGACAACCTGGAACAAGTACAATTGTAACAAGCCAACCTTATATGAGTCAGTTTGTTTATCAACCATATTAAGGGCAGTATCAATATGGACCTGTAACACAAAATCCAGTATACTAACAAAAACGGTACCCTAGTTACACATATCAGATACCTTCTCAACCTTGATATGGTACGGCAAACCCTGGTTATCTAGGAGGCATTCCAATCCCAACTGCACAGGCTATTCCAGGTTATCCTGGATATCCTCCTCCTGGAACTGGTATAGTTCCTCAAGGTTATCAATTTTCTCAGCAGGACCCTAATTGTCAGTTACCATTCATAGCAACTTTGGATTTATCAAATTGGTCGCACCTAATGAACGATCTGATTTATTATCTTCCGTTTTGGCCGCCAATGCCGAATAAGTTTCCCAGTGATATTCCTAAGTTCGAAGGTAAATAAGGAGAAGACCCCTCAAACCATGTCATGAATTACCACCTTTGGTGCGCATCCAACTCCTTAATCGATGATTCCATTTGATTAAGATTGTTTCAGAGAACACTGATAGGTTTAGCTGCAAACTGGTATATTGAACTACCACGTGGTTGATTCAACAATTTCAATGCATTAGCAACAGCTTTCTTAACACACTTTCAGTTTCAAATCCGATGCGACAATGACATGAAACTCTTAACTTCACTAAAACAATCTACATCTACATACATTTCAGATCACATACATGAATGGGGACGTAGAAGACGTTTAGTGAAAGTTTTTTTTCTGGATCAAATTTTGGTGGAATAGTTTATCAAATCATTACTTCCAAAGATCACTAAAGATGTGGCTAAGGGAGGTGTTGTTACCGAAGAACGGGTCATTTCTCAAACACGTTTCTTAGACCTTGTATATACACAGTCTGGTACTTTATATGAAAAAATTCCTGACTTACTATTTCCCGGTCAAATAACTGCAACTCCTTCAGGTTCTCATGGTGGAGATGGTGTAATTGGTTTAGTTAGCACTAATAAGAGTAAGAAGAAGTCCTCAAAAACTACTTCTCCTATCATAACTTTATGAGATTCTTCCCTTGAAACTTCTACCGACATCCATGTTGTAGACTCATCTATAGCTAAATCTAAAACTAGTAATAAGAAGAAAGGAAATAATAAAAGAAAACAAACTACATCTCCCAAAGAGAAAACCGACAAGAATGAACCAATTGATGAAAAATGGAAACCTCGTTATCCTTGGATTATCTACGACGAGGATCACTTTACCAAAGAGTGTCCACATTGATCCAAGGTCTCTAAGTTTTCCAAAGGTTCACCCACACCCGTTGTCTTGAAGGATCGTTTTCCCACTCAAGATAACAAAATAATAGGATCTTGTTCAAATTCATCGGCAGAAATTTTAATGATGTCTGAGGTTATGGTTGCGACACGATCGCAAGACTATGGAAATAAAAATCCCGTAACTAGTTAAGAGAAAGAAAATTCTAGTCAAACACCAGCTATATATCCTTCAATTTCTGATCCACTTCACATCGAGAAGTCTAATCCTGATCTAGTGATTAAACCGCCTCCTAAAGGTGTAGTTCGAAAACCAACTGTTGGGAAAAATGATGAGAGGGGGGGGTGAATCAGTATTTAGGGCATATTCAAAACTTTTTACTTTTCCTTACTTCAAAACCTATACGCTACTTTGATGAAGCCAACTAGCGTATACACGCGGATCTCCCTCATTATACACAGAGATCATATTATGTAATTAAATCTTTACTTAGATCTATGCAACATTCATTCTTCTGATGTTTAGTTAACAGTAAACATGTGCAGTAATAACAGAATAAATCATCACATATAAGCATCACACATGAACACCAGGATTTTAGGTGGAAACCCAAGTCGGGAGAAAACCACCGCTGTCGTTGCTTAGCCTTCAATATTTTATTATAGAGAAAACATCTTACAACATATGTACTGGCGCAGAATCATACCAGTACGCAGGCACCCACCTGCGCTCGTTTACCAGCCTCTCCTAGAAGGGAGCACCGACCCCCTGACTCGTTTACCAGCCTCTCCTGGAAGGGAGCTCCGACCCCCTGATCTCATTTACCAGCCTCACCTGGAAGGGAGCTACAACCCCCTGACTGAAGGCTACAACCCTCAGCACCACTATGGACCACGTTTCATCAATTTTCACACTGGATCCAGTATCTTCAATAGAACACAATTTGCAGGCCACTTTTCATCATATTTTCAGACTGGACCCACTCCACACATTTAAGCTCAATCATACAACCAAACTGATATAGACAACTCAGAACTGTAGAATACAGATAGCAGTAACACAGTAGAACAGATCAGACATTTCATACCCCATGCTTTAGCAAACCCTAGTTTGCATACACGCTTTCCTTTCACTGATCCCGCGTATATACGCGCCTTCTACCATACAAACCTGCGTATACTTCTGTACATATTACAGAGCTAATTTCACTGCGCATACGCTCTTTCTCTTCAACGAAGCCGCGTATATACGCGCTTCTTATGTGGAAAACTAGCGTATGGTTCTTCAGACATTTAGGTCATTGCAATTCTTCAGAACAGACACATCACACATATTTTACCCTTTACGTCAGACAGATGTTCACCTCATCTCAGATCTAATCATTCCATAAGCAGATGTAGCAAATACAAATACATTTCAGATCTAGATTCCCTTCTTCATCATTTTCTTCATAGGTGCTTCAAGCATTCAGATCTATCATTCAACTGTAACCCTTTCCATTCAGATATACTTCAGAGAGAAGCATTCATTCAAGCTCAGACATCTTGCTCTCACACTCATCATTTGCACAATGAATTTCTTCTCCTTATATAGTTTTACCCTTTTTCAATACCATGAGACAAAACCACATCACTTCCGATGGTATTCCTAGACGGGGTCATATAGACGAATCATTACTCAATACAATGGGTCAATACCATGGTGGTTACCCCTGGTTTTGTAATTTATGAGCGCTTTTTCCCATACGCGACTTGTCACGTTATTTCCCGTGTGCATACGCGACTTATCCTAGACAATTACGCGTATGCCTTGAGACATACTCTTTTCATCATAGATCTAGCACATACTGAATTCCTTTCTTCATTACCTTCTGTACTCACTGTAGATACATCAGATTTACATCATTTAACAAGATCATCAAGACATATTCCATCAAGCACAACTTCATCAAGTAGGTTTCCATCATCTTCATCAAGTGGGTTGCTATTCAAGGACAACACTCTATCAAGTGGGTTGCCATCAAGGACAACACTCTGATCATATTGCCAACAATCTCCCCCTTTGGACTTGATGGCAACCACGATGGTGTTTGATCACTACAACAGATAGATACATTAAAAATACAATGACACCATGTCACTCTCCCCATTCTTTGACACCATTCTTTTCCTTTATTCAAACACCATGTCACTCTCCCCCTTTGACATCAAGGGCAAAGGGCGGATCAAAACCAACACAAGGTTTTTCTCCTCATGTAGAAGGAAGCGTTCTGCAGATCTGATGTACACTGAAGTGACCAAGCTCCCCCTGACCTCATGCTGAATCTTCAAACATATTTTTCAATGAAGTACATGACTCTATGACCTTCCTATCACCAAAGACTCATACTTACATCAAAGATCCAACCAAGTGGGTTTACACATTTTGACTCAGCTACCCAACCAAGTGGGTTTACAAAATGAACAAGTCCTTACATGACTTAATATTACAATTTTACATCATAGGTCTCAACATGACCTTTTCATCAAATTACAAATATGACTTTTCATGACCAATACCAGAAAGACCTCAAGAGAGATCATATATCAGAACCATCATAATGCCAACAATGAATTATACTCAGCAAGGCTAGGGCTCCCCCTGAAAATGTGCATCCGAACATCCTTTCCATATGACCAAGGCTCCTCCTTAGCTTATGCAACTTGAACACCTTCAACAACAAGTCATCGGCAACAATCTCTGCATGATCTGTCCTTATCTCTGAATTATAAGACTTTCATCTTAGCAACGAATACTCTTCATCAAAAATCAAACAAGACTCATCCATAATATTCAACATAAGAAACCATGTATCATTTCATTAGCATGAGTATAACCAGAATAATGCTAATAATACAATCGTTAGCAGTCAGACAGATGCTCCCCCTGAACCTCTGCTCCTGATCTTCAGCTGTCATCCCAATTCTCTTATCATTAATGCATACGCGACTGTGTCTGATGGAACTCGCGTGTATACGCGACTTTTATTCATCGAACCCGCGTATGGAAATTGAAGCATAGAAATTTTCACATTCCTTCATCTCCCCCTGAATTTGTCCTTCCTGTACCTGTCTTCTTCATATCAGATACTCTGTCAGAAATACATATAACCAGAATAATCAAATCAACCATGAGAATCATCATACATTTCTCCCCCTGTGACGATACATTACTAATTCTTATAATGTATCTCACATCACTTCTTGTAGTCATTCAGAGAAGTAAGCTTTAGAAGCGGATGACTGCTATAGGGTCAGTATTGCCTACGTTTCTGACCGGTCCTCCTTCTTTCTCCAGCTTTGCTTGAAACTTCTTATTGTGGGCTGGAAATTGTCCAATTTCTCAGATCTATTCATCCTGCATTATTTTTCCACATGTCCATATTTGTTACAAGCATAACATCTTGCATGACCAGAAAAGTAAGCATAAGAATCATACTGTGTTCTTCTGTTCTTTCCTCTATTGCAATCAGCTGCTTTATGACCAAACCTGCTGCATGAAAAACAATATCCCTTAAAGAAACCAGAGTACCTATCTGTGTATAATCTGCTTGTTTGTAACTGAAACAATCTGCTTCTGCAATTTGCTGCAACATGCCCATAATTATGACAATTAAAGCATTCAACATTATTGATGCTTCTATAGTTAGGAGGGAATGGTTTCTTTTTAGAGTTCATGATTTTCAGTTGACTCTTTGCTTCTTTCAACACTTTAGATTTTGTATTGACTTCCTTTGAATCATTAGCATTTCCTTGTGAACTAGATTCTCCTTTGATAGTTTCATGAAAACCAAGACCAAGTTTAATAGAGGGAGACCTTTGATTACTCAGAATATTGTCCAAAATCCTAGTACTATCTTGAAACCTCAGAAGTTTAACCTTTTCTTCTAATTTACCTTTGAGAATGTTTACCTCCACCTCCAAGTCTTGGCATTGCTTCTTCACGCTTTCTTCTTTCCTTATTCTGTCTTCTACTTGGTTATTCAGATTTAGAATCTCTTCTTTCAACCCATTTTCTTGCTCTCCAAAAGTTTGTAAGAGTTCTTCATTTTTCTTCTTCGATGCTTCGAGATTTACTTTCAGAGATATGTTTTCTGCTTCAAGTCCTGCATTCTTCTTATTTGATTTATCCAGGTCTTCTTTGAGGGAGATGATTTCTGCTTCAAGACCTTCCTTTTCAAACGATTGTAGAGGTTCCTCATTCTTCTTACTTGATGCTTCAAGATCTTCTTGTAGAGAGATGATTCCAGCTTCAAGACCTTCATTCTTCCTTTTTGATATTTCGAGATCTGCATTTAGATCGTTGATTTCTACTTCTAGTCTTTTCATTCGATTAGATGCATAAGCATGGAACCTTTGATACTTGTCTATAGATTCACTCTCCTTAGATGATTTTTGCTGATCTTCAACTTTAATCTTGACAACTTCTTCTAGATCCATACTGTTACTTTCACTATCTTTACCTTTACATGCACAAGAGAGTAAAATACAAGAACAATGATCAATACCTGTTTCATCTTCTTCAATTTCCGCTATACATGATTTCTGAGGTATCTCCTTTCCTCGAGTAACCTTATTCTTTTGCTTCTTTTCCATGAGCACTTGTAGAGCTTGGTCAGAATCTTCTTCATCTTCGCTGGACACTTCATCATCATCTTCATTTGCATAATAATTCTTCCTCTTTTCAAATTGTTTCCCTTTACCATGTTTTTCTCTATAAGGACATTTAGCAGCATAGTGACCAACTCTTCCACAATCAAAACATTTGAAGGGAAGCTTACCTTTGAATCTTCCAGTACCTAGTTGGAGTTTTCTCACAAAATTTGCTTCTTCTTCTTCGGATATATAGCTGGATTCTTTGAAAACTTCCTTTTCTTTTCCTTTTGCAAATTCCTTAAAAGCAGCTTCTTTGATTTGAGAAGGACCTCCTTGTCTCATTTCAAAAGTAGTCAGAATACCATGTAATTGAACAATAGTAAGAGTTTGCAGATCTTGCCTCTCTTCAATAGCTGAAACTTTAGAGTCAAATTTTGAAGTCAAGGATCTTAAGACTTTTTCCACCAGAGTAGTATCGGTTATGGTTTCACCCAAATTTCTCATTCGATTTACAATATCATCTAGACGAAGAAAGAAACTGGAAATACTTTCATCACTATGCATCCTTAAATTTTCAAATTCAATTCTGAGAGTTTGGAGTTTTGCACTTTTTACCTTTGTATCTCCTTCATAGCTCAGAATGATTTTGTCCCATATTTCTTTTGCTGAATTTAGCTGCATCACTTTAGCAAATTCTGATTCAGACATGCTTCCTAATAGGACATTGACTGCTTTGGCATTGATTTCATATTTCTTCCTTTCTGCTGCATCAGTAGGAATACTAGCTGGATACTGATAACCTTATTTCACGATTTCCCATACTTCTGCACCAAGACTTTGCAGATATACTTTTGTTCGTACCTTCCAGAATATCAGATTGCTTCCATTGAATAGAGGTGGCTTTATAGACATTACTCCTTCAAGACTTTCCATTGTGACAGATCTCCTTCAAGCGATCAAGCTTCTGCAGAAGAACCTGCTCTGATACCAATTGTTGGGAAAAATACTGAGAGGGGGGGTGGGGGGGGGTGAATCAGTATTCAGGGCATATTCAAAACTTTTTACTTTTCCTTACTTCAAAACCCATACGCTACTTTGATGAATCCAACTAGCGTATACACGCAGATCTCCTTCATTAAACTCGCGTATACACAGAGATCATATTATGTAATTAAATCTTTACTTAGATCTATGCAACATTCATTCTTCTGATGTTTAGTTAATAGTAAACATGTGCAGTAATAACAGAATAAATCATCACATATAAGCATCACACATGAACACCAGGATTTTAGGTGGAAACCCAAGTCGGGAGAAAACCACCGTTGTCGTTGCTCAGCCTTCAATATTTTATTATAGAGAAAACATCTTACAACATATGTACTGGCGCAGACTCATACCAGTACGCAGGCACCCACCAACCTCTCCTGGAAGGGAGCACCGACCCGCTACTCTCGTTTACCAGCCTCTCCTGGAAGGGAGCTACGACCACCTGCTCTCGTTTACCAGCCTCACCTGGAAGGGAGCTACAACCCCCTGACTGAAGGCTACAACCCTCAGCACCTCTATGGACCACGTTTCATCAATTTTCACACTAGATCCAAACAACTTCAATAGAGCACAACTTGCAGGCCTCGTTTCATCATATTTACAGACTGGACCCACTCCACACATTTAAGCTTAATCATACAACCAAACTGATACAGACAACTCAAAACTGTAGAATACAGATAGCAGTAACATAGCAGAACAGATAAGACATTTCATACCCCATGCTTCAGCAAACCCTAGTTTGCATACGTGCTTTACTTTCACTGATCCTGCGTATATACGCGCCTTCTACCATACAAACCCGCGTATACTTCTGTACATATTACAGAGCTAATTTCACTGCGCATACGCGCTTTCTCTTTAGAAAAGTCGTGTATATACGCGCTTCTTCTGCGGAAAACTAGCGTATGGTTCTTCAGACATTTAGGTCATTGCAATTCTTCAGAACAGACACATCACACAGATTTTACCCTTTACGTCAGACAGATGTTCGCCTCATCTCAGATCTAATCATTCCATAAATAGATGTAGCAAATACAAATACATTTCAGATCTAGATTCCCTTCCTCATCATTTTCTTCATAGGTGCTTCATGCATTCAGATCTATCATTCAACTGTAACCCTTTCCATTCAGATATACTTCAGAGAGAAGCATTCATTCAAGCTCAGACATCTTGCTCCCACACCCATCATTTGCACAATGAATTTCTTCTCCTTATATAGGTTTACTCTTTTTCAATACCATGAGCCAAAACCACATCACTTCCAATGGTATTCCTGGACGGGGTCATATAGACAAATAATTACTCAATACAATGGGTCAATACCATGGTGGTTACCCCTGGCTTTGTACTTTATGAGCGCTTTTTCCCATACGCGACTTGTCACGTTATTTCCCGCGTGCATACGCGACTTCTCCTAGACAATTCCGCATATGCCTTGAGACATACTCTTTTCATCATAGATCTAGCACATACTGAATTCCTTTCTTCATTACCTTCTGTACTCACTGTAGATACATCAAATTTACATCATTTAACAAGATCATCAAGACATATTCCATCAAGCACAACTTCATCAAGTAGGTTGCCATCATCTTCATCAAGTGGGTTGCTATTCAAGGACAACACTCTATCAAGTGGGTTGCCATCAAGGACAACACTCTGATCATATTTCCAACACCAACTTTCAATCCACATGAAATAGATGCTCATAGTTACAACATTGTTGAAGATTTGGTGATATCCCCTTCAAAAATGTAGGCCTTAGAAGTGCTACACTCACGTCCATCACAAAGTAAATTACTATTATCAACTATCGATCATCAGGATTCTAACCTCATTGTCTTTGATCTAGAAAACTTTACACCGAGACTCCCTCATCAGATGGTTTTTCAGATACTAGTATTAGTAAAAAACAAACGAGTCTTTCATGCAGTGATTAATGAGGAGGCATCCACGTGCATAATGTATTTAAACTACTGGAAAACTCTCGGTTCTCCAAAACTCAACCAATCACCAACAATCCTTAAAGCATTTTATGAAAGAGGATTTCATCCATATAGAATACTCCAGGATCTACCTATAGAAGTAGAATGCAAAACCGTTAATCTAGATGTGGAAGTTGTTGATGCCCCTCTAGATTACAACCTTGTTTTGGGTCGTAGTTGGTCTTATGCCATGAATGTTTTCATTTCATCCGTATTTCGGTTAATCATGTTTCTCCATAAAGGAAAGATTGTGAAAATCTATTAGTAGTCATATTATTCGTCCGGCCCTACTTCTACAGACAATATCCAACATGTTGGAAAAACGAATATCCCATACGAAGATGTTGGTGTAGGTTTAGTAAAATACTCCCCTCTGATGGGAACTTTCTCTATGCCTCCACCCTACATACTGCGTACTATTTCCAACATCAATATGATTTCCTCAAGCACTATACCATTCGATGACACTTGGTTAGTGCCTTGAGAATCAGAACTAGACTCCTTCAATGGCAAGATGCCTTTGAGTCCTTTTGAAATGGCATATGTAGCAGTACAATCATATTCTGACACACTTTCAACTACTCCTGATCAAATGAATGTGATTACCGAAGAATCTTCTTCACTATGAAACTCAACGTTGACATCATTATCTGATCCCTTTCAACAAGTGTTTCACGGTGATGAAAGTATTCGAGAATTTTTGTCTTTGGATGAATTACCTTAGGATGATCTACATCATAGGTCTTCATTTTTACCTGATATTGATAGGTTTGAAAATGATTTTTCATCTATTTTTACAATTTATCATGTCAGGGAACCACAGAATCCCATATTGATCACAAATTTGGGTTCTGAGAGTAATTTGGGAAATATTTCTCCCATAGTTCCTATTGACATATCAGTTAAAACTGGAATTATAGAAAATATTCATATAGGTGCTTCCTGTATGATTGAAGAGATTAATACATACAAAGCCCTATTTCAACAATTCTGAGACATATTTTCCTGGTCTTACGAAGAGATACCATGAATCAATCTTAAGGTTGTCATTCATGAAATTAAGACATACCCGAATGCTAAGCCTATTAGAAAAATATTACGTCCAATACATCCGCGAAAAGCTACTGCTATCAAAGCTGAAGTTGAAAATCTATTGCGAGAAGGATTTATTTATCCAATTCCATTAACAGATTGGATATCTAATATATTTCCCATTACCAAGAAACAAAGGACTATACGAGTATGCGTCGATTATAGGGATATTAATAAAGCATGTCCAAAAGAAAATTATCCTGCCCCTTATATCGACCAAATTATTGATGATTGTGCCGGAAATGAAATTTTTTCATTTATGGATGGATTTTCTGAGTATAATCAAATCAACATACTCCCTGTCGATCAACCAAAAATAGCGTTTATATGTCCTTCGCAGACATTTTCTTATTGAAAATTAAATTTTGGATTAAAAAATGCTAGTGCAACTTTTCAAAGGGCCACGTCTTATGATTTTCATGACATCAAACATATTGTACAACCTTATCTAGATGGCTTACCTGCTCATTCTTTACGCAGGGATGATCATCCTACACACTTACGAGCTATTTTCATGAGATGTAGGCATTAAAAGATTCGTTTGAACCCAGACAAATGTGTGTTTTGTGTGCAATCAAGACGATTACTAGGATTCATAGTTTCAAAAGAGGACATTCGTGTCGACCCCTCAAAGGTTGAGGCCATCATCAATTTACCTCCTTCCACACTTCGCTAACTCCAAAGTTTGCAATTGAAAGAAAATTTTCTACGTAGGCTTATCCCGAACTATGTTGACTTAAAAAAAAGTTTTATCTGGTTGTTGAAACAAAGTGTTCTTTTTATTTGGGATGATATTGATGATCGATATTTTGATGCATTAAAGCATGCATTGATCCATGCACCACTATTGCATCCACCCAATTATCACCAAGACTACTTTTTATACTTAGCTTCCTCTGATTCCACCATTGGAATGGTTCTGGTTCAAGAGGATGAACCTCACAATCAGCATTTGATCTATTATCTAAGTCGAAATCTCAACCCGAAGGAAATTAAATATTCACATGTGGAGAAATTGGCATTGGAAGAAGTAAAAGTTGTCCAACGATTCCGTCACTACATACTGTTATGTAAAACAACTATGATATATAATTGCAACCCGATGATGTATATTTTGACAAAACAATTACTTGGGGGAAAATACTCTAAATGGATTTTCATCCTACAAGAGTTTGATTTGGAATTCGAGAAATCTAAATCAAATAAATCATTGGTGTTTTCAGAACTCATGTGTGACTTTCCCAATACCGAGATAGAAACCGTGGTAGAGAATCCCATCGTAGATGAATCTCTGTTTCTCATCAGTACGCTAGATCCATGGTAGGGAGATATCATTATACATCTTCAAACCCAAATCTTATGCGCAGAGATTTCACGTTCAAATCAACAGAGAATCCAATATCAATCTCAACAATACAATATTGTTGGAGACACTCTTTATTGTCGTGGTGCGGATTCTACTTTTCGACATTATATAACTCATGAAGAGATTGAAAGGGTTTTGAATTATTGCCACTCTAGAGCGTGTAGTGGTCATATGTCCGGGTTTTCCACAACCCAAAATATATTGCGCGCTGGTTATTTTTTGCCATCATTATTCAAATATTGTATTATTACGGTCCGAAAATGACACAAATGCGAAATTTTTTATCGAAATATGTGTGTTCCTCTAACTCCTCTTCACCCAATCATTGCTGTCAGTCCTTTTGCGAAATGGGGCATTGATTTCATTACATGTAACCCTCACTCAACTGGGGTGCATGGGTATATTATTCTCGCTTTAGATTACTTTACCAAATGAGCCAAGGAGATGCCTACATTCGTGGCAGATGGAAAAACTGTAGCTATTTTCATATTCAATCATGTGATTGCTCGTTTCGATGTGCCTCAAGCTATTATCAAAGACCATGGGAGTCATTTTCGAAATATAATAATGACCGAACTTTTCGATCAACTTGGCCTATGCCATGATAATTCTACTCCATATTACCCGTAGGCTAATGGTCAAGTTGAAGCTGTCAACAAGATTTTAACCACCATGATTAAACAGATTATCATAACTCACAAATAAAATAGGCATACCATGATTTTTTGGCACTATGGGCATACCAAACCTCTGCAAAAACTGCGACAAGGTTCACTCCTTTTCGACTTGTCTTTGGTTTAGAAGTTGTGTTACCCATTGAATGCAAAATACCATCACTCCAATTAGCCATTGAGTTATTACCAGCTACCTCTGAAGAGGAAAAATGGTTTTTGTACTTAGCACAATTAGATGAGACTCGGCGCACCACTACATTAGCTGCGGAAGCTCATAAGAAATGTGTGAAAGCTCAGTATGATCAAAGCGCTACCCCTCGTATTTTTTCAGAAGGTGACCTAGTCTTACTATATGATCAAGCTAATGATAAGGTAGGTGCTAGAAAATTTGAACCGATGTGGCATGGTCCCTACATTTTCAAGCATGTGCTTGCAAAAGGAGCCTATGAATTGACTAATTATGATGGGGTCTCTTTAGATAAGCCCAAAAATGGTCTTTATCGTAAGAGATATTATGCTTGACTTTCGTGTGAAGATCTCACTTGTACAATAGTTACTTTTTAGACAGTGCGCCTTAGATTAGATAAGTGTGCCTAGATTAAGTTTTCTTTTACTACTATCTATGTTTATCTTGATTACTCTTGATATTACAGATTTCGAAATCCCTTCAAACATACATTGGTTTTGTTGATGGTGTCTATCATATTACACTAAATATCTCTTCCACGGCTTGGGTTATCTATTCACCCACCGATGAGTTAGGTTCTATGCATGGAGTATGCCTTGGTCAAACAACGAACAATATTTCAGAATATAGTGTAGTCATTGAGTTATTAATAGATGCCATTTCATTTGGTATTCTACATTTGATCATTATGTTGGATTCAAAACTCATTTAATTACATTTAAACATGGTATATGAAATTAAAAATCCAGTGTTATTGAGATTATTTTTGAAGGCTTGTCTCTTGAAACGACAATTTGATTACATCGAATATGAATACATTTCAAGAAACTTAAACACATTGGCCAATGCATTAGCTAATAATAGACATTTGCAACATTAACATAGTAAACCAAAACAACATTCAATCCATTTTGAACAAGATACTCAGAGAAAGTAGTAATATCATAGATAGGTTTGTGTTCAAAAAATATTACATCGTCTATGATCATAGGTTCAAACACCTTATGATCTAATATATAATGATAAAAAAAACATAACATGTCAATCCATAATTATCATCCACTATCTGTGATGATGATGATGGTAATAGACTATGACACACACCACCTTGCGCAGAAATCTCCTAAATGGTCCTGGAACACCTGTTACATGTCTCTGAAGCTGGAGAGGGTCATCTATTCCTGTCTCAGTAATATCTATGGTTAACCTCTCTAGTTTTTGTTCCATATCTACTAGGATCTATGCTACCTGATCGTGTGGTGGTTCTATAGGTTGTGCTTGCCGCCTATCAAAGCGGCGAAGCGTAGCTGGTCGTCGTGGACCGACATATTCATTTAAATATTGTTATGAGTATTGCATGATAAAAATAAAATAAAATTAGATTAAAAACATCAAAATAAGTTCGCTTACCTGATTCGTCCCACTGTGCCCTTGGAGGAAAAAACATTTTAGGATCACCTCTAAAATCCATCCCTGCATAGGCGAAGTCTTTGATGGTGAAGACTTGGTTCCTTAGCCACATAAAGTATGTCAGAGTGAACCGAACCACTGAACTTCCATTGCCATGATGGCAAGCCATTAATGCCACCCAACGTACCATCCGAGGTTCCCGAGGTTCCCCACGATCTACTGGAATCAACTGAGGGGCAAGAAATTGGATTCTATCTAAAGAAAATGAAATCAAAATGGTGCCATAACTAAAGTTTTTCATCTTTGTATTATTTTCTCTAGTTAATTGGCCTTTCATGTTGGCCCATACACCTTCGCACCAGTTAAATATTGTTCCTCAGAGACACCCTACTATTGTCTGCATTTGAGATTTAGTGGATACATGTGGAGCTGCACTCCCACACAATTCGGTTATGTAAATGAAATCACTTTGAGATCCAACCGCAAGATGGTTTTAATATCTATGCGACTATCTTTTGAGTCTACCTTATCACTGCAATATTGTTGTTTGTAGCTGGCGACAGGCAGGCCACCCTATCTGGCTCCGAAAAAAGATATGTTTTCCCCTCTCCGGGACAATCCGGTAAGAAAATAAATGTCCTCTAGCTCGATTTCGAGCCAATGGTCACCAATGATGAAGCATTGGTCTTGAACTTCCCATACATTTCCTAGCCATGTCATCAAACCTACTTGTTCTTTCATACCTTGGATAGCCCAAAACTTATATAAACCACAAGCCTGCAATGCACGTATTGTGGTATCATCATCCATGGCTTCATTGTCTATAGCCTCATGTTCACGTTATCTCCACTCTAAAATGGTGGAATAGCCTACAAATCAACACATTTGAAAGTTAAAAACCATTTGAGTGCAAAACTTGAACCATTTTTAAGAGAATTTGTGAATTTTAAAACAGTCATGGTGCCTCTGCAGTTTTTGTGAGGAGACAATGCTAACGTCCACATGGGCTCCACATAAAAACCATGGTAGCCCGATATTTTTTCATTTAAAAAATTATCGAGGTCCGCATTTACCACATGCATGACTTGCAACCCCTGAGAGCGCATTTTTAAGCACAAATTCCTCCCAAAATATGAAATTAAGACTAAAAAGGAGAAATAAAATGGATAGAAATGAAGAATAAGATGATGTGGATTACCCGGTTCTGACGATTCAAAGAATTGACAGTCGGTGCCCCCGATATTTTCTCCGGAACGTTTTTTCCAAAAGCTCTCAATTCACTACTCTGAAGACAAAAGGTGAAAATGATTTTTTTTAACTCCTTTTTATATTTTTTAAATGAATAAAATATTATATTTTATTTATTTTTCACTTTAAAAAGCTATTTTTAAAAATACTTTTACTTCTTGGAAACAAGTATGTGTAATATTTTTGTGCAGGATACAAATTTTTGGTGAGAAGAATTATTTTGACACTGAGTATATTTTTATCACTTTTTTGGGCTCTTGAAAATTACGAAAAAGTGAAACCCTTGAGTTCTATTTTAAGCCCTTTTGATACTCTCTAAATATGAAAAGATCGTTGAGTACTTGACTATTCGAAATCGTTAAAGTAAATGAGCAGTCGTCCCTTCAGTATAAGTTTACTCCTTTTCCAGACTGAAATGGATTAATTATGAAAAAGGTATACGTTGACTAATCATGGTCAATAGAGTTCTATCTTGTATTATTTTATCCTTTTTTGGGCTTGAGAGACTAAATTTACGAAAAATAACAACCATAGAGTTTACTTATGTTTTTCTTCTGACTCCCTAAAACTGAAAAACACTAAGTTTCCCCTATATTGGACTCATTAAAATTTAACAGTAAAGGACCTGTCAATTTCAAATAGGATCAAGCCACTCCTTCTTAGGGTTATATTTTAATACTAAGATAGACTCATCCGAAGGATGATCTTACAAAAACAAGCAAATGTTGTCCTCCTCAATCTTGTAAAAAATAAAGAGGTACTTGCGAGTAATGGTGGGGGAAAAGGATAGAAAAAGAATCCAGTTTTCACCCTTGTTTAGAAAGCAGTATGCCACTCTTGAACACAACACTTTGTCACACTTGCACCTGGGTTGAGAAATCATTTGTCTAACATTTAATCAAACCACATTGAAATTCTTTAGCCGGTTTCTGGGTATTAGATTTAAGTGAAATGCTGCCAAGCCATCTGCATTGTTCTTATGTGTTCAAGAGAGAGTTCAAATAAACCATTCATTGCAAACATTTGTCTCCATTCACATTGACCACCCCTGAGTCAGTCCTTGGAACACTTTCTTCAAAATTTGATCTAATGGTTTCATGTTGTAGGCTCTCTTGCGACGGATCACTTTCTATCGACGACTGCTCATCATCTAGAAAGTTGATCTAGAATCCTATTAGTACCTTGGGATCTTTATACCATAATGGCAGGTTTCTCGCCTTCGATGACAGGTTGCATCATTGACCTCTGATTAAATGATTCTATGAAGTGTTCGACTGCAAATCATTCATTCACATTTCATGGATTGTACTGGAGTACTTTGAGAGTCATTGTCATTATTGGTGGTTTCTCTCACACTTGTTAATAGTTCACATCATTGACTGGTAATAAAAATTTTTCTAACATGTTTGACTTCGACACATTCAATTGCATGGATAGATTCGTACTAGTTCGGGAAGCAGAAATCAAGACCTTGGATCTAGTTTCCACCATCCAGACTGCGAGGAGTTTTTTTATTCATGATACAATAGACTACTCATGACAGATGGTTGCGCCCATACTGTGTCTACTCTGATGTAATATTGAAACCATATACGTACCAGAACATTTAGTTATTATATATATATATGTTTTCATTGAATTTTTTAACAGGTTTTTGACAGGTGTCACCAATCCAATCCTCAGAATGATAAAGAACTTCCCTCTTCAGAAAAACCTCAGACTTCACACTTTAGGGGGAAATATGTTACATGTTATTTTTTCACCATGACATTTGACTATCCATATAGGTTTATCACTACCTATATTTTTCTCTCTTAGAAGTCAAAAACCCTAATGTTCCTAAACCTAGTCTTGGAATTGGAGAAAAGCTCATTAAAACCCTTAAAAGTCTACCTCCACACATTTTATAGCCTTTTCCTGCGGGTCCAAGGATACTTGGTCTATAAAATACGTCAGACCCCGCACGTTCTGTTACTAAAACCTACGGATCCCTGTAAAAAGTCGAATTAAAGAAAACGTAAATTCTAGAAGCATAGCTAGTTGAATATTCTCCCAACTGAAAGCTTCTAGAGGCGTGATTAGTTCGAGCTTTATCCCTCCACTCATATAGCTTATCCCTTGGTCCATGGAGCTTAAATGCATTCATGAGAGGAATCCATCCCCCTCTTCATTGAAGTTGAAACTACCTTCATTTCCATATAAATTGAGCTCAAGTTTCAGTCTCAACGGTAGATATTCAATGCAGAAATTGTAAAGGTATTTCTGAAGAAATTCCCAAGAGTGCATAATCTCTACACTATTTTTTGTTTGCATGAGAATGATCACACCCTTACATCCATAGCTATATCCTAGTATTCAGAGAGGAATTATTGTCAAATTGAAGGAGGAAATATTGTTCAGGACCCCAGGAGAAACTTGTACGACATCAAGGCATCACGTTGTAAGGTTACTCTTTTCATTCAAGATAATACATATGGATCTCTTTTTCTCATTGAGTTGTTCTTGTGCTTATTGAATAACATAAATAATCATACTCCTTGATCACTAAGTTGGATTATCTTTTCTTAATTATTATATGTTGCATATGATTTGATTCTTTTATAGGTCTTTGACTGCAGGTTCTACTTACTATAGAAGCCTCTTTGGAGCGACTAGATAAAACGCTGCATCGATTGTTGGATTTCAAGGTAGGGGCATGTCCTCTCCCTTTATTTATAATAATTCTGAAATGTAGTATAGATAAAAAGGTTTCCAAAAGGATTTTTGTTTCTAGCTATTTGTATAATACTAGGGAGATCGCTCTTGTCTGCAAGATGGATTAATCCGCATAATAATATCTAATAAGAATTTTGGGAGATCTCAGTTACAGGGGTCATTATTTTGGGTGACCAAGGTTTTAATTGCCGCTGAATCCATTTGTACCAAAACAAAAACCTAAACTATTGAAAAACTCACATAATCAAACCTAAAAATCAAGAATTCCAACAAAAACAATGCTCTAGTGCTTTTTTTTGTAGATCCAGTATTGATGTGCCTAGCCGTACATAAATATTAGAGGCTTCGAAACTATTAAAAGGCAGCGTGACTTTGAAAATTATACATTTTAAATTAATATATTCACATCAAAGATGTGGAAGTCTAAACCATGCATGGTAAAACTTCATTCCAAGCCAAATTCACCCATGTTGGAGTAATCACCACACCTCTATGGAATCTGTAATTCCCACCTTGGGGATCCAAGTTACTGGTTTAGAAGTTTACCAAACCTATGGGTTTCGATGTAACGGAAAACCTCTTCATGGTATCAAAGCTACAAGGGTTTGGAGAAGTTGCATGAACAATATTTTGCAGGTTTGAAGAGAAAAGAATTGGAAATTGTTCGAAGATTTTATTTGCATATCAAAATATTGGAGAACTACTGCAATTGTTGCAACAACTACAGGGTAAAAAAAAATGGAGTTCTCATCTTCAACGATTCATACTCTGTATAACTACTTCCAATGGAATCCAGAGCTTTTGCCTCACCTCACAGGAAAAGTCTTGTATCGGATAGTTATGAATACGAAAGTTGAACCCAATTCCCCTCTTGAAAAATTCAAATACTTCAATAGGATGGACAAGGCTTTTGGTCTTCTATTATTTTCCATATATCCAATATTGTGTTTCCATGTTGACACATGCAACACTCTGAATGAGGTTTGGACAACCTTGGAGAATTTATTTGGAAACCAGGATGAGATGTGGGCTCATATTCTCGAAAATGAGCTAAATTCCTTAGATCCAAATAGCTTTGAGAACATTCAAGATTTCTTTATGAAATTTAAATAATTTCTTCTACAACTACATGATTGTGGGATCGATAAATAAAAACATGAATTTGAACTGATCCTTTCTATTTTATCTAAATTAGGCCTTGAATATGTTCTTTTCGTTTCCACATTTCATACAGTTAGACTTGCAACTAGAGAAAAATGGAAAATGTCCAAATTTGATGCATTTATTGAGTCTCTTATTCATGAGAAGAATAAGCTCATAAAAATGGGTTCATTAAAGACTCCAAATACACATTCATTTGCCATGCATGAGAAAGGAAAGTTCAACTTGAAACCAAATCAACGATACAAAGGCAAATGAAAGGCAAGAGATCCAGATCCAAGAAAGGGAGGAAATCCAAAACCACTAGATGATTCTTCCAGCTCCAAGGGTAAGAAGGGAAAGAAATGAAACTTCAAGTGTCCTTATTGTAATAGAGGTTATCATCTTGAATCCTCTTGAATGCATAAGATTGTTGATCTGATGGCAAAGACTCTTAAGAAAAATAATCTTGGTCATCACATTCCAGAAAGTGCCAAGAAGAAGACGAAGGAAAAACCATCAGAAACAAGGGGTAGTGGGCATGATTTGATTGCTCTTCATTCTACACCACAATAATGGATCATCGATTCAGGAGCTTTACATCATATGGCTTATTCAAAGGAATCATTTTATTCTCTACATGCATACTCAGGACCTCCTATTCTCATGGGGGACAATTCTGGAGTTGAATAAATTGGACAAGGAAGAGTGAAATTCAAAGATGGAAATTTTGAGAATGTCTTGCATATTACAAGGCTTTCTATGAATCTTCTTTCAGTGTATGAGATGACATACACAGGTACCGGAAGGAAAGTGGAATTTACCTCGGATGCCGTGATCATTTATGACATGCAAACCAACTTGAATATTACATCTGGAATGGTAAATGATCAATCTCATTTGTATACATTTTCTGATTTTGTTCCTCAATCATATTATATTTTTCTACTTATGATGCAAATGAAGAAATTAGGATTGGGCAAGAGAGATTTGGGAACTTAAATTTTATATATATGCAACAAATCAGCAAACAAGGGATGGTCAAAGGATTTCTGACCATTGAATTTTCAAATGATGTTTGTAATGGATGTGCTCTTGGAAAGCATCCATAAGACAAGTTCAATGCATGGAGAGCCTCTTCACCTTTGGAACATTTACATAGTGATCTCATGGGTCCATTTCAGTACTTTCAATGAGAAAATAAAGACATGTGTTGTCATTTATAGATGACTACATGAGATTCACTTGGGTTTAATTCTTGAAACTCAAGTCTGAAGTTTTTCAACATCTAAATATTTTCAAAGCGCATGCAAAAAATCAGTCTGGAAAACACATTAAGATACTACTCACAGATAAGGGGACAGAATATGTCAACAAAGATATCAAGAATAATTGTAATGAAGCAGGAATATTGTTGCAACATATATTTCCTTACACTCCACAACAAATTGGGGTGGCCAAAAGGAAGAATCGACCTTTGAAAGAGATGGTCAATTGCATGTTGCATGCAAGACCTCTTTCATCAAAATTATGGGTTGAAGCTATCAATTGTGCCTCATACATCCAAACTATATCTCCTCATAAATATGTTACTAGAAAAACACCTTTCGAGTCTTGGACTGGCATTCAAATTGAATTCAATCATTTCCACATTTTTGGATCTCTGGCATGGGCCCGCATTCCTACAGAGAAGATAAATACTTTGTAGCCTCAAAGTAAAGCATGCATATTTGTTGGATATTCTGATAAAGTAAAAAGATACATATTATTTGATATCAACACTGAAGATATCTTTATTGAAAGGAGTGTAAAGTTTGATGAATATATTTTGCATGCACCAACAAATGAGCATGTTACCAAATTTCCATCACCACCCATTGATGAGTATGCATATGAAACTTCAGATCAGAATTTTGATGAAGATTATCCTTTTCCTGTGACACCTGTTGAACCACCAACTATTGAACATCGACATCATACTTCCTCATGTTGTTCGAAAGATTATCTACCACCTTCAACACAAAAATGGCATAGAATGAGTGATCTCCTTGATGATATAGCCTCTATACCTCAGTTTGAGGAAGATCCACAAGAAATCTTAGCTATGGAGCCATGCATGCCCATTGATGCTTATATGATGCATGCATCTGATCCATAGACTTATGTAAAAGCAACTGGGCATCCTGAATGGGAAGCAAAAATGGATGAGGAATATAACTCTCTCATTGAGAACCAAAATTGGGATTTGGTTCTTCTACCTTAAAATAAAAAACTTGTGAGGTGCAAGTGGGTTTACTGGAAAAACAAATTATAAAATGGGCAAGTGAGTCGATATAAGGCATGGTTGGTAGCAATTTTTTTCAGCAGGTATACGGTGTTGACTATGATGAGACCTTTTCTCGAGTGGAAAAAATGGATTCCATCCGGCTAGCTCTCTCCATTGTAGCAACAATATAATGGGAGGTGCACCATATAGATGTGAAGAATGCCTTTCTTCATGGTGATCTTAAGGAGGAAATCTACATGGAGCAGCCACAGGGATATATGCACAATTCATCTATGGTATGGAAACTAAAGAAGTCTCTGTATGGCCTGAAGCAGGCACCTAGAGCATGGTATGCCAAGGTGGATTCCTATTTGTTATCTAAAAATTTTGTATGCTGCAAATCTGATTCCAATGTTTATTTTTTGAAGAAAATTGACTCCTTGTTGATCATAGTACTCTACATAGATGATATTTTGATAACATGTAGTTTAGATTCTATCATTACTGAGATTAAAACTGCATTGCATAAGAGGTTTTATATGACATACATGGGATTGCTAAATTTCTTCCATGGACTAGAGATAAATCATAATGATTCAAGGATTACCATTTCTCAACCAAAGTATGTTAGAGATATTTTGGAACGATTTCACATGAGTGACTGCAAGCCAGCATCCACACATTTCTTATCAGTGATAAAGCTCAATAATGGCAAAGACACACCATTGGTTGAATGCACATTGTACTGTCAGCTTATGGTAACTCTTATTTAACTCACTCACTCTCATATTGATCTCTCATATGTCGTAGGAGAAGTTTCTAGATACATGCAGGAGCCACATGAGTTACATTGGAAAGTTGCAAAGCACATCCTTCGATATGTCGAGGGGAAAATCACCTATGGGATTCATTATGCAACAAATTTTTCTTTAGATCTCATTGGGTTCATAGATTCAGATTGGGTTGGTGACAACATTGATCACAACTCCACCTCCAGTTACATACTTAGTTTGGGATCTGACCCAATTTGTTGGTTAATAAAGAAGCGGGATTCCATTTCTTTATCATCAGTAGAAGCCGAGTACAGAGGAGAAAACAATGCCACTATTCAGGCCATTTGGCTACAACATTACCTATCTGAGCTTGGGATCAGTGTCCATTGTGCAACCATCATCTGGTACGATAATCAATGTACGCTAAAGTTTTACAGAGATCCATTGCAGCAGCAACAGTCCAAACACATCGAGATCCACATGCACTTCATTAGAGAACTAATTCATTATGGGATCATCGATCTTCAATATTGTCCTAGTTCCGAGCAGGCTGTTGATATCTTCACCAAGACTTTCACGAAGCAGAAGCTTTGATTCCCGCGAGATTGTCTTGGGGTGAAGGACACAACTGCCTAACAATTTTATTTTCTCTACTTTTGCATTATATTTTTAGGGGGGGGTTCTTCCCACTAGTTTTTCCCTCTTTCCTCTTTTCGTGCATTGCATATGGGTACCTAAAATGGTTGTGTTATCGGGACTCATTCATTTTGCATCAAACTCTCCTATGTTATGCTTAAGGGGGAGGGGGGGGTATTGGTGTACATGCACATAGTTAGCCTTAATTAGCTTTAGTTCAACTCTAGATATTGCATGCGATGTGCACTTGTCTTTAGCTAGTTAACTCGAGTGCTTACATGTGGTGTGCACTTGGCTTCAATTAGTTAACTCTAGTGCTTGTGTGTGATGCATGTGCACATTAACAAAACATAAAGCACTATCCCAACCAAATGACCATTCACCAATGACTCGTAGATGACAATATTCTTGGTATCACTCTATATGCCAACCAACGAAAACGTTTGCGGGTCAAGTCAGAGTTTGGTTATTCGGGTTTACTCTCTTACCATCCTCCAGCTGAGAGGTGGAGAATTCTATTTTAAAGGTATCCTTGGATGGATATTAAAAATTCGAGATGTTTGGTCGAAAATGGGCATCGACAGGCATGTCTACACTAATTGACTGCAAATTTGACATCCACGAATTAGGATACAGTTTTCCTAGTATTTAAATATGGAAAAGGAAACAACCGAGGAGTCATATGTGTCGTTGAAAAATATCCAATACCCCTTCCCATGTCAGAATTTTTACAACTAAGATGTAATATATAATAATGAACTACCTTGATTGCTTGATCTCTAATGACTTTGCAATGCAAAGGAACTCAAATTCAATGGAAAATTATTGGTTTGGGGATGATTGGCTTTATAAGTTATATATGTTCATAGATTTTAATTCATTCAATGTAGTGATTGAACCTAGAGGCTTATTCTACAGTCTAGTATAAGGTAATGTGTAAGTTTGTCAGTTAGTCCGTACCCCTTTAAAATAAAAATATAAGTTAAAATTTATGTTATAAATAGAAAAATAATGTGATCTATAACAAAAAAATTTGAATATGTTGTAAAGTAATTAGAAGTATAAAAAAATGTGATTAAAATGTTTAAATCTTATAATTTGGTTCTTGATAAAATATTTTAATACTAATTGATATTGACATAAACGTAAAATTATGTTAATAATAAATAACCATTTTAATTTGCTTCATAAAATGTCTCGATGTACATGTCAATTGGGTATATATTATATATCATTTCAAAAAAATTATTGTATTTTAGCATTTAAAAATACAATTTAAACAATGAAAAATAACACATCGTATTTTACACTCTAAAGAAGTTTGTACCGGAAGAAAATTTTGATCTCTAGGCTCATGTTAGATCTGTACTTAATATGGATCTATATTGGTTAGTATCATTTGTTAACATACACTAGAAATATTTTCATGAGATAATGGTAAAAATAAAATAAACAACCCAATTCGATACACATTCCAAATACCATTCACCAAGTATACTTGAGTTGAAGTCAAAGTCTTGAAAGGACACCAAAATTAATGAGAGAAAAAGAAAATAAAGTAAAGTTTAATGGTTTCCTAATAAATATAACAACCTAAAAGCTTCAAGTAATTACAAAAAAAGGTGGCACTCCAAAGTATTAAAGGAGGTGCTAAGAAAAAAATGATAATTCATTAAACTATCCAATCATTGCTCTCTTAAGCAAGATAACCTTCGCCCAAGACCATATAACCTCTTAATCAATAAGAAAATGGTTGTGTGGATTTAAATAATCTCGGGATGGTTTCCTTAGGTTTAGGTTTGTAAGGTTTCATATTGGCCCTAATTAGGATAACCCCAACCAAATAAAAGAATGGTTTTAGCTAATCCTTGAACAATGTTACACCAAAACAATAATAACAATGTTCATAGATCTCCAATTTCAAAATATAATCCCATATTAAAAATAGATATTTTTCGGGTTATGAATTTACTCTTAAACTATGGTAAATATGAAGGAAACCTACAACACTATACTTGTAAATGAAATATTAGCTTAATAAGAAAACACAACAACCATTAAAAATTATAAGGTAGTTATTCAAAATACACAGTAATCATTTTAGACTTTTTTTTAAGGAAAAAAGCACAAAGCATTAAAGAGATTTGTCATAGAAAAAACTTGGCAATTACCCTAGAAGCCCTGATTGGAAAACCAACATTCAATTGGATTCATCCAAAATCTCTTATTATTAGGAAATGTGAAAGGAACAAGCTCTTTGGTTCATTTTCATGCTTCACATGGAAATATAGGAAAAAATTTCTTTATTTTCAACCAAAGAACCCATATTCCTTTGTGCAGAATTTGTATTTAGGAGAATGAATTAGTTCCCTGATAGCTACAAAATCAAACTTCCCTACCCTTTAGCTTCCCCAAGTTATTTTTTCCTCTCTTCCCTTTTCTCTTATCACATTTGAAATCAAATATATATATATATATATATATATATATTTTTACATTTCATATATTTCTTTTATAATTTAATATTAATACAAAAGAAAAGGGAAAATATGTTAATTCCCATTGAAATGGTTTATCTCCCTGTGGTGGATTTTCTTGTGGAATATCTTCGATGCTGGATTCTTCATGGGTGATTTCTGGTCTTGAAGTGTTTGACATGTGGATTTCTGGCATTCATCCTTGTCATGGCGATTCTTCCTCTTCCAGAATTTCTTATCATCTTGGAAGGCTTCCTCCCGATGTGCCTCTGATAAGTGTTCATGGATCCCTCACTGTCGCTAGAATGTGATGAGGCGCTCTCATCATCTATCATTGGTGGGTTGTTGGCCTTTTTGGAGAATTTCCCAACTTCCTTCCTGACATACCAATGTCTTGCATGACAGAGTAATTCTTCTACTTTGATAGGGTTTATGATTTCTTAGTCGTTAATGTGGAGTCCCTTCCCTCGATACCCAAATTTTCTTTAACAGTTTGGATTTGATACCTGTCGTATGTTTTTCAAAAGTAGTGAAAGAATTATCATGAAAATTATTTGAAATTAAAGAATCAATTTTTACCTCAAGGGCATTATGCTGCAGCATTTTCAAGGCCTCGTCCTTAGCTTGTAATTGGTGTAGCAACCTTTGTTTTTCCTTTTTTTCTTCTTGTAGGAGTCTCCTTAGCTTAGTATTCTCTACTTGAATGATTTGAATGATCTCTTCAAGTTCCTGAAGCCATGCCGCATTAGGCAACCTTTTCATCTTCGGTACATTAGCTGTTGAAATTTTTGTTTCATTGCCCGAATCTAAAACCAAATCGATGGCTCCATCTATTGTGATTCCAAGAGCTTCAATCCTCCTAACAATGTTACCGATGAAATAGGTAACCGCAATGTTACCTACTTTTTTTTGGTAGCATAAAAAGCACCCGATTTTGAAAAGTGGTGATGCAGAATCACCATTTTTTTTTTGGTGCACATTTTGACACTCTAAAATTTTTATTTATGAAGTATGAATATTTGTTTTAAAATGTTAGTGATTTTCATGCTAATTTTGAAATGTATTGATGCAGCATCAAATTATTATTATTTTTTTTTTTTTTAGAGCGGTGATTTTCATGCTAATTTTGAAACGTATTGATGCTGCATCAACCTTTTTTTTTTAGAGCAGTGATTTTCATGCTAATTTTGAAACGTATTGATGCTGCATAACCCTTTTTTTTTTTAGAGCAGTGATTTTCATGCTAATTTTGAAACGTATTGATGCTGCATCAACCTTTTTTTTTTAGAGTGGTGATTTTCATGTTGGTAATAAAACACAAAAACTTAGATAAAAAAAAATATATAAAAACAATAAAAAAATCAATAAAAATGTAAAAAAAAAACAAAAATAAAATAGCTCATAAAAATAAAAAATTTAAACAAAAATAAATTAAAAAAAACAAAAATATTTGAAAATTATATCAAAGGAAATGACAAAATTTGAAGAAAAAAAACACATAATTTAAAGAAAAAAAACAAAAATTCACCAAAAAATTAAAAAAAAAAAAAAATCAAAAACATTTTTTTTCGAACTTATTAAAAAAAACAATATATTTAAAAATATATATATATTTAAAAAAATTTTAAAATAATTAAAATTACAAAATTAAAATTTAGGAAAAAAAAATTTAAAAAAAAAAAATTTAAATTTAAAAATATAAATTAAATAATAATAATAATAATAAGGAAAAAAATACAACTTTTAAAATTTACAAAAAAAACAAATTAAAAAAAAACAATTAAAATTGAAAAAAAAAAAAAAACCCTATCATTAAAAAACAAAAAAAATGAAAAAAACCACGTGCAAATAATTAAAAAACAAATATACATAAATTTAGTGTTTTTTTTTTTTTAATGAAACCATTTATAGATTTTAAAAATGAAAAACTAAATAAACAAAAAAAATTAAGAAAAACAATTAAATTAAATTAAAATTTAAAAATTTTAATAAAAAAATTTTAAATTTTAAATTTTAAAAAAAAATTATTCTATAATATTAAATATAAAAAAAATTAAACAAATTGAATTTAAAATAAAAAAATTGAATTAAAAAAATAATTTTAAATTTTTTGAAATTCAAAATTAAAAAAAAAATCAAATAAAAATAAAAATAAAAATAAAAAAAAAAATAAAAAATAAAAAAAAAATCAAATAAAAAATAGATGTATATATATATTAAAAAAAAAAAAAAACGAATTTTATTTTGAATAAAAATATTAAATAAAAAAAAAATTAATTTTTTGAAATTAACAAAAAAAAAAAAAAAAAACTAAAAAAAGAAAGTGGTGGTGGTGGGGGCGTGCCCCGCCCGCTGGGCGCTGGTGGCCGGTCGGGCGGCGCCACGGGGGCGGCCCAGCCGGCCTCCCAGCCCCCGACGGGCGGAGGGCCGATTCTCGGGTGCCGGGAGGCCGGCTGGGCCGCCCTCATGGCGCCGCCCGGGCGGCGACCGGTGCCTAGCGGGCGGGCCGCGCCCCCACCACCACCACTTCTTTTTTTTAATTTTTTTAAATTTTTTTTTTTTAAATTTCAAGATATTAATTTTTTTTAATTATTTAAAATAAAATTCGTTTTGTTTTAATTTTTTTTAATTTTATTATTTTTTTGTTTTAAATTTATTATTATTATTATTATTTTTAATAATTTTTATTAAATTTTGCCCACTTTTTTTTATTTAATTGATTTTTTTTTTTAATTTTCATAATTTTTCTTTGTTATTAACATTTACGTTTATTTTTTTAATATAATTTTATAAAATTCAATAAATTTTATATATATATTTTTTAATTTATTTGGATTTAATATTTTTTTTAAATGTTTTACTTTTTTATTATTTTTTTTTGTTAATTACATAAAATTTTTATATTTTTATATTTCAATTAAAATTGTGTATTTAAAATTAGATTTTTTTTTAATGAAACTTTATTTTTTTTTATTTTTTTTTTTTAAATTTTTTTTTCATTTAATATTTTTTTTTTCTTTTTTTCAATTTTCCATTTTTAATTGATTTTTAAAGTTTTTAAAGTTTTTCGTTTAACAATATTTTTTTTTCTTTTATATTTAAAATTTATTTTTTCTTTCAAAATTTATTTGTTTATTCATTTATTTATTAAAATTTAATATTTTTGTTTTTAAATTTAATTTGTTATTTTAATATTAACCTTTTTTTTTAATTTAATAAAATTTGATGTATATACCTATTTTAATTTAAGTTTATATATATATATATATATATATATATATATATATATATATATATATATATATATTATTTTTTATAATTTAAATTTAATTTATTTTTTATAGCTTATTTGTTTTTTTAATATATATTGTTTTAAATTTAATATTTTCATTGTATTTTATTTTTATTTTTTATTTTCAATTATTTTTTCTTTTTTTTTTCCTTTTAATTTGAATAGTGTTTTTTTTTTTTAATTTTGAATTTTTAAATTTATTAAAATTTAATATATTTCCTTAAATTTAATTATTTGTTTTAATTTTTTTTTTTCTTTTTTTAAATTTAATAAGCATTTTCTTTTTCTTTTTTAAATTTAATTTCTATATTTTATTTTTTATATTTTCCTTCTTTTTTTAACTTGTTTTTTTTTTTAATTTAATATTTTTATTTGTTTTTATTTTTATTTTTTAATTTCTATATTTTTTTAAATTTTAATCTTATTTTTTTTGGTTTATTTTTTAAATTTTTTTTTCCTTAAATTTTAGGTTTTTTTTAATGATTGAATTAAAATTTTTACTTTGTTTTTATTTTTATTTTTTTTATCTTCATATATTTTTAAATTTTAAGCTTTTAAATGTTTTTATTTTTTTAATTTATTTTTTTTCTTAAATTTTAGGTTTTTTTTTAATGTTTGGATTTTAAAAATTAAAAAATGTTACTTCTATTTTTAAAAATGCCAAAAGTATGACACAATTTTTTTTTTGTTATTCCAGCATCAACTGGTTTTGTTTTGAGGGTGTTTTTTCAATCCTTTTTTCAAGAAACAATTTTGTTTTTACCATAATTTTATAAAATGTTGAAATTTGACCTTAAAAAAAAACAAAGTGCGTTCTGGAAGACACACTTTTTTTGGGGGGGGTGTTTTTTCAATCCTTTTTTCAACAAACAATTTTGTTTTTAGCATAATTTTAGAAAATGTTGAAATTTGACCTTAAAAAAAAAACAAGTGCATTCTGGAAGACACACTTTTTTTTGGGGGTGTTTTTTCATGTTTTTTGAGAGTTTTTGGGCTAGAGTTCCCGTTTTGAGGTCAGGTTACCTATTTCATCGGTAACAGTGTTTCCTTTCATCACAAAAATCGGATCCCAAGTCAATTGGTCTACCTCATGCAACTCCTGATTTCGTGACCTTCTCATCTTCCTTTGATTCCGACTTTTGATCTTGTTGCATGGTGGAAACTCTCGTCTGCCTCTCCTTTCTTTCATCCCTCTTAGGTCTCATCTCTGGGTACAATTTCCAGTAATTCTCTTTGTCATGTCCCTCTTTCTCACAATGTGTACAAGAGGGCTTTGCTCCTCTTCTCTTGGTTGTTGCAGCTCTCTTTGGATGGTCATTTTGTTCATGTGTCTCGCTACTTTCAAGATACATGGCTTTCACACTGGCCTCATCAACAGTAGCAGGCTCAAACAATAATAATTAATGTTGTATGTAACAATGTAAAGAACCGATATACTTAGTTACTATCTCTGGTGAATATAACGAAATGTCTAAGTTCAATGCTTGTTTTCTAAATTCTTTAGTGATTTTTTTCACATTTTGGCCTTTCCCTCGCTTTAGGTTTTTCCATTCCATTTATTTATTTTTTATTATAGCCGAATGGGTAAAAATGAGTTTTCAATGCAGAAATAAAATTTGACCATGAGGAGAGAAGGTTACCCAAATTGTTGTTTCCTTGTAATTTTCTCTCCCACAAAATGAGAGCAGTGCCACTTATTCGAAGGGATGCCAACTAGATATTTTCCTCCTCTTTCTTAATCTATTGAATTTGGTAGTATACCTCAATCTATCTAATCCAACTGTTGAGTTTCTCCACATTACATTCTCTGGTATACATAGGCAATTCAAAATTTACATCTAGTTTAAGGAAAGGTTTCTTAGATGTATGCCTATGACATTTGCGAGAATGATGAGAAGAAGAAGAGGAAATATCACTAGAATATGGAGAGGGAGGGCGTGCTTCTCGACCATCTCCATGATTCACTGATCCATGATCATCTGCATCTTTCTTCTTAGGCTTAACGGTCTTTTCATACTCTCTGAACAATTTGTCTCCTTTCTCTGCCATGTTGTAGAATGCCTTGCATTAATTCTTCTCGTCTTCCCAACGAGCTTCTTGATCTGTCATGTCTCTTCTTCTTGGTGCATGTCAACCTTCGGGATCAAAGGACTTAAGCTTTCCTTCACCTCTTTGAAGCTTGTTTCTGGTTAGCATGTACTCATGCAATTCGCATCAACAAAGAACTGCTCCGATGCCACTTGATCCAAGATCTTTTGATTATATATGCATTAAATAATTACATATAACAAAGCACTTAAAATTATGAAACATGAGCATATAATGCGAAGAGAAAAGAGAACATAGCATGCATGAGATCAAGACACAAAAAATTTGATTACGGTGTTCGTCCAATTTGGACTACGTCTCTAGGCCCTGCTCAATATTAGGGAGGCCTTAATTCATTAAGTGGCAAAAAGAAGAAGGATTAAAATTAAAATTACATAAAGCACCCTTATACCTCCAATTTGGAAATGGCCAAAAAATGGAGAGCTCTGATGCAGAAAATGACATCACCGTTGAGAACCTGTCATTGAGAGGTGTAAAATCAACATAAATTTGTCCCAAACTGACACTCGAAAGTTCTTCACCCCAATGAATATTTATAATGCCTCAATATTCCATGGGCATGGTTTCGCCCCTCTCCTGAGATCGTGGTTCCGCTCCTCTTCTTTCTCTGCCTATTGTTCATTGTTCAAATGTGATTTTATATATCAATTGGTTGGTAGACCTTTCAAGGTCCAACGGTTTGGCGCAATGGTAAGAATAGGTAAATGGTTGAGGAGGGGTGGGGGGATCAGATCCCACCCCTCCCATTTTGGATGTCTGTTACATCATACATGGGTGGGTGGCAGGTCTGCTCCACGTGGCCCAACCCAATCACACACTCATTTCTTTTTTTGTGTATATGCATGTAGGTTTTGGGACCGCTCGCTCGGGGTTTCACCACGTGGGGCGGGCGGGTTCGACCCTTGCTTTTCCCGTGTTATATCTTGCCTCCAACGGTTTTGTAAGTGGGCGAGTTTGATAGGGTCATGGCAACCAAAACATGTGTATTCGATGGCAGTTCTGGGGGTGGCGGGGTTGACAGCCAGCCCCCCAACACACACACACACACACACACACACACACACATATATATATACATGCATGTATGTATGTATGTATGTATATGTATTATAGTTATGGGGTGGTGGGGTTGTGGCTCACCGCCTCATTTATTTATAAATTTTTTTATTTAAAAAAAAAGTATGGCGCATTTTTAAAAATTCTCGAACATGGAAGTTATTAGGAAAATTAGACATCCAGTGAATTCACCCACTTCTCGAGTGCTAGATTCCCTTTCGGTTGATTGTGAAATTTTCATACACTTAAACCTCGCCCCATGCCTAACTTTGACCGCAAATTTTACTTTCTCTAACTTCTTCAGACGTCCTCAGATTGAGGTGTCATTTGCATCGTTGGATTCAGAACGAAGGACATTTCGCCATGGTACTAGTCTTGTTGTCATCTATCCACTTTTATTTTTGAGAAATTTTAAGCCACTTGTCCTTTGAGATCCTTCTAGATCACTGGATATAAATCAACGTATTTGGATATACCGTTTATCCCATCAAAATAGTTTTTTCTTTTAATAATAATAATAAAACAGGTATAACGAGAAAACAATTATTATTAAATATTATGCTCAATCTAAATGTTTAAATAATGTCAAAATATATTTGTGTTTTCTTTTAAGTGGATATATTTTTAATGAAACCATAAGAAAAATAAATATTTTTTTGATGCAGGGGTTGTTATTCGCATTGATCGAGAGTTAAATATATTTATTAAAGGAGTTTGTTGTTTAACGACGATAAGTTTGTTAAGATAGGAATTATTTGAAAACTCCATGTAATTCTTTAAATTACAAACTTTGTTCCGGTGGTTGTAGTTTTTTTTATTTTCCCTAAAATGGTCTTTTGATCCTACATTCGTGGATCTGACCCGACCCAGTCCTTGACAATCCTTTACTGAAATCATAGGTCCTGTAGTTTTCTAAGATTAATTTTTGTAGCTAGGAACAAAACACACACACACACACACACATATATATATATAGATTACAGGAGGAGGGAAAGAAAGGCCAACTATAGAGACCATAGCGAGAAGTTTCTTAAGAGAGTGGCTAGGCTAGAGGAGAGTGAGAGAAAGTGTTTAGAAGAGTGCACATATCCAAGAGCTGTAAATAGAGAGATAGGAGCAATAATATAGATCCACTGAAATAAGATGAAAGTGCCAACACTTAGGGGTAATAATGTGAAGGTGGGTTACACTTTTGTGAGAATCGGGGGCAGAAAAGTCATTTTCCCAACATCTCGGCTGAATTTTCGAAATTATTTTGGCTAAAATAATCCTATATTTTATATTGAAGACATATTGACGACGTGGGAAAACATATTTTTGGCGGAGATGGGAAAACAAGCAAGTTCAGTTGAACTAAAAGTCTGGCCAAACCTTTAAAATAATTCATTTGGACTTTCGCTTATATATATACCGACCCACAAACCTTAAGATGTTTCGAGCTTATTACCATTGTCGCATCTGTGTCATATGTTTGTCTCGCATCTGTTTTTTTTTTTTGTGTCATATGTTTGATGTGTTTGATGTTTTTTGTGTCATCTGTTTGCTGTTGCAGGGGCCTACACCGTCATGCTCTCCTTTTCCATGACTAGTCTCAAAGAAATTCCAACAATGTTTAATGCGGGTTTTCATATGAAGAGGATACAACCAAAATAATTATCGTGAAGATTTTAATTGACCTACACATCCATCTGAACATATCCAATGTTCATTGAATTTTATTCCATGACTTTTCAATGAGTCGTAAATCATTTCAAAACAGTGTTACAAAATATGTATCACGTGTATGATCGTCACTGATATAAAAGTGATATTCTTTAATATCATGCCAATTTTCACTCGTGCTTTCTATATGATCAACATTTTGTTTGGCATGTCTATATATAATATGGACGAGCATGGAGACTTGGTCAGAATGATGGTATTCACTCTGAATTTCATTTTGTGGAACAAATGTGCAGTTTTCTACAAAATCGACTACTCACAAAATGGTCCCTGGTGGAAAAAATTCACGAGATTTTTTGAATTGCAAGTCCTACCATCATTATCTATGGGAATGCTTGGTGTATTTATAAATTTTTGCCTCAAACTTTCTCAAAAAATCTATCACAAAAATTTCTTCTTCTTGTAAATCAATTCTTTTAGCACTTGCTGTAATACATGAACCTTGAATCAATGTATGGACATATTCATATTTCTTCCATTTCACTTTCATGTTGGACAATGATTGATCATTTATATTAGTACGATATTTGTTTTGAAATTTAGTCAAACTTCAACAATCATCACTTTTTTAACCACCAACACATTTCTTTTGGTAAAATAATTCATGGCTTTCTCTTCCACATAGAATTTGAGATATGAAATCATGGATAGTCGAAAGAGGAGGTGAATCTTTCCAAAAAAATTTACCAAAATTAAGAAATGTGTCATAATATAAATAAAATTCCACATGATAATGACAAAAACAAGTGTTGCATACGATGACAAGTTTTACATACTGTGGTTTTTTTTTCACAAAAGCACTGATTGAGACAAGAATTTCATGATTCTCTTCTTTGAACTTGTTGAAAAACTCTATCTGAGTGGTTTCCAAGAAATATTTTGGATGTTCTTCGTACTGATTTTGTGCTATGTTTCTTCACATCACATCCCTTTCTTTTCTTGAAACACATGAATTTTTCATCCAATATTCATATATTATTTTTTAACATTTTCTCCAAATCTATCTTTGTATGGTTGCCTACAAATAGTTTTCCAACAAGCAAGTTCATCATTTACATCTATTTGCAACCGAAATTTTCGATTTCTGTGCAAAGTTTTTTGCGAGGTTCCTAATGCTCGTGCCATAGATTTTACCAAGTGATTCTCTTTAGTACTTGATGAAACCACTACCATATGTATTACTCTACGTGCATCTGAAACATTTTTCTTTCTACATATTATAATTGAATTTAGAGCACTATTTATATTTTGTATCACATTTTCCTTTACTTCTTTTATCTTTTGTTGATTTCCAAATACCCAATAAAGTCGTAGATTCTTTTAACTTCCTTGATGTTAAGAGACCTTTAGACAATTGGGCTTGAATTGCCACAGTTTCATTTTTGAAGAACAATCCAAAAATGCGATTAACATGATATCGTATAACATGATCAACTTTTTTATCTCCATATGTGTGAGTGTCAACATTTTCTAACTCATCATCGATATTCATTTCATATTTACATATTCGAATTAAATGTACATAATAAATTTACATATTCAATAAATAGATAAATTAATAAATATGTATAATTTCAACAATACACATGTGTTCAACATATATATATATACATACCTCGTGATTCAATTTCTTCACTTGAATTTATTTCAATATTTTCACCATATTCAATCATTGGTTCAATATATCTTCACTTTGAGTTTCTTTCAATGATTCAATGTTTTGAGGAATATCTCTCTGTTTATATTGCAAAATATTTTTCAAATTAGTTCATCAAATAAAAATTAAGCTTTACAATTTACAATAGGAAAATTTTAAATATCAAATTTATAATATTTACATTTACATACCTGCTTCAACTTCTAGTTGAGGTTGATTTTCCCTTTCAATATTTGAGTGTTCTTCTCTTTTTTTTCGATATTCTTTCCCATGTTCTCTACATTCCTCAGGGTCTCTTTTTCGATCATATTTTCTCTTGCAATTCCTTCGATTTCCCATGATAATTGAGTATGGAGCTCAAAAAAATTTCTTCGAACTTTAGACAAAAACTCAATTAAAAAAAGCATCACAAAAGATATAATTTAAAGAATAAACTCATTTTAAAAATTTGCACAAAATACATACTTCAATCCAAAAAACTTTCTTTAAAAAATCCGAGAACAAAATGTCTTCTAAAAATGAAATGAAGCTCAAAATATCTCCTTCCAAGTCCTGCAAAAAAATGTCATTTAAAATGTTAGACAAAAACTGATTTTAAAAAATCATTGTAAAATATTTACTTCAACCCAAAACACGTACTCTAAAAAAATCTCACTTCAAAAAATACCTCCAAAAAATTTCCATTGAAAATTAAGCCCAACCTTTTAAAAAATGTCACTTTAAAAAATACCTCCAAAAAATTTCCTTTGAAAATTAAGTCCAAAAACATCTAAAAAATGTCTCTAAAAACAAAATACCCCCAAACAATTTCCTTTGAAAATTAAGCCCAAAAAGCCCCTAAAAAAATATCAATTTAAAAAATAGCTCAAAAAAATGTCCTTTAAATATTAAGCCTAAAAAGAGTCCTTTGGAAATTAAGCCCAAAAAAAGTCCAAAAAATGTCTTGAAAATTAAGCCCAAAAACCTCTAAAAAAAAACACCTCCAAAAAAATGTCCTTTGAAAATTAAACCCAAAGCCTCTAAGAAGAAAATACCTCCAAAAAAATTTCCTTTGAAAATTAAGCCCAAAAAACATCCAAAAATGTATCACATACCTCCAAAAAATGGCCTTTGAATATTAAGCCAAAAATAGTCCTTTGAAAATTAAGCCCAAAAAAAGTTCTTTGCAAAATTAGACCAAATGAAGAAATGTGCGAAATTATGTGAAAATTATGAATCCATTTAAGCCTATTTATATAGCTGTGAAATTATTCTTTGGAGGGGCTTCATTGAATTTTCAGGCGGAACTTTTTGTAAAAACTTTGGCCGAACTTTTGTGTCATTAGAATTGACGGGTTGTCGGAATAAAAAACAGTTTGGTTGAACTTTTTTAAAAGTTCGACAAAACTAATTCGTCTCCAATTTCCAAACTAACACGTCTAAAATTACTCAGAGCCGAGCTCTGAGCACATTTCTTCAACTTTGGACTAATTAAACTCCATGAAAATTTATGAATTAATAGTTGGAACCAAGACAAGCATTTGCAGAATTCAATCTACTTTCAGGAAATATAAATTTTATGAAATTTCATAAATATTTACTAATTTCAATTAATTTTGTAATAAAATGGGTGGAAACAATTTCTGAAGGTCATTATGATTTAGTGAAATCAATATTCGATATCTTCTGAAATAAACTGTAAAAAAATGAAAAAATTATGGTGCATTACATTGGTCCATCGTCTGTAATGGGTAGTTTTTATATTTTTAGTTTATAACTTATATGTTGAGAAATTTTGTGCGAATCGAAACATATTCAAAATATGCAGTTTTTTCATATTGGACTAGCTCAAAAAATTCTAGTAATTATGATATGCATCATTTGGTTTCGTAAATATAATGAAGACGAAGTAGACTCTGTCTATATTGTTGTAACACATTTTTTTTCTCAAAGACACAAAGTTTTTAAAGAATACACCAACGCGTTTGAACATGAATTCTTATGAATCCTTTGATTCCTAAATAACACACACTCAAAGAAATGTTAAGTTGACATATCAAATGTGTATAAACAAATTCCAAAAAATGAGTAACAGAAAGCTAATGAAATTTCTGACAACTTTTATTTTTATCGTAAAATAAAATTCTAAACAGAAAAATTATTTTGGCTTGCAGAAAGTTGAAGAACATAAAAAAATGATATTTTTTCTCAAGAAAGAAAAAACTGTAACCCAACTTCACATTTTCACTAAAGCCAATTTGCACTATGGTGAATTTTTTCAATTAATGGAGCCTGAGGTTGTGAGTCAACAAAATCTTTAATGACAAGACTATGGAAGTATTGAAGCCGAAGGTTACCACCCGACGAATCTTAGAAGCCACCCTTCCCATTGAGCATGGCGACTCTTACCAAGATTATGTGGTGAAGTGGGCAAAATTAGAGGAGAAAAACAATAGAGTCATTATAGTTGATGGTGGAACGTGGGTCCCTCCTGGAGAGCTTACGCTCACGATCTTTATGAGTGATTTTTTATTGCATCAGGATTTATATAGAGCAACCCAAGACTATTAATGGTGGCTCCTACCTGGAGGGCTTACCCCGAAGATCTTTGTAAATGTTTTCCCAATGCGTAGAGACATGAAGAGTAGGCTAAAGATATTACATGGAGTTCTGAGCGGACCATCGTTTATTGTGATATTTGGGAACAGTGCCACATAGGCCCGATACTAATCCAAAAATAGTTATGGATGTCCTACTATAAGAAAAAGAGAATTGAAGAAAATCAACAACCATAACTCGCATATATTTGGACATACTTTCGACTCCTCCCATTGTTAATAGATATTCCTTTTTGTTTCTTAAAGGGATTTCGATCCCAAAGGGTTTCAAGGAAGCGTCGATTATAGGAATTTGATTTGTATTGGGACCAACTCCTGAAAAATATGAGTTAGATTTGCATCAAGTGGTATCATAAAGAACCCTATGTCTTCTTTAGGAACAAAAGTAATCATGCCTCCCAGAGTTGATCGAGGTGCTAGACGATGCAGTGGAAGAGGCGAAAGACAAAGTCTTTTTTCTAATTAATAATAGACATGTGGTGCAGGAAATGCATCGATTGAAGGTAAGAATGGTTGAAATGGAGGTTGGTTTGAAATGAGAACTTTAAGTCGGGAATTTGAGTCCATAAGAGGAAGAATTTCCAGAAGAAGAAGCGGTGGAAGAACCAGTAGAAGCTAAAGTGTTGAAAGTAGTTTTGGGATTTGTTATGAAACCCAAACCAGAAGTATCTTCTTATATAGGCAGCAAGAATCCAGAGGAGCTTATTGAATGTATTAAAAATTTGGATAAACTATATTAATATGAAATAATGAATGAGGAAAAGAAGGTTAATTTTGATGTAACTAAGTTAAAGGGTCATGCATCTCTCTAGTGGGATGGTTTACAAGAAGAGAGAAGGAGAAAGAACAAACAAAATATTAAAAGCTAGGACACACTGGTGGAAACATTTAGAGGTAACATTTTTCATTAGAGGAATTTTAGGGTCTAAAATTGGCCTACTAAGGAAATTATAAAATAATTGTGGAAATAATAAAATAAGATTTGATTACACCATCAAAGTTTAGAGGGAAAAAATAAAAAACTACTTTTTCAACTTGTATTTTGAGCTTATTTGTAATATTCCAAAAATTTCACATGTTTATTTTGAATATTAGAGTTATTAATAACTTAATTAAGTAATAAAAGGGTGGGGGGACCCATAATCCTCAAATATCAATAAAGTCCACTTTTGATGTGTGTATGTGGATATTCTAGATCTAGATCTAAATCATGGAGTAGTGGAGAAAATCCATTAATGTCAAGATCATGTCTCATTTATGAGATAGAACATGGAGGATGAAACAGTAAAAAAAGATCATGGATCTTCAATGTAAAATCATGAGGATTTTTGAAGAGGTCTGTTGGAAATTCTGAGAGGGGGGGTGAATCATCATTCCTTTCAATTAGAGAATTAGTTAATATTCAATTATTATCAGTGTTTGTACAATCATAGAAGCAAACAGGAGGAACACAAATGCACACATTTTCCGGGACAAAAACCACTTAATGCTTTTCTAATAATTCTTTAATATTCAACTCCAATTGAAAATAAAGCTCCAACTTCCTAGAATCTAGAAAAGCATTCTTCTCTAGCTCCCACTGGATGGACGCTCCAACGCCTGAGATTATTCAATAGTCAACTGAACGGATGCCCCAACACCCAATGAGCTACAACTCACCCTAGCACCACCCTACCACCCTATAGAAGAATAAAATAAGAATGGACTCTCGTAACAGGGAAAATGGTCCAATTTACAATGATATAGAATGATGTAGAAGAAGAATATATACTAGACCATAAAACCAACTTTGACACAACCACCTAATGATGATCCTAGACCTCCCAACACTGCCTCTTCAACCCTTGGCAGATAGACACTGGTACAATTTTTACAATAATGTATTTACAATGACTTAGTACAATCATACCTATACAATGATTGTATGTAGTGCTGCCCACTTGAAGACTTCATAGGATGAAATTCTTGTTACTATTATGCACCTTGGTTGATGCTATTTTCATGCTACCCTCTGCTGCACCTTGCTTTGCTTTGCTGCCCTAGAAAGTCTGGTCCTTTTCAACCCTTGACAACACATGATCTAGCCTTTTCTTTTCCTTCTAGGAGCTTGATATTGAATCTAGTGTATCTCTATTATTTCAGATCCTCAGTATCTAATTTTTGGTCCTGTAGTAGTCCTTTGAGTCTTCTTTCCAATGCCATAGTTCTGACGCAATTTGGGTTCTTCAAGAGAGAGTTATACCCAATCTCTCACAATGCCCTAATTATGGACTGTTTCAGCAGAGCGCATTTGTACGACATGCCAAGTGTCATTTTTTTTTCTTCATTTGTCTCTAAAATTGATAGAACAAAAACTACAGACTCTACACTATCTATCAATTTTTACATAATTTCAATCTGATACTCAAAGAGAGAGTTATGACGATTTTACCAAGGTCACTTCTTTGAGATGAATTTCAGGAGCCTACAAAAACCCTGACTTCCACAAATCATATCTCCAAAATTATTGCGCACCTTGATCTGAAATTTTTATAGTAGCTTCCTCAGGAATTCGGCTTCGCCTCATAAAAATTTCAGCTTTTGAAACTTTGTATAAAACAGTTAGAGTGAAAATTCCACGATGACCTATTTCAGATGGAAAAATCCCTTGCATAAGGAGGAAATGAGGATCACAATTTATATAAATGCTTAGGTTGAGAGGGGCTTCAACAAGTGAACGCAAGAGGGATTTTAGGAGCTTAAAAAATATTAATTATGACTTTTCAATGACCCATGCCCCAACCCCATGGGGTTTTAGCCTAGTAACTGGGGGTACAAACTTCAAACATGAATATCTCTCAAACTGTGAAGAATTACATGGCATGCCATATATCAACGGAAACATCTCGACAAGTAGAAAGCATAAAAAGCATTATTGACCCAGAGTATATTAATCTGGTAGGTCAAAATTCCCATGCAATATTTGGTTAGCCCCTGGTGTTGCTTGGGTTGACATCAATGACAACCGTTGATCAACAAGGTCAACTAAGATCATAGTGCATTCAAAGTAGGATCATAACACATTTATGATAAGTTAGTGGAGAAAGGGTGCATTTAATGAGCACATGATGGAGGAAGTAGTGCATTTAATGCACACATGATGGAGAGGTTTATCATCACATGCGAACATGACAAAGGACATGGAGAAACAACGCAATCAACCATGGAGACTTATGTCCACATGTACATCGCATTTATGGAGTGGTCCTAGGCTATGGAAGGCTCATGATCTATATAATGAGGGTGAAGGAATAATAGAAGGTAAATCTAGATACTTGGATTATTCTTTGATCTGTTTAGATTTGGATTTGTCGTAGAACATTTCTATGCATGCTTGATATATTTAGCTAAGTCTGCAGTGTTTTTTAGCACAGGGTGTTTCTGAGCGAAAATCCCACTCTTACCCATGGGGAACTTGTGCGCCTACTCTGGGAAGGTTTTCTATTGGGCTTATTCCTTATTAGGCATTTTTTCCATCTTCAGGAGGTTGTTTCTAGCATTCAACTAGGAAACTGATGGAGGATTCATCCTACCACTTTGTTCTTCAGATTTAGTCTTCCAGGAGCAACAGATCTATATCTGGCATTCAGGCCATTGAGTTTTACCTCCATGCCGCAGTAGTCTCTTCAAGGATTGCGTAGTCCAATTGTGTAGATCAATTGGAGGAAGGAAGTTTCCAGTATTTCCATTGGAAATCCCGTGGATCATCTCCTCACATTGGATCTATTTTTTCCATCATTCTAGAGCCGTATTAACATATCTACCAGTAGGCTATTGAGCCACCCTCTCTTACAGTGCAATTTTCTAAAGTTGTTGTTCATCCAGTAGCTATTTTCAATTGAGGAGATTGGAGGAGCTATATCTTGAGCTTTTAGCCTAAGGATCTAGTAAAGGGATCAACCCTTCTTGCATAGAGCTGATTGTACATCATTGGAGCCATCATATCATCAGTTCATGTAGCAGATTTTCATACCCAGCAGCTACGTAGTACAAGCCCTAAGAGGGTGAGTTCATAGATTGATAGATCTGAGAAATAATTTCTGGGTTATCTTGGGGATCCATCATAGAGCCCAGATCTAAAGTTTCAGCATCATCAGAGCTCCCAAACTACCTAGATCTGACTTTATACCTTTTTGGTAGTTACAGTCCCAACAGTTGTAGTAGGGACAACATAGTTTACCTTCCAGTAGTCTAGCAGTTATGCATTCCCTCTTGTGGGATCATTTCAGGGTCATTCTAGGCCATCTCTTTCGCTTGAGTGTCTCATATTTTGAGCACTATTGTACTTTCTTTTCACCTCCCATATAATAAAATGGCTCAGCTATTTATGTGCATTCTGATGTGTATTTAGATTTATTGTTTACTTTGCTACAGTTCTTATATTGTGTTTCAATATTATTGCCTTTTCTCCCTTTTGGGATACTATACTGGTATCAGAGCATGATCTTTGGCTCAACTTGTGGACACTTCATCTTTTGCATCAAAGGAAGAAGAATATAGATGAGATCTATCATGAAGGAGGATTGTAGTTTTTCCGCTTTTCTCTTTAGATCCATGCAAGATCTCTCCAAAGAGGTCAAAAAAATGAAGAGAGAAAGTCAAAAGGAGGATCCAATAAGAATATGTGATGAGGAAGGTCCAATCACTTCCTATCGGCAAAAAAGAAAACCAGAGAATCATAGATCTCCTCATAGATCTAATATGCCCACTTTCTTTGAAGAAGGTGAATGGTGTAGAATTGAAGAAAGAAGAGAATCTCAGACTCCTAAGGCTCTCAGTCTATATCTAGAAGAGTACAAAGCACAATCTAGAGCATTCAAGGAGAGTCTAACTCTCCAACAATTCTTCAAAATCAAGGAAGAAATAAGATCCTATAGCAACAATAGAAGAGAGAGGCATAATAGATTCTATTTTCCTACATTTGATGGATCTTCCTCAAGAACTGTTAAGGCTTGGAGGAAATATTTAGATGCATTTTTCAGGCTAAATCCTGTAGTTGAAAAAAAATTTGTCCATACTGCAGCACTTCATCTGCTAGGTGAAGCCAATGATTGGTGGTTTGGTCACATGGATCATTCAAAGGTGACTAAATATTTCGATTTCTTTCACAAGTTGAGAAAGAAGTTTGATGTGATAAAACCAGAGATATGTCACAAAGAGACATTTCCTAAGGAAACAAAGGAGGATGTCAATCTTGTCACTTTAGATAAAGAGTCACTACATTCACCACCAGCTGCAGAAGTACTTGTACCGGAGGAGAGACACTTCCATCCTTGAAATACAGTCTTAATCTCTTGACACATAGAGTCCCATGCATGATTTGGGAGACGCATGAGAAAGAGGAGGTATATTCTAGTGCTGGTACACTTGGAGAAGAGTAGTCATCACTCTTACTAGTACTTGGAGACACCATTGTCTCAGTTGGAGGAACTCTTGTGGTCTTACAAGAGATTCCCACACATTAGTTGATCCAAGGTATGCATGCACTTCCATCTCATATTGTTTCAATACCTCTTATTGAAACTTATGGGGACATGCCATCAGGGCCAATACATAACCAAGGGTTAGAACAACATGATGATTTGGAGAAACAACATATCACAACGAAGAGGACCCTTGATCTAATCAAGGAGGAGATGAAGAGCTATCCCAGTTCATCATTTTTGAGCTACATTAAACCCTTTGAGTTGAAGTGTAGATTTTCAGAAGATAGGATGAGCATGATCCTATGTACAATGGCTGGCTATGAGTTTAGCATTGTGCCTTGCCATGAGAAAACATATGTATCATTATGCAAATCTACAACATTATCAATTAGTAGCAGTGATGATAAGAGGACCCCATTATTCTTGGAGAATTCTAAAGGTAGCTTCACTGATGAAGCAATGGAGGTAAAGAAGATATATGGTAGACATCTGGAGATGAGGAATTTTCTCCTTTCCAAGTGACACTTTCTCAATGAGCATATCATAGCTCAAAGAGAAACTTCTACTTGCAGTAGATCCAAAACCTCAAAACCTCATTGGTTTTGGAGGGCTATTTATGAAAAGAGAATCTCATGGAGAGATCTCATTGGAGGTGCACTTCAAAATTTCATGGAGTGGAAAGTTTTTCATCAGTTTTAGGCGGATGGTATTCTACAAAGGGAGCATACCATGTTTATGCAAAACATAATTCATCATCCACATTGGGATAAGTGGGTGAGGATGATAATCAAGGGGTTGCATGACCAATTTTAGATATATGACATGGGCCAACAAGAAGCTTGGTTACGTTGGTTTCTCTTGGGTGAGTTTGGTTACCACCCAAAGGCTCCTAATTCTTTGATCCATGCCCTGAAAAGCACTCATGTAATGAAGAAGGAGGCATGGTTACGCTGGCTGCTCTTGGGTGAGTATAGTTAGCACCTAGTGGCTCATATTTTATTGACTCATGGCCATCACATAACATGTCCCAGTTTATGTGTTCTGTATTTTTTGTAATATGACATAATACTCTCATGATATGTGATAATGAAGCTTGTTTGTATTGCGATGATATGGAATTCTATATGTCATTCAATATGTTGTTGTTTCTCCATGATTGACATGATGATGTGAAGAGGAAACGAGATATATTGTTTCTTTGGCTTTTATTAGGGGACTTTGGTCCTACATACTCCCCTACTTAGCATAACAATGTTGGAGGATGGCAGCAAGAGGCAATCCTCCGATCGCTCTTACTTGGAGATTATGGAAACCACACTTAGTATTTGGATGGTGTGGTGTAGCAGTAGGGAGCATTGCTGCGTTGGTTACTATTAGAAGAATATGGTTTGACACCTTTGTCTACCCATATGCCTCTATTTCTTCTTTTGTATAGTGTTTGGATGATGCTTAGATCCAACAAGGCCAACAAGGCTAAGGACAGAGGCATGAAAAGCCTCTCTTCACTTCATGTAGCATGGGATGGAGGTATACTTTGTGAGTTGGAGATTTCCTTTTGTGCAAGGAACCATCTACCTTAATGTATCTTATGTATTGTGGAGGATGTTGGACAGCTTATGGTTTTCACTTGGAGCTTCATCATTGAGAAGGGACATCTAGTGACATAGTTAGAGGTCACTCTATAAATTCTAGAGAGGAAACTTTGGTGCTGGGCATACATAACTCATTACAGCAAATGGGGAGACCTTCCTTGTGTGGATGCCATTTGGAGGGGGATAGATTTCTCTAGCATTTACTTTTGAATTTTCTTGAGGATAAGAAACATTTTGTCGCGAGGACTATAATATTCCAAAATGTTCACATGTTTATTTGTAATATTAGAGTTCTTAATAAATTAATTGATTAAGTAAATAAAAGGGTTAAGGGACCCATATTCCTCAAATATGAATAAAATCCACTTTTGATGTGTGTATTTGGATATTCTAGATCTAGATCTAAATCATGGAGTAGTGGAGCAACTCCATTAATGTGGAGATCATGTCTCATTTATGAGATAGACCATGGAGGTTGAAATAGTCAAATAACATCATGGATCTTAAATTTAAAATCATGAGGATATTTGAATAGGTAAACTAAGATCATAGTGCATTCAAAGTAATATCATAAAGCACTTATGATAAGTTCGTGGAGTAAGGGTGCATCTAATGAGCACATGATGGAGGAAGTAGTGCATTTAATGCATACATGATGGAGAGGTTGATAATCACATGTGAACATGATGGAGGACATGGAGAAACAACGAAGTCAACCATGGAGACTTATTTCCACATGCACAACGCAGTTGTGAAGTGGGCCTAGGCTATGGAAGGCTCATGATATATATAATGAAGGTGAAGGCACAATAGAAGGCGGATTTAGATACTTGGATTATTCTTTGATTTGCTTAGATCTGGATTTGTCTTAGGAGTTTCTATGCAGACTTAGCTAAATGTTTATCTAAGTCTGTAGTGTTGTTTAGCACAGGGTGTTTCCGAGTGGAAATTGTACCCTTAACCACGGGGGACTTGTCTGCCTACTCTTGGAAGGTTTTATATTGGACTTATTCCTTATTGGGCATTGGTGCCATCTTTAGGAGGTTGTTTCTAGAATTCAGCTAGGAAATCATTGGAGGATTCATCCTACCACTTTATTCTTCATATTCATTCTTCCAGGAGCAGCAAATATATATCTGGCATTCACGCCATTGAGTTTTACCTCCATGCAGTAGAAGTCCCTTCAAGGATTACACAGTCCAGTCCTGTAGATCTATTAGAGGAAGGAATTTTCTAGTATTTCAGCTGGATATCCTATGAGGGAACATATCCTCATATTGGATCTATTTTTTACATCATTCTTGATATGTATTGACATATCTAGCAGGAGGCTATTGAGCCTCCATCTCTTACAGCACAGTTTTTTGAATTTGTTGTTCATCCAATAGCTATTTTCAGTGGAGGAGATTGGAGGAGCTAGATCTTGAGCTTTTAGTCCAAGGACCTAGTGAAGGGATCAACCCTTCTTGCATAGAGCTAATTATACATCATTGCAGCCATAATATCATCAGTTCATGTAGCATATTTTCTTACCCAGCAGCCACATAGTATAATCCCTAAGAGGGTGATTTTCTTAGATTGATAGATCTGAGAAATCATTTCTGGATTATCTTAGGGATCCATCATAGAGCCCAGATCTAAAGTTTCAGAATCATCGGAGCTCCCAAAATTCCTAGATCTAACTTTCTATCTTTTTGGCAGTTGCAGTCCCAATAGTTGCAGTAGGGACAGTGCAGTTTACCTTCTAGCAGTGCAACATTTATGGAGTCCCTCTTGTGGGATCATTTGAGGGTCATTCTAGGCCATCTCTTTGGCTTTATTGTCTCATATTTTGAGCACTGTTGTACTTTCTTTTCACCTCCCATATAGTAAAATGGCTCAGCTATTTCTGTGCATTCTAATGTGTATTTAGATATATTTTTTACTTTGCTATAGTTCTTGTATTGTGTTTCAATATTACTGCATTTCCATTAGGATATTTTTGAGGTCTAAAATGGGCCTCCTAAGGAAATTGTAAAATAATGGTGGAAATAATAAAATAATATTTGATTACATCATCAAATTTTAGAGGGAAAAAAAGAAAAAACTACATTTGAACTTGTATTTTTAACTCATCTCTCAAAGTCTTTACTCAAATTTCGAGAGGGAGTACTTGTTGGATGCAAAATTTAATTCCTCATCCAAGGAGTACCCATGTTGCATACTTTGGATGGACATTGCTAGATGAAAAATGATAAATACATGAAAAACGTGATTGCAATCTCGTTTTTTCATGTGTTTCTCATTTTTCACATGGCAAGGTCTATCGAAAGTATGCAACATGGGTACCCCTTAGATGATGAATTAAAATTTGCATCCAACGAGTACTCCCGCTCGAAATTTGAGTAAAAACTTTGGGAGATAAGTTGAAAATACGAGTTGAAAAAGTAGTTTTTATTATTTTATTATTTTTTAATATTTTTACCCTTTTACTTAAAAAATGGTGAATCATCCCCCATAGTTGACATCATCATCTGTAATCTTATTTGTTCTTATAAAGTTTATTTCGGTTGTACATTTTTCTTAGGAGGCCCATTTTAGACCTCAAAATTCCCCTAATGCTCCATTTTGGGATATTACATTATCTCCCTAAGGTTTTACTCCAATTTCAAGTGTGAATAGTCATTTGAAAAATTTAATTCCTTATCCAAGGAGTACCTATGTTGCATACTTTTGATGGATTTTACTACACGAAAAATGTGAAATACATGAAAAATGTGATTGTAATCATGCTCTTTCATCTATATCTTCTTTTTCGTGTAGCAGGGTCCATCAAAAGTATGCAACATAGGTACTCCTTCGATGCGGAATTAAATTTTGCATCCAACGAGCACTCCCTCTCGAACTTTGATTAAATGGTTAGGGAGATAAGTTGAAAATACAAGTTGAAAAATTAGTTTTATTATGTTATAATTTTCTAATATTTTTACTTTTTTACTCCAAAAATGGTGAATCACCCCCCATGGTTAGCATCATCATCTTGAATCCTATTTCTTCTTCTAAACTTTATTTTGGTTGTACATTTTTCTTAGGAGGCCCATTTTAGACCTCAAAATTCCCCTAATGCTAAAATTTTACCAACCCACCTTGTTCAGGAGTATGTAGAACGTTAGGCGGAGAGCTATGAAAATCATAGAGTACACAAAAGAATTCTACAAAGTGAACATCCGGGCAGGATATGTAGAGGAGTCTAAAGAGAATACAACAAGGTATATAAATGGGCTTAGACTGGATATACATGCTGAGATTATTGTATTGTCACCCAAGATAATGACGAGGCATATCATAGAAAATTTCAAGGAATCAAGTTGGCATATGTAAGAGTGCTCCTAGAGGAAGAGGGAAAAAAACAAACATAGGGATATCTACTGCACCAAGATAGAGAGCTAATAGCTCAAGTCCAAAACGACATCAAGATGGATAATCTAGAGGTTGAAGATCCTTTTCCAGAGGACAAGGAAGAGGCAAAGGAAGAGAAGTTTGTTTCTACATGTGTGGCAAACTTAAACACATGGCGCATGATTGTGCATAGAACACATAAACAAGCCAAATAAATGTTGTCGCTTCTCAAGTAGAGGAAGTGAAAGAAGACGTGCAGGAATCTGAGAATGTCACATATCATGAGAGGCCTTGATTATGAAAAAGGCATTGATTAAGAAAGAGAAAGAAGATGTTGAAAAAAACCAAAGGAGAGCCTTATTGCGAACTGTCTGCAAAATTTAAGAGAAGCGTTGTAATATGGTGATTGATAGTGGTGATACAGACGTCCCAGTGTCTACAGAGGTTGTAGAAAAATTTAAGTTGAAAAGACAATCATCCAAGATCCTATAACTTGTCATGGTTGCAGAAAGAACATCAAATTTTGGTGAATGAGCAGTGTGAGGTAGAGCTTTAGATTGGCAGTTACAAGGATAATATTAGGAGTGATGTGATGTTGATGGATGCATGTCATATTTTTTGGGTAGGTCATGGTAGTTTGATAGATGAGTTGTACATGATGGTAAGAAGGATACCTATAAGTTTTAGAGGGATGGCATCAATCATGCCTTGCTTCTACAACAAGAAGAAGGGATTTTTGAATCTAGTAATCCTAAATCTTTTTTGATGAGTTGGAAAGAGTTTTTACAATAGCTCAAGATAGTGAAAGTAAATTTTTCTATTATTTGTACACCTAGAGTAGTTATTATTTCCACTATTATTCCTTATTTTCCTTTAGAAATTCAAGAATTGTTGGAGGAACACCATGACATTGTTGTGGATGATTTTCCAATTTAACTACCACCTATAAGGAGTGTTATGCAACCATACCTCAAAATAGAAAAAAATATAGATGAACAACTTGAAAATTAGCCTCTTCGAGGGGGAAACCTCCTTTACATACATAAATGAACAATTCTTAGATGATACAAATGAACATACCTCATTGGTACATATATGTGTCTAAGGGGTCACAATATAATCAAAGCCTACATAAGAATAATAAGGTAAGGGCATAATAATAACAGTATGGGTTACAATAAGAAAAATATGGGGGTTACATGGTAATATAAATAAAAATATGGGGCTAAACTAATATTTTAGGGACCTAAGATTCCCCTCCTTCAAAAATTTTTCTCTACAATGCTTGAGTAGTTATTGATGCTTCTGTGTAAAATTATGATGCTCCCATGTGAAATATTCAATAGGAAAGTTCTTCCACTTAGTGAGATACTCTGAAATTAATCGATTTCATATTCTCAAGTTAATATTTCCATGATTTATCCGAGATCAAATCATAGAAAATTTTAGGGGAGAATCTTAACCCATGGGAGAAATTTAAGGGATTTTCTATTTTGAAGGGGCGTATTTTTTAAATTACACCCATTTTCAATAGCTCGCCCAAAAAATATTTAATAAATAAATTATTAAATTTTAGCCCAACAAAAAATAGGGGCAGATGAACCTTCCAAGCCTGATTCCCCTGATTTGTTTGTAAAATTTTCTTCAGATAGCCCCATTTCTAGAAATGGGACTGGTTATGGGCGATTTAGCCCTCTCAATTCCTTGAAAATCAAGCCCAACGTTGAATTCACCCTGCATTTTAGGGGCGAGGGGTTAGTAGTTTATTCTTCTAGGATTAATTTGCACTGAATTTCAGGTTAGAACAAGGTAGATAAACTAGTTTGGATAAATTTGGCTCTTTGCACTAGGGTTTTCAAAATCTAGTTATCATTTGTTAGCCTTACTGGTCGAGCCAGTTTATCATTTTTTGGCTAGGTCGTTAAAGGGCCATGGAGTCTACTAGAAAAATTCTACGAAATGTAACGATAACCATAGTTGGTGATCAATTTGTGGCCCATTAACAGAGATCGATATCAGACAATGAGAAGGGGTAGTTTGGTGCTCAAATTTTGATATTATGTTACCTCATAGGAGCGCTCTACACAAAAATTCCATGAATCTATCGTCGAAACTAGGTAGAAATTTTCATATTTGGGCCTCTCTCCATTGAGAATCATCTGATAATTCAATTTATTAGTCGATAGCCTTTGAATGAAGCAGTGGTTGTAAAACATTTCCTCAACCATGGCCAATCTCGTTCCTTGAGTGAAAATAAGCATGGTCTGCACAAATTTTAAATTTTGAAATTCTTTAAATTGTACCGAAAAATAAAATTTATCATGTTATGACACTTCCATGGTTTGAGTTAGATGAGTTTTGATGAGGGTTCGACAGTGATTTGATTACAACAACGACTTCTATTTTTGTATTTGTTGGATTGTCGAGGGTATATACAAAGCTGGAGCTTTGAAGGGGATGCCATGTGATCAGGATTCATGAAGGGGGATTAGGGTTTCAATAAATTTCAGGGTATAGTTACAAATTGGGGGATTTTGAGAAGGGCGTGAAATGGGTACGCCATTTTTTACCAATTTTTTGAGAATAATGCAACAAGCTGCATGATTGGTTTGTGAAGTGCAATATGGTTTTACATAAAGAGGAAGAATATTTCAGATGGGGATGGGGATTTTTAATTATGACGCAACTGTTGAGGGCCAACACTGGAGACTAATAACTTCAACCTTTTCACATATTAGTATTCTTCATTTGGTTTTCAACATTAGTGCCCTTTGGAGCCTAGGTGTTATAGATAGCCTGGGACATCTGGGTTTCACTGTTCAATTTTATCTTCACTATACTTTATTTTTGGCTGTTTTATCAAACCTTTTAGTCATTGGATCTTACCACATCTTGGTCTAGAGATTCAATATTGATTATTTCAGGAGATTCATTGTTGTGGGTTACTCATGTGTAATGTTTGGGTGGATGAATATCATTGCAGTGAAGAAACCATATTATAAATTGGATATTTTTGGATTTATTTCCTTGCCCATCAATTTTTCCCGTTTTGAATCTCTTATCTTCACATATACAATAGTGAGACATGCAAGATTTTTGGGGTACTTTTATGGGATTATTGTTGGTTATTTTATTGCATGGGGTTTGATTCAAGGTATTAATAAATACTGGGAAATATCTATTTTGGTATGGATTGTCATAATTTTCATTTTTAGCTTGAAGCGGACTCGCACGCTTGATTTTCTATTTGTTGAAATCGAGCATGTAATGGATACTTCTCTACCTACATTAGGCTTAATTTTCCCTGATAATGGTAGATACCTTGATGTCAATGTTCTGACAAGAAGAGGCCCTACACTTGTATGAATCACATGCTTAAATGGGCATGCTAAATTTTTTATGATTTTTCACTGAATTTTCATTGGATTGCATACTATGATACCATTCAGTATGAAAATTATGTGTTTGGTTGAATGAAATCTAAAAATTCTGTTGGCACACAAAAGAGGACTAGGTCAGATATCCAAAAGGTTCGACTCCCTGAACAGGTAACACGAGCTAATGTCTTTGTTCCCTTCAATGATGTTTTCCGAAGAGATTAGTTTACTGAACTCTGAAATGTTTTTTTGCAGAGATATTCCTGAAAATTTCACTACGTTGCTTGTGTGAAATGAAATGGGTTCAATTTTTTTCGTTTGTAAACTAGATGATCTGAGGCTACATAGGTTTTCTTGGTGGAGCCTTGCATGCCAAGACTATTTGACATTGAAATTACTTTGATTCAATATCTCAATCAACAAATAAATATTGCATATATGGCCCTATGAAATTTAATATTGTAATATGTTGTTGTTTTGTTGTGCTTTACTTTACTTCCATTATATTCAAGATTACGACCATCTCCAGTGACAAAATATCTGGTCAGTACTATCGTGAATCCAATCCTGAAATGATGCTTCTTTTATATTCTAAATTTTCAAACTTAAACTAATAAGTATTACATTTACAATCCTAGACTATTTAATACTTGTAAGATAATGTTGTTATGTTATATGGATAACCTGTTTTACTTTCTTTATCTTAAATCATCCATGATTCCCCCATGCTCGGTAATAAAAGAGCTACTCAATTTTGTGAATCATGAATTGATGTTTCTTCCATATTTTCAAGCACTACAACACCAGTGTTGTTTAGTGGCGTAAGTGGTATTAAAGGCCTAAAATATCCTCAATATATTGTTTGATTTTAGTGTAAGGTTATAGTCTCTATGTTTTTTTTTAAATTATATTGAATTTCACACTCCTCTTTGTAGCCTTATACCGTCCAAATTTTTCCCTAAGAGTGGTTCAGAAACATTCATTGTATGCATTTGACTTATGTTGACCCGGTTATTTCCAAAACTTATGAAAGTGTGAAAGTTGTAATACCTCATAACTATAACTCTATTTATTTTTCTTAGGTGGTCTTTGTAGATGACACATTCATTTGTAGAAATAAAATCGAGGTTCGTGTGATGGGCCTTTAAGGGATCCATTTTCAGCCATTTTCTAGGTTTGAATTATATCATATATTCCTTCATATGCAATGTCTTAGTACTACCTGAAGTTTCTCACTAGTTTAATTATTATTTGAAGATTAATTTCTCCAATCAGCTGGGGCATCTTTGAAAATCTCTACAGGTATGTTCCCGCTGGAAAAAATCGACATTGGTTCTATAAGATTCTTTTAAATCAATCCAAATGTAGAGAGCTATGGTATTTCTAGGTGCATTCAAATTTTGACATGAAGAAGAAAATGCATGCCTACAATACACACCAAATTTTGAAATGAGATTTGGAGCTAGTTTTGATACCTCAAATAGCCTGTAATGGATAGAATTTGGATTAACGTGTTCCAGACTCAAAATCCATTTTATGAAATTTGGTCTCGGAAAAAGGTGTAAACATTCTTTCTAGGATGTCCAAAAAAGCATCATTCCAAATACTTGTGTTCACCTAAATCCTTAATGTTTTCTATTTTGATTTCCAACAAAGGATAAATTAAATGTTCTGATAAGTTCAAGCTTCCATGGTTTCTTTGTTGGCATTTAATTTTCATTTTATATCAATTTACAGGCATAACCGTACCCGTGAATGTATGTTTACTATAAACAGGAAATTGATCTTGTGTGAGAATTGGAAAATTCAAAACGTTGTTGTGTAAAGGGTTGGAATGAAAAAGTTCTTCTTGTAGGTGTGACAATATCCTTGTAAAATACAAGTGTGGGAACATTGTAGAGAGAAAAAAATCTATAATTTTGGTGAGGTCTGGCTACACATCTGGAATCATACAGAATTAACAGTCACATAAAATTAGGTGTGAACTATCTTGTAATTACCATTGGTTTTGCTTCCTTTTATTTCTATAACATTATTATTAGCTTGGCTTCTAGATAGCCACACTCATCAAACTCAGGGAAAGCTAGTTTTAAGAATCTATTTCTTTGTATACAAATTTCAAAGAATGTAGCATTAACCATGTGTGATTATTTAATGCCAAGGCCCATAACCAAGGTCCTTTGTTGTCCCTTATTAATTTTTATATCATGGTAAGCAGATTATTCCCTTGGAAATATTAAACTCAATTACAAGTTAGTTGAAACTCAAAAGCTTCAAGTTAGTCGAAACTCAAAAGCTTCAATCGAAATAGAAATCAAAGAATGCTAATATACAAACATACACTTTGAAACTTTGAACAAAAAATACCAAATCTGAACTATTGACCACATCTATTTTTTGCTCAATATTGAGACAAGAAAATATAATGCAATAGCTTAAAAATAAATCTTGCTAAAAAATATAGTGGTGCAACCTTCATCTCCTTTATAGGAAGGAGAGAGAATATACAACATATCTAGTCAATGGGTGATGTGCCTAAGGGCATAGCATTAAAACCATAACACTAAAATTCTATAGAAGTGTGCCCTCATGCATGGAAACTGCTGCCAAGGATATTTTTCCTAGCTGGATATGACAGATTCAATGCATGCATGCACTGAAATCTCAATAGAAAATCAAATTGGTGAATGTTATCCTTGGGATCTGTGCACTTCCAAGAATAGGAAAACTTCTCATACAAGCACTTGTTCCAATTCTAAATTAAAAACTACACTAACCTAGAATCCAACATATTTAAAATTGAACTAAACTGAATCTGAACTAGAGATTTACACATGCATGTGCCCTCCTAAATCCTCCATAAATAACTGCTCCAATCCTCCGCTTTCTACTTCATTGTCAATTTTGCGAAGCGTTGAATGGACTGTGTTGAGTGCACCATCACATAGTTGTACATGCTGGTTGATTCTACCTTTGTATAGTGAAGAATATTGATTGAGCTACCAACTTTTAAGATTTCCTATGTGAATGTTGTTACTTTCATATTGTTTTAAAGTTGTGTTGACGGGGAAAAATGCCTTGCCAATGGTAAGGGGATCTCCCCGGTATAAAGTCCCATCTAGAATATAAACCATTTGTGATATGGATCCCGTCCGGTATGTAGGCCCAACTACCTTTAAAATTATGAGATGTACACCCTTTCTTAGATGGAGTTGTATTTCAGAATCATGAGAATGCACGGCTACTCGAACGATACAAAACGAATGGTCGACGGGTTCTCCTGAAAATGAGACATTATGAATAGAGAAGCGATATTTAAAGCATGCAGCCAATAGAAGTGTTGTTAGCAAAACATCATTAGGGCCATGCTCATACAGAGGCTTGTTTGATGAGAAGAGAAACAGTTCACTATGGTCAAAACACCCTTCAATTCCTTAACTGTGTTTCCAAAATATTAAGGCAACATCAATAACTAAGCTATCAACATATCCCTATGCTAAAAATTCACATACCATTAATACATACAAAGAGCTTAAACATATAAATGATGCATGAACAGAAATGCATATTAATCAGTTACAAATGATACCAAGTACATGAGAACGTAATATTCATAATCTCAACACACATAAGTTTCCATCAGATCCATTAGTGGAGCAAAATACTTTCATTTTTATTCATTCCTGGAATCATACATTCAATGCTTTACAATTATCTCTCTCTCCTTGTGGAGTCCAAAAAAAATTTTGTACATTATCTCCCGAGGGAATACATATATAATAAAAAATGACCCTTGGGCTGCCCTGTGCTTTCATCTTCCTGAATGTTGGCATGGCCTGGAACCTGGGAGGATTTGTGACTTGTGACCTGAGTTAGGTTGAAACCTGTGACTAGGAAACATTTGCGACTTGCGACTTGCCTGTGCCTTCTACCTCTAAATCCAGTCTTTTCGGGGAAGAAACTGTGTGATGGAGAGGTCCGGAGTTTCTACCTGTTGCTATTCTTTAAGATAGGTCTGTCAAGTTAAGTAGTCGGCTGCCACTAAAGTGATTTGAGGCATGTCCTCTCCTAGCCTATTGAAATATTCTATAGCATATGGAACTAAAGTCACCTCTTCATATTTATCTGATTAGACAGATAGGCCAGCTTAGTGTAGATCCAAACTGGTGTAAAAATGTACTTGTTGATGCTATCCTTAGAGGCTGGGAGGTCCTGTGAAGTGGCTTCCTATTTGATGGGTTCTAAGAATGTTTGGATATCTTGCATTACCTCTTCCCTCATCCTCTATTTGGCCAGTGTCCCTAAGGAAGGGATGTGGTGCACTTCTGCCATCGAATCTATGCCACTGATGAGATGCTCATAGGAATACATTACCCTCTCTACATCCTTTATGACCTTGTCACTGGATTGCAACTTCATCCGTATCTGTACCTTATCATTTTGTGTGCAGATACAGTCCTTCTTTGGCAAGGTCTCAGGAGCCTGTGGGTAACGTTCGGACCATTCGAGTATGTATTCTAGTGTTGTGGAGGCTTCCTTTAGTTGCACAACCCTTTTCCTAGTTTCTGACTGGGCACCTAGAAAAGGAGCGACTGTTTGTTTTATAGTTATCATCTCGTCATATACCTGCTTCATGGTGCTCCATAATATATCCAACTCCCCCTAAATTTCGGTTTATTGTCCACTATCCTGAGTGCGTGCAAGTTGGGTCCTTTGATTTTCGGTTTCTAGGGCCTTATCTTCCACCTCTGTTTGAGTCACCCTTTTCTCGGACGCATGGAGTTTGCTCAGCAAAATTAATATTTCTCTGCTCATCCTGCTGAAATTATTTTCTATGGTAGCTACAAAAGCAGTTTTGGCCAACATTATCATTATGGGATTAGTACTGGTGTCCAGGACTATGTCTTTCTCCGTGGTCACTATGAGAGGTTCGGTTGGATTCCGTGCAAGTCATTTTCTCCTTTCTTGCATGATTTTATGAGTGTATAGATCGTAAGAAAATATTTTTATATCCATTACATCATCCTCATTTTCCTCCGGGATGTTGAGTTCTGAGAGTGGGAGGTGTCCTCCTGTCATGGGAGTTGTCGGGGGTACATCAATATGTGGCAGGTTTTCTTGCTTCCTGGTTTTCAAGGGTTGTGAGCCACTTCCATCTGTCTCCTTGGAAGTATCTTCCTGTAGCTTCTGAGCATCTTCTTTCTTTCTCAAATTTTCTGCTTGTTCTTTGTCATGCTCTTGTTTTATCCTGTGCTCATCCTCCCTTTTCTGTCATCCTCTTCTTCCTTCTTCTTGCGAGCGAAATCTTCCTGTTTATTTTTCCGTTATTCTCTTTGTTGTTTCTTATGTTGTTCTTCAGCCTGCTTTATTTTTTTCTCTTCTTCTTGTTGTTGTGCCAGGGCATCTTGGGATTTCTCGATTTCCTCCTCTTTTCTCTTCTGCTCGGCTTCTGATTGTGTCTCGGCTCATTTTTTCCCTCCTTCCTGTTGATCTTTGGGGGGAACACTGCTTGTAGTATTCTTCGGCTTTTTGGGTTGGGAGGTCAATGCTCCTCCTGAGGGGTCATTTAATTTCTAAGCATCTACTCTCCCTTGCAGAGTTTGGTTGTCTTGGGCTGACCCTCGTGATCTCCATCCAAGTTGGCTTGTCCTTTGGGGGCTGCTTCCCTGTTAGCATTATACTAGATTTTTACTTGCTCTTCCACTGGGCACTTTGTGTGCTGGTAGGTCCACTTAAATTTGGCCCACTTGCAGTGTGCGGGGACGATCGTGTCAGGTTTAGATGAACCGTGGGCTGATTTCATGAAGTGAAAGCCCTTGATGTCTTTTGCTTCCGCTTCCACTTATTTGAAGTATTTGAATGTATAGGCACCAATAGTAAGTAGGAGGGTAGGCCACCACTTCTTCTTGCCTTTGCTTAGCATCTTAGAGAACCCGCTTGTCATTTGATAACACACCTCTTACAATAGTAGTTTTTTAGTGACAAACTTAGGTAATGCATGAGGTGCCTTGAATGACCCAAAGACTCTAACGAAGGTACCTTCCATGATGGGGAATGAATGGGATACATTAATCATTGTCTCCATGGCCCTTTTGGACATGCAGGGAGGATCCTCATTGAAGAGGCGCCGATAGAGCATAGTGATGAAATTTTCTAAGATGGGGTTAATGTCCCACATGTAATTGTGGCCCAGAACACATTGAGATCTTTATGGATAGGCCCACCATGTGCCGCATCCCAGTTTTGTGTCCAATTGTCACACTTACATCGCGAGCACACTACATCTAAGAGGTAGGAAGCCATTTAAAACTCTGATGCACATCCCTCCTCTAGTACCCAGGCTACTAATATGTTCGTTCTTAGTGCTGACATTAATAGATGTCCCTAGTTGAAACGAGTGTCGTAAGAGGTGATCATGTACATGAGCGGAATCCATGCTCCACTAAAAGTAGTGGCATCTTTCCTTCTATACATCCTACACATCATAGCTGCGACAAACCTATATACTTTTCTCAAGCCTTTGGTTTTGTACCCTTGATCATTATTTCCTTTAAGCTTCGCAGGGTCCTCCCACCATCCCTTCAAGGTATCCTGTACTGGCATGTCATGTGTGGCGACCCACTGGGCATTAAAATATTCTTCCCTAGCTGGGAGTGAGTAGTGCACTTCTGTGTCCATCCTGCTTAGATTGGAAAAAGGCTTCCATGTGTGATCACGGATGACCCAGAACTTTTATTCCACCTTCTGGAGGATCCACTCGACTACTTCCGTGCATGGGAAGATTGGTGGGTGGGTGCCCACATAATGAAGTTTTAACCTCTTAACCTGAATGTATACTTGTGGGTCTGCGAGATCTTCTGGGAATTATTTCTTTGTGAATTCCTAGTAAACTTGATACCATGACATCTTGTCACCTTTTCTGAAGACACAGGCAGTATCCCCATAGATGGGAGGGGCCGGAGGAGGCATGTCTCTTTCTAATAGCTCTATCTCTAGGCTTTTGTTTCTCCTTCAAACTGTTGGATGCCCCATGACGCTTGAGGCTGAAGAGATAGAGACACACTTGTCTAGTCAATTTAGTGTCCTAAACAGCTAACATAAATTATCAACCAGGGCTAGTAAACTGATGAAGTGTGATGCACTATATGTGCCTAAGTATCCATTTTTCTTACTTCGTTGTTTTTAGTGTTTTATTGATGTTTTGGGGTTTTTATGTTTGATTCCTAGTATGCTACTCTATGTTAAAAAGATGAAGTTATATTTATGTCAACAAGGGAGAAAATGAAATGTTGATAAATGAATTAAAACATGATTTATTTGCAAGTTCTGTTCCTAATTAGAAAATGATGAAAACGGAGAGTCCTAATCCATGGATATTATAGCTTCTAAATTAACATTCATGAAATGAAAAGTAACTCAAAACACTACAACTTAATCTGATTCATTTAGTTAGAGATTTGTTGGAAGAGATTGTGAAAAAGATTAATTCTGATGCAATGAGGATCTCCTAAAACATAAAAGGAAATGCTGAAACAACTTATAACATTACAACTAAATCTCATTCATGATTTAGAGGTTTATTGGAAGATATTTTTGAAAGAGACTAATCATAATGTGATAAGGATCTTATATGAAGCAAAACAATCAATAACTCAAAATATTACAACATAGTCTCATTCGTGAATTAGAGGTTTATTGGAAAAGTTTTTCAAAGAGATTAACTGCAGTATAATGAGGATCTTATTTTTAACTAAATAATAGAAAATGAAATGCTAATAACTCAGAATATCAAAATTGAATCCCATTCATTTAATAGAGATGTATTGGAAGAGTTTGAGAAAGAGACTAACTGCAATATCATGAGGATCCTTTATCTAAGCAAATTACATGAAACATAATGCTAAAAGCTATGATTTCAGAAAGCAATATAAGTAAGGAAATATGACAAAACAGAATTGAAAATAACTTATCTAGAAAACATGTAAAACCTCCTTGAATAACAGGGGCCCTCTGCTACCAATTTGGTGAAATTCTTCAGCTCCTTAAAGTTGTAATCAAAACAGCATCAAAGAACTGAACTTCTTTATTGAAAAACTCGCAAATCTACATCCCATTCCATCTTAAGCTTTGTTACAAAACACTCTCTATTCCTTTCTCTCCTTCTCCTATTTTTCACTATTTTTTTCACTACTCATGATATGAGAAAGCTTTTCCTATTTATACAAAATATGAGAAGTTATCTCATTAATGGGAGTCCATGAATCTCTCTCTCTATCTCTAGAGTTACAATCAAAATAGGAAATAATAAGACACATGTCTAGAGTTACAATCAAAATAGGAAATGATAAGACACATGTCTTTTTAGAGTTTCAACACAAATAAGAAATGAGACACATATCTTCTTAGAGTTTCAATACAAAAAGGAAATGAGACACATGTCCTCATGATCCCATGATCTTCTCCACTCAAATTCGAATTTGGTTTTGGGAGGCCACATAAAGGTCTTTTAGAAGCTTCCTTTTGACCTACACATGTCACAAAACTCATAACACATATATAGATATATGACACTATGTTAATTTTCTAGTTTCTAATCATAAATTCACTTTAAATACACAAAGTAAATAACTTTGGAAGACAAGGATCCTAACCCATATATTTATGAAAATGGTTACTTGATGTAGGGTTTTAGGTCGGATGGCTATGAAATAAGAGCTGAATGGTTATGACATAATGGGAATATGTATGAATATGGAAAACACTTTTGAGACTCAACAACACTCGAGCTCATCTTTGATATTCCCTGGCATATTCAGAAAATAGTCCCACGATAAGACGGATGGCATGAAAGCGAAAAATAAAAGAACTAATTGTACCAACTAAGGCTTTTTCTACTCAGGATAGGTTGTTGCGACCTGTGCTAGTCACAAGAATTGTAGATTGGAAAGGTTGCGACTCTGTGACCCAGCAAAGAGGTAGGAAGGTCTCAAAGTCACGCCTGTATGAAAAATCTCGACTTTGTCACTCTCCGACTTAGCGACTTAGTGACGAGGGCGTGGGGTCGCAAGGTCACAAGGTCAAAAATCTGTGATTGCATGGACAGTTAGGACTTTATGACTTTGTGAATCAGCAACCAAGTCGCGAGGTCGCAAGGTTTCATTAGGGCTTTTCTAAAGAATAAATAGGCGATCACGACCCGGGGGAAAAAGATTAAAAGGGAGAAAACTCTAAGGGAAGATAAATGAATTAGATATGAAAGTCTCACACGAAGCCCAGGGAGAGGTACCCACAATCGCAGGAGGAGAAAGGAGGGGTTAGAGAGGATTTTAGGCCTAACAATATCAAAGATGGGAAGGGAAAAATTAGCTGGGGGTGATAGTGAGGGCTAAGAATTGCAGCTAAGGGGGATCCAAGGAAGCTAAAAACCTAGGTTTGGAGCAGGTAGGGCCACAATCAATTAACAAGAATTGTAGGAGGTTTCAGCGACTTACCTAGGAAAAAACGCACTCCTATTGACTTTTGATATGCATTATTTACTCCATCACGTAGGTCAAATGTGACCTACACAACCATTTTATTTATAAAGGGGTTGCACGTGCAGTCATTAATGGAGGTTGCAAGGTCCTAAATCTGGCTCAGTTTGGTAGGTATGCGACTTAGCAACCTTGCGACCTGGTGACCTAGAGGTCACTGGGTCTCAAGTTTGCATAGTCGCCAAGGTTAGATTCTGACACAATTTGCGACCTGGCGACCTGGCGACTTAGGTCAGCTCACGAGGTCACTAAGTCGTAACTTGTTAAATTTTGGAAGAAGAGAGACTTTGTGACTTTGCGAATTTACTTAGAAAAAAATTGAAGTCATCCTTTGGCTTGAGATTACCTGTCTAAGGTGGGTTGTTTGAGGTCCATGGCGGAGGTGGGAGCAAGCTCATCCTTATCAGAAGTAACAGGGGCTCTGAAATTTCAAACTAGTGCCAAATTTCAGAGGGTGTTGTAGTGGCTACAACGATTGGCGATTCACTGGTAGAACCCAGAATCTCTACCTGTGCTTATTCTTGAGGGGGGAGGGGGGGGCACTTAGCAAGCTCTTCCTTCCACTTCCATGGGACCCACTAGCCTCATCTCTATCCTTCGTGTGTTCACTCCACCCATTTGCACTTGCACGAAATGTTGTTCACCGTGATTTTCATTGCTGGAGACCGGACAAGAGGGGTCGGAGTAACCTCATGGGATTCAAGGGATTTAGTATAGTTATTTGGCCTCATGTGTTGCTCCATTTCGAGCGAGCTTGATGGGCCCTAACCGAGTCACTGCCTATGAGTCACAAACGTTGCTCCACTGCCAGCAATCCTGGTCAGTACCTCGGCGGAGTCGTTTCATTACCTCTCTGCGCAAGAAGCCTTTCTCAATCTTTTACCCTTATTTCATGTGCTAATAGAACTTATTTTTATGTGCTCAAGGCAATTATTTGTATGTGCTCATGGAACTTATTTGTATGTGGCGAATACTTCCTGGGTGGATGAGGGATCCCGACTTATCATACTTGCAAGATAGATTTCTTCTGGAATTTTATTTGGAGACCTTTGGCTTTTCCCAAATACCATTTTGACATCTGAGGTTGGCCCTTTTCTCCTTTCATCCAATGACTTATTTCACCATCAATTTTTTTCTTTAATAACATTTTATGAGTTTGTGCATCAGGTGAGCTACTTGCACTTGGGCCTTGTCACTTGGTCGTGTTTTCCCCACGAGGTGGCTATCACAGACATGCTTGGGCCACTTTATGTTTTAGGGTTTATTCTTCATAGGCAAAGATTCTGACATAGCTTGCCTATTGAGTAACTGTTGATCCTTCAACTTGAGGCACTAAGGGATGAAATTCCGAGTACTTTCTCAAGGAAAGCCATTTATTAAAACAACAACATAAACAAAAGGAACATGGCAAGAGTGATAAAGCAAATAAAAAAAAACTATGGTATAGAGTGTGAAGACAGTGTAGGGGATGTTAGGTGAAATAATGTTTGAGGTCGTACCTGTTCACCAGGAGGATCTCGATCCTTCCTTGTAATATTTGGTGTCTACACATGTACGAACCAACCTTCTCTTTGATTTGGAATGGGCCTACCCACAATGCTTGAAATTTGGTGTGTTTCCCTTTGTCTTCATGATCCTTCTATCATTTGAGGACGAGGTCCCCAACTTCGAAGACCTTGTTCCCGAAGGATTTTTTTAACAAACCACCATTTTATTCGGCTTTGGTGGATGGCAAAATTTTCCCTGGATTTTAACCTTTAATCCTCCATATTTAGTAGGGTGTCTATGCGGGTTTGCAAAGCAGGGCATGGGGTACCATGTGTTTCTTGGAATAACTGAAGGGCAGGGAGAGAGAGGCTAGGGGGAAGGATGACCTCTTTTGCGTAGACTAGAAAAAATGGGGATGTTCCTAGGGAAGGTTTAGGTGTGACCCGATCAGCCCAAAGAAAATTATTGAGGGTGTTGTGTTAGTTACGGTGTTGGGACAATAGGGTCTTCCTGATGACCCAAATGAGGTTCTTGTTGCTTAACTTGGCTAACTCATTCCCTTGGGGGTAGGAGTTTTTGGAATGTTTGAAAACGATATTTTTTTTTAAAGTGAATTCATATAGCTTGAACAATGAAAAATAAGTAGCATTGTCAAAGATGAGAGAGGTTGGAACACCAGACCTGGTCATGATGTACTGAGTGATGAAAGATATTACCTCTTGGTCGTTGATCTGTGGTAATGGTATTGCTTCAACCCCCCTTGTGAAATAATCTGTGGCCGTGAGGATATATCGGTGTTTCTTGGAGGAGTGTGGCAGTATCTCCCTGATGACGTCCAGACACCAATGATGCAATGGTTCCTCCACCGTGACAGACTGTAACGAAGCAGCAGGTCAGGATTCTCTACTAGAAAATTTTTTACACGAGGGGCACTTTCGAACATAGGTGTGTGAATCCTTAAACAAAGTGGGCCAATAAAAACTGGCTCACATAACCTTATGAGTTGTGTCATCTCCTGCGTAGTGTCCATCGGCCAGGCCATCATGTAGTTCCTTTAGGACTTGTTGGGACTCTCTGGGTTCTAAGTAGCGTAGAAAGATGTTGTTGTGATGCTTGTGGAACAAATTTCCTTGCAATATTTGATAGGATGCATCTTTCAGCCTTATTTCCCATTTCTACTGAGCCATCAATATGGGATCCATCACACCACGACCAAGATATTGTAGGAGGTTTATGTACCAAGATGGGGAATTTTTCTGAGGTGTTTTGTTAGCTTGGTACATCTTTATCTCATGCTCCCAACACTCCTCATCGTTATTCCTTGGGTCGGTGGCTTCAACGACCATTCAAAATAACCCATGCCCCTTGATCATGTGTGCAGGCTTGAATTCTATGTCATACTTCAAACACCATGACATGGTTCTTCAAAATGCATGTCCTAAAATTCTTAACTTCCTTATATACCGCATACGCTTCCTTTTTGATATTCAGATAGTTCAACTCGGTACCTTGCAACTCTGCACTCATTAAATATATGGGTCATTTGTTGTTACTACCATATTTCTAGGTTAAGATGGATGCAAGCGATGAATCCGAGGAAAAATAATACAAGATAAAGCCTTTGTTGAAATCCAGGCTATGAAAGGCAGGTGCTTCCGTGATGGCCTTATTGATATTTTCAAATGCTTCTTTCTTGAGCGGATTCCATTTAAAATTAGTGTTCTTATTAATCATGCTTTCCAAAGGTTTCACGATTTTTGTGAAGTCTAATATGAATTTATAGAGGAAGTTTATTTTCCTGAGAAATGACTGCATGGCGTTTTTACTACTTGGGGGAGAAATCTGGGCGATGGCTTTTGCATGGTCTGGGTCGACCACTATGTGGAACCGGGTTATGATGTGGCCCAACAAATTTCTTTCCTAGACTGCAAAGGTGCCCTTCTTGGGGATCAATGAGATTTTATATTTTTGGAACTTCTCATAGATCTATTTGAGGTGGTGCAGGTGGTCACATCTACGTTTGGAGAACACAATGACGTCATCAAGGTAGACCATCACACTTTGTCCCATTAGCCCCTGGAAGGCGATGTCCATGGTCCTTTAGAAGGTTTCCCCAACATTAATTAGGCCAAAGGGCATGCACCTAAATGCAAAATTCCCCAACTTAGTCCTGAATGTTGTCTTCAAACGATTTCATTACACTACTAGTACCTGGTTGTATCCTAAGAAATCATCCAACAATGAGAACATTTTCGAACCAGATATTGTTTGAAGAATATGCTCCATTGGGGGCACTGGGTAGTTATCCTTGTTAGCCGATCGATTTAAATTTTGGAAGTCCACACATAAGCAGATTTCACCGAACTTCTTGTGGACTGGGACCAAATTTGACACCTATGATGAATGTCAGACTTTGAAAATTATGCGGGCGTCCAGGAGTTTCTTAAGTTCTTTCTGGATCATTAGTTCCAAAGTCGGATGCACTTTCCTTAGTTTCTATTGGAAAGGTCCAACGCCTTCCTTCATTGGTATCACATGCTAGATAATTCACGTGTCATAAGTCTGTAATTCATCATATGTCAAGGCGAAAACATCTCGGTACTTATTAAATAATTAAATTAAGAACTGTTACTCCTAGGGGGTGCACTTGGTACCGAGGTTAACTAATTTTAGGTCTACTTCTATCCCAAGGTTCACTTGTTGGTGAAATAGAGTGGAACTTTCCACCTTTGTATTGGGAGGCCCCCATAATTGATTTTGCAGATCAAATAAATTCTCAAGGGAGACGACCCCTTTGGGCATTGGGTTCCCCTTGTGTTATTCCCTTTCCTTTTGTAAAGACAAATCATGCTTCTCTTCCTCAATCACTGCATCCTTGAATACATCTGTGTTTAACATGAAATGTAACACTTGTTGATCGTTATTAAAAATGGGTAAAATTAGTCCGATTATCTGGCACTGTAGGTTAATATACAATTTCAATAGAGAAACCATCCCTTAATGGGGTAAACCTAGCGACATCGTTTTCTAACGTATCGGTTGCCGCATTATGCATTCTAAGTACTGAATTAATATAAAAATAATCGAATAAGGAAATTAAATTCCATACCTCCTGCTGATACCCTTTCAAACGGGCGGATAGGCAGTGAATAGTGTTGTGTACCTGCAGGGTGATGATTTCTGAGTCGTAGATTATCTTCAAGCAACCAACTTTGAGGTCGATCACTTTCTTGAGGCCTAGGATCAGTGCTTTGTATTTGGTCGTATTGTTGGTGCGTTGGAACTCCAACCTGCAAGAGATCAGGAACTTATTTTTTGGGGGGTCAATCAAGATACAGTCGTCACCAGCCCCGTCATGGGTCTTGGAACCATCGTAGTATAGGGTCCAAATTTTTTTCTTAGGTGTTTCTAAATCACATGTGTGTACAGATGATATACTTGGGATGGAGTCATCAGGTAGACCTCCTAATATGGCAGAGTGGGTCACAGTACAAGGGAGAAATTATAATTGGGTGTCTAGAGAAATTGGGGACTGAGTGGCTTGGTAGCATCCAAAAGTAGCCTCTAAGAAGCACATGCCCAAATCTTCTTGCGCGAAGCTGATGGGTTTTTTGGTTGCTTCAAGGTAGGTTACCGTACGTTTCATATAAGGTTTTCTCTTGACCTGGATCTGATTGTTCCTACCTTTGTACATGATCCAGAAATGGGACCAGTCAGTAGCAAAGTGTTGAACTCTTAGTTAAACTGAGAGGGGGGGTGAATCAGTTTAACATAGTTATAATCTTGTAAACTTTTTATTAAACCTTAGTTACACCTTCATTTCATGTTCAGCTTAATATGTGAGTAATCTTAGAATGTGAGCAGCAAGTATTAATATAATATAACATCAGACTTAATATGAGAGCAATAGTTATTAAGCATATGATATAAATCAGGTCAACACATAAGCATCATGCACAGAGACACCAGATATAAGTGGAAACCCATAAAGGGAGAAAACCACATCTAATTATTGTTGTGATGCAAAGGCAAGCTCCAATTCCCTCTCACCACTGTTTTTCTGTAGGCACCAACCTACAGGAGGTTCCTACCTCAATTCTGCAAGCTACAACTTGCAAGGAAGCACCAAATCCATTTGATTTTCTCCACGCACCAACCTACAGGAGGCTCCAACCTCAGTCAACTACAACTGACAGCTATCAAGCTGCAACTTGATAGGGAAGCTCCAACTTCCTCAATTTATCAAACTGAATTTTTGCTGATTTACCTTAGATATCAGCTCTGTTCTGTAGCTTCTCTTTCTGCTCTTCTTTTCTTAATCTTCTCTGCCTCACTCTTCTGTACTCTGCCTTCTCTATATTTACTCTCTCTAACTTCTCTTTGCATATCAAGATGATATTATTTATAGATTTCCTCACATGACTGTTTGTATTCTACTTGGAATTCGAAATGGACAGTCATGTCTCTTTGCCTTCTGCCTTCTCACTCCTTTTATCTGCTTATTCAAAAAATATAACTGTAGGTATCAATTTAACATTACAGTGGCAATTTTGTTTTTCCTCTGGAGACTTTCCAATGCATCACAAACAATAAAACAATTAAAACATTTACATTCGAATTACAATGTGAACTCCAGCTCAACTCATTTAGCCTTTTGAATCGCTACGCATTTGTCTTTTCTTTGGCTGTCATTTTATTTTCTGTGACTGTGTTTTATCTCCTTTCAGCTCTGTTTTCTTTTCTGTCCTCTATGGGGGTGTAATTGATGCATACGTGTAACTGAGCCTTTTAAATATATAAAATATAATTGCTGACTTTTAAATCAGGGAAATTCCAACCCTTTTCATGCCACCAGTGACTTGTTGATGTGGCGAGTTCCGCAGGCTGGAACATACATATATCACAATTGTATTATATTGATAATCGTCCTCCCCTTAAGATGAGGCCCGTGGGTCTACAGACCACATGGCTTATCGCAACAGCGTTATATATATATATATATATATATATATATATATATATATATATATATATATATATATATATATATATCTGTGTGTGTGTGTGTGTGTGTGTGTGTGTGTGTGTGTGTGTGACAACGCCTTTTAATATATATATATAACCCAACTTTGTCTCTTGGCTTAATTATAAGATGATTTAATCATATAATATGCCCTTTTAATACACCTTAACATACTCTCAGCGCATACAATAAAGCCTGTTTTAAAACATATAAAACTCCTTTCGGACCCACCTGACATGTTTTCAAATGCGATTGATCGCAATCGCAAATTTCTATTTGCGATAGTTGTTGTGCAGTTTCAACCAACTGCGATATTGCGATAGTTGCGATATTGCGATTTCGCAATGTTGCGATGGTGCGATGATGTGATGGCGTGATGTTGCAATGTTGCGATGGTGCGATGGCGCAATGTTGCAATGTTGTGATGGTGCGATGGCGCAATGTTGTGATGTTGCGATATTGCGATCGTTGTGATATTGTGGGTCCCGCCTTATAAAACTTTGTATTATGCGCTCCATATCACTTCATAAATATGCTTTGGACCTTTGATTCTTTTAATTGGGCTCCATGCTTTATAATTATATATAAAATACCTTAAATATATCCAAACCATTAATATATAAATTTGACATTAATAAACCAGATTCATTTCATATATCTCCGCCCCGGGCCCACAATACAACCAAAAGACCAATCAACCGCATGCACCGTACCTTAGTTAACCTCAAGGACTCACTGTTCACCGGGGTACCAACCGAGAGCAACCCGTTAGCGAGAGAGCCTCGGATCCATCGGTGGGGCAATGTTAATTCCGCTCCACGTGCCCCCGGTCGAGGTATAATCGAGATGGCGCCAGCACAAAAGTGGTTTTGGGCAGGTCCCTCGCCACGTGTTGAACTCGAATGGAATCGCTGCCCATTCCTCCAATACCGCTTTCCGACGGATGGTGGTCTTGTAATCACGGTTCCACTCCAAGCCCAATCCTTTATACTATTCATCCATCACGGTTCCGTTGCTCCCGGGTTCCGGTCCTCCACGATTTTAATTATATATATATATATATAACTATTCATCACATTTCAATTATATATATATATATATATATATATATATATATATATATATATATATATATATATATATATATATTGTTACGACTATGGTTCTGCCTCCATTCATACTGCACATTTGACTATGGTTCCGCCTCCAACGCAGAGTTACACCATTCATATAACTATTAAAAACACCATCTGGAAATATGTTATGTGTAACGCTCGGCTCTGCCTCTGCCGCTTTTGTCACTCTGCCTCTGCCTCTACTTTTGTGATAACGGATCTGTCTCCGTATTTGCTTCCTCTGCCTCTGCCTTTCTCTCTTTATATTCATTTCCTCTTTTTTGCCTCCATTGTCTGTTTTTGTCTTCTTGTAACTGTTCCTGTCTCTGCCTCCTTTTCCA